>JAQJVK010000065.1:1200000-1730310 GCA_035578135.1 Flexamia atlantica | reverse complement strand
GCTTCAGATTCAAATTAATGGCTATACTTTATAACTAGTATCTGAACAATTAAAAAAAACAGACACTCTATAAAGCAGCTTTCTAGTGGCCTGTAAAGAGATTTCAGTTCAGTGAACCAATGCTGAGTTTCCTTCCGTCAACTGTAAACACGGAATATTCTAGCAAAGGAAAACATCCCTCTTAACCTATACATGTGACCCACATATATTTAGTAACCTAATCACTCTAAACGACCCTACAATATTCACGTAGTGTTTACCGGCAAGTGATTTAATACCCGGAACCAAACTGAAAACAAGTCTGTTTTGATACTTGAGATTTCTCTTAAACGATCTTTTCGGGCTATTTGTACTCATTATTTAGTTATTGTGGTTGTTGTTAGGAGTGAATAAATGGTACTAAGATGTGAACCATGTCTAGACGACCGTAATCGGATAAGTGATTGTTTGTTTATGTTTATGTTTGCTTGGTTTTAAGTGGTCGGTGTTCTTCAACGGGGAACCAGGGAGTAAGCTTAAGAAAGAGTAAGGGAATCACTCCAAAAAATTAAATTTATTCATATTTTTATGACTTTAAAAATGTTGTTAAGAATTACAATTACATTACCTAAAACGACGCCGGCCACAATTGCAGGGTATTTTACACACATACATATAACATTGCTTGAAATGGTGACCAACCCAGGTAGGTATTTTAAGCCAAGTGTGAATGACAGATGATAGAAGGATCATTCTGGCGCAATCTTGTAGTCTTGTTACTGACTAAGGCCACATGTTCCTTCGACAGGACTTTTAATTAGTAGCCCAACAGCCAATGGCAACTAAGGGACCTATGTTTTTTTTCAACGTGTGGTTCGAACCACTATTTTGCCTGGTTTACAATTTACGAGCTGGTCTAATTATGAGAACGGTCTTATGAACATAGTATTCAATAGTGCGGATGTTAATCCCCACTATTGATCACCGCGTCCACAAGCCATCGCACACAACTATCCACAATTCGTGACCTATTTAAGGCGAGCGTAGGATTGTGGCGCGAACTTGTAGTATTTTCACTGACTGAAACTGGCGTTCCCTAGGCAGGTTACATATAGAAAATTTTGTATTATGGGAAAATATGACATGAGCATGTGTTTCTCAGTAAACGAGCATTACGTATGACGAGCATCTTGTGTGTTAGTGTGTATATTTACCCGATCGTAAAATTACCTTAAAAACGGTACGGTTCAATAGTTTTCAAACGCCGGAAAACGTATTTCTGCCAAACTCTCTGATCCATACATCGTCTCGTATCAGAATAAACTCCTGTTAAATTTTTAATAGGTTAAATGCTGTCACATTGCAGCAGATTCTTCAGATGTAGATTGATAGTATTATTGCTCTTATTACTGCCCAATAGTAAAGAAAATTAGTTATAGTGTGTGTCTTGTCTATTATTTTGATGATGTTCCCGATTTCAGCCCTATAACTGGGAATATCAGTGGAAAGGAATGATGGGTCGATGGGTCAGCAGAGTTTGTTTACCCAAACACACTCATTTTGGTGTTTGAAACTCGACTTGTAAGTTCACGTACTCTATCTATCGTTTCACTGGAGAACTACCGACGCCAATGTTTATCTGTGAACCAGTTACGTCACTGGTGATCACCACCACGTTGTTTCTAGTTACCGTGGCATAACCCGTTTGATCTACTTTACCCAAAAAACCTAGTGTTTTTCACCTCCATAGAGAAAGCCTAGGCAGGTAAGGCACGCAAGGCACGTAAGGCACGTACATTTTAATCCGATTATCCTCTATGTCTCAAGGGTAGACGGTGAGACCACGTACAGACGAACAGTTCGGTCAATATTGTTGTTTATCTCTGTGTCGACTACCGCCTGAGGGTGGGTATAACTGTAGGTTCAATTAGGCTTTACATTTACACTTCGGGTGGTGTTAACGACCATTGGGCGGGGGAGGGGGTGAATCACGTGTAGACGGTTCGATAGTACCTGTTTCGATAGTTGATATCGATATCGTGCCGAAGCTGTAATGTCGATAGTAGTATATCGAAAGAAAATTCCGATTCTTGAAGTATGAAATAGGTGACGATTTGAAAAAGGTCTGAATGAGATAAAACTGGGTTAATGTAAATATTTTTTTGGAATACGATTTCGCGCTATTTAAGTTTGATTTAGCACGTCTCTTTCGATACTTACAGTTTCGATCTCGTAAAACGGATTTCTCAAGCCTAGTGGAAACTTAGTAGCGCATTATTGAATTTCACAAGATTTAAGTCCTAAAAATCATATACTAACCTACCTTTATCGAGCACGATAACTATCGTATTAGTGTATGGTAATTATCGTGAGTATTCAGTTTGCCAATCGACTTCTGTATTATAAAAACAAGCAAACTTACAAGCCACGGGCGGATTTCTAGGGGTGCCAGTGGGTGCCTGGCACCCCCTAATATTTGGTGGATTTGTTGGCAGTGAAGGGGATTCAAAATAACTTTGATTGAGGAATTTGCATAAACTACAAATGGTTGTTGTTAAATAAAATAAATACCTTCTTGTAATAGGCCTTAAAACATACCATTTAAACACGTTAAACGGATCATTCAAACGGAGTTTGATGTTTGAATTTAAACATACAATGCCTCAAACGTTAGATGAGCTGGTACCCCCACATAATATGACTTAAAGCCGCCCATGTTACAAGCGTATATACATGCTCGTTCTTATAGGATAGGAATAGTATACATCCAAATATGAATGCATAGTCATGTACCAAGCTACCGTAGCTATCGCATTAGTGTGTAGAAAATACCGTGGATATTCTGTTACAGTTCCTTTCATACGGTCGAATTCGGTAGATATTATACAGGGTGTTTTTTTTTAAACGCAACCCATTTTTAAGATTGAATAATGCACATATGAATGTGAAATGAGTATTGTTTTATTGATCGTTACATTTTATACAACCTATTATTTAAGTTTGATCACATTTAGTTTACATTATGTGCTCAAACAGTCCGCCATTGGCATTTGTATAAAGGTATGCTCTTTCAATCACATTCCCGAACACGTGTTGCAAGGTGCCTCTTTGAATTTCTTGCATTAAATTTGTTATGTTTGTTTTGAGGTGCTGAATATTCTGTGAATCGTTTTCGTAGGCCTTACTTTTTATGTATTCCCAAATAAAATAATGTAGTGGGGTCAAATCCGGGGATCTTGGGGTAAATAATCCTTCACCGATAAAATCATGTTTTAGGTTGCGTTTTTAACGTGTGCGTCTTTAAGCACAACAACTCGCGTAAAAATGTCCGATCTGAATGAAATTTGCCAGAGACATGTAAAGTAGTGATTATCGTACGAAAACAATTCACAAGATATTCGCACCTCAAAACAAACATAACAAATTTAATGCAAGAAATTTAAAGAGGTACCTTGCAACACGTGTTTGGGAATTTAATGGAGAGAGCATAACTTTTTACAAATGCCAATGGCGGACTGTTTGAGAAGATAATGTAAACGAAATGTGATCAAACTTAAATAATAGGTTGTATAAAATGAAAAGATCAATCAAACAATACTCATTACACTTTCATGTGTGCATTATTCAATCTTAAAAATGGGTTGCGTTTTAAAAGAAACACCCTGTACTTACAGGCGTATATGCATGCTTGTACAAAAGGTTATTGTTTAACAGTAGTATCCAAATATCTTAATATAAATACAATGATGTGTTGAAAACATTGACCATACATGACTAACCCAGAATATATAAGTTGTGATGATATTTAAGCGTCGCTACGAGTACAATATCGGAACTTCCGATACCACTATCGAATTCAAATTATCGATAGTTACTTGTACCGATAATATCGGATCATTTGTAATCACGTGCAGGGGAGAGCTAGAGGGGACTGCAATAGACGCGTCAGAGATGATCACGTGGCCTTCAGGTGTTGACTGAGGAGGCCTCAACTTTTACAACAAAATCACATCTGCGGACACTTTTAGGCCGTGTAATGAACTATATTTCTCGCCATTCCGCAAAACATTTTAAGCTAACTGCTTCCCCTTACCGCTTGTTTACCTTTGAACGTTTTCTCCTGACTCACTTCTATTTTTACTATAGCTATTTTTCAATAGTAAAGTTTTCTATGTGATCAAACGTTACCAAAGAATAACCATTAGATTGGAAAGCTTTTTAGAGTCCGTCATCACTGGAGAGCTCGAGAGACTTAACGAACTATAGAGATTCGATTTGGAAAAAATATTAACAATTTTTGTTGTGTCTTTTTTTTCTTTAGGTCATAAATTGTAGATATATAATTTCAAATAAGGTTTCACATTTTTAAACCCAGGTTACCTACCTTATTCGTCGAACAGTTTGTATTATTGTGACAATACGATATGACTACATGATTCAGACAAACATTGCGTCTTCAGCTTTGGGTTCTCGATATTCTACTTCTATTCATTCTTGCATTCTTACCCTGAAATCTTACACTATCCTGAGAATAGTACATTCAAATGTAAATGCAATGCCATGGACTAAGTATCAACTGTACTTCCTTATAGGCAATATTGTTAGGCCACAACCTGTTAGGCACGCAATATTGTCGCGGCTACTACACTGTAGGTATACCATAAGACTAATATTAATTTTAGCATCGGGCCTATGGCCACCCGGGGCCACGTTATTCGACTCGACTTGTACGCTGGAGGTAATGCTCATACACAGGGTGTTACGCAACTCTAATAACCACTCTGGTTTCTTAACATCCGCTCCTTAGCTGGAACGTCCGCTAGTCCTATCCCCGGTGTATGTAAGGAAATGAGGCTACGTGGTATTACATGGGGCATTCGGTGTACTGATGCGATGAAAATTATTACAGTCCTAATCAAATAACGTGGCCCATAAGTCCAATGCTAAAATTAACATTAGTCTTATGGACGAAGTGGGCCTTGTGATTTGAATCGACCTATACTATGTGTGTATCAATAACTTTACACGAGGCGTCGTAAAAATGACACTTCTGAAACGGTTGATTCATTTTATATTCATGTAGGGAATCAGCTGTTTAGAAGCTCGAAGTATGTGCGACGCTGAGAATAGGTTTTTTATAGTTTCAACCAACCAAACCCACTTTTATTTATCAGCCAACGTTGACTGATTATTTTTAGGATAGCATTAGTAACTCAAAGAGCAACGAATATTGGCAACTGGGACCGTTTGTAAATCTTAAAAACGTCTCAGTATTTTACTGGCTTAAACTCATTACCTTCAAGATTATTCTTGAAGATAATTAATGATGGATTATTATTTATCTCAATCGGTTTCAGTAAATAACAAATGGATTATAAAAAAAATTAAATATATGATGGATTTATGTTGGCTAATGAAAGTATATTATGAATAAAACCACATTTTCAGTACTTTTTTATATATTTTTAAAAGAGTTTCTATTTTTAACCAAATGAAGATTGTTTTCAACGTTTTGGTAAATCACGAAAATATGTTTTTTGTTAAAAAAAATAAAATAGGGCATCTTTTTAGATAGGCCACACATAGCCCAGAGAGGGGCAAAAGCTAACAATAAACTTATGCGTTACTTAATTTTTACTTAGCGTTACTCAATTTTAGTATCCAATTTAGAGTTGACAGTTAAAAACCTGTTTGGCAATATACCCTGAAGTACACCACAGTACATGGCAATAAATTTTATTTCTAGTTTCTGCACTAATGGATAAAAAATAACGATGTGAAAGCCGGTGAGAACATAATGCCGCGCGTCAAAGTCACTTGAGAGAAGTGACTTTGACGCGCGGTTTGACCGAAGTCTTCGCGTCAGAGGTTTTCTACAGGTCGATTCAAATATCTTGGCCTCGTCCCAATTTTAGCATTGGCTTACGTGGACCATGTTGTTTGACTCGAACTACTATGTGTTTTCGACTCCGTGAACTTCAGCTTATATAATAATCCTTGAATGGGGAATTGTTCGTATTTTATTGGTCAATTACATGGTCAATTGAGGTTTCATGTTTTATGCTCATTTGTTCACAATGTGTAATTTGAGTCGGTATTCTACCACGTTTTTTTCAATACAAGTGTTTTGTTTTGAACATGCGTTACTAGTTGCAGCAGAAAAATTGTTAATTGTTGCAGTAAAAACTGTTAATTGTTGGAGTAAAAAACTGTTAGGTGTTGGGGTAAAAACGGTCTAATGAAGAACATCTGATTCATTTGCTCTGTTTTGAAATTATTTATAAATGTATAGACATAGGGTATAACATATTTGGATGGTAGTCAGTCCACTAGAATTTTGCGATAACGATGAGGTGAAGACCTTATAACGAAGAAGGACAAAGTAACATTAACTTGCATACAAACCTTCGATTATTACACCAAATATCAGAGCCAATCATAATTTTTGGGAAACATGCTGAGATCGAATATAGCCTGAAATGAAATGAGTCTCGTTGATAATTTATTACCTAAAGCGATATTGAAACACGACTTTTTAAAAATCAACAAAGCAAAACATACTCGTCATCGGAGGGTGGGTGAAACTTTCTTCATGCTAGTTGAAAATTCCTCTTTTTCTGTAATCCCTCCTTTCGAAGGCCTTCCTTTGCTCTTATGAATAAAAATAGTGCGGTTTTAACGTTTCGTAACATGGAAAATCCTTTAACATAAAGATAACTAATACGTAGAAATAACGGTGAAAAATATAACAACTCGTAACTGGTTTTGTTGAATCAGACATTTATCATCATTAATATTCATGAAAATAATCACAGCTGTCGCGAATCTGCGATTCCCTAGCGCGAGCGGAAACACCCATTAAGCAGTGTAGTGGTTGGCAGAGGTCAGAAATGTGTTTGTCCAAGTGCTTATGGTCAAGGAATGCCAGGGAAGCCAGGAAGATGAATGGGGTGGTTGGCGAAAGAGAGAGGGTTTCGAAGAATTTAGTTTTTTCACCCGAAGATTTTCAAGGTGGACGAAAATCTTGGGGCTTTACTCCGTGGATGACTGTATAAAACTCTTCGGGAAAATAGCGTCTAAAACTAAGACATCACTTCCGGATTATGAATAACTTTAAATCCCATAAATACGTGCAGTTTTTGTAAGCTTAAGATCGGTGAACAGAACTGGGAAAGGCCTTACGATAATATTTTGTTTTATGATTTTGTTTAAATTAATATAGGGTCATACACATATACCGTTTGTCTGTTCACAGTAAATTTATCAAACCAATAGGGAGTCGAAGAATGTCTGAATAGTATCATTCAAAAAACTTGAAATAATTATTTAATAAATCAATCGAATGAACCATCCGGAACCTGTCAGGAACCCCGGAATCGATAGTTTCGGTAGTCACCACGTCCTGGTAAATTTAACGAAGTATTATAAAAATCTACCTCCCCCATCGATCGTTTTATTACTCTTCAAAGCTTAAAAAACTATGAAGAAATCGATGAATTACACGAATGAATAATTCATTAGCGGACCACTCGAATAATACCCGATAATAGTCACCGTAACACTTAAGACACCGTCGAGAACGAGCTAATCAATCGAATGGGACAATCGAATGACTCGATAGTCGCGGTGTCCTCGGCTTGCACGTGTCCCTCGGCGTCAAGGACGTCGCAAGGTCAAACACCGTCCTTATCAGGCGCTGGAGGCGGCGCGGCGGCGGCGAGGACGCGGCAAATATCACTCTTTTGGCGGGGAGGCCGTTGTTTTGGGTTGTACGAAAATCGCGCCCAGTGAAAATTGCGCCCAATGAGGAATGTGTGAAGACGCATCCGATCAAATTGTACAACTCTCGAGACATACGTGCCCCATGAGTCACACCTCCACCGGGTGAAGCAGAACACTCGGCGTGTTCGTGAGGTCGGACCTGAACAGGGAAGGCAAAAGAGGAAAAAAGTACATGAAAGACGAAAGACTGGAAAAACAGTAAAAAAGTACGAGGAAGATGGTGACATCAGGACCTGATTGAAATTAATCTCCCACCTCCAAAAAATAGAATAAAGTGTTTATTTTAAAGTAAAAAATGATGATGCTTTTAAGCTGATTTTAAACACGCCTAAATGTCAGATGATTACTTTTGCCATTTAACCAGTTCAAAGCCTAAAGAAAGTTTGATGGAAATCAGTTTATTTGTTTAACTTCTACTTAAATATACCGTTGCAGCAAACCTGCACACTCAAAAATGGTAATGAGAAAATCGCATCATTTACTTAGGGTGTTTATATTTTTCAAATTAAATTCAGTGGAACTTCTTGAACATTTTAAAGGAGACATATTTGTGGCGGCATGTCTTGCCCCTTGTAAATTTCATCGACCGTCGAAGGAATCCAGTTTTAGCCAAAAATAATCCAGGTAGAGACTGTGCTGGGTACGATTTTCACTGGGCGCGATTTACAGGACACCATTGTTTTGGCGGGATCAGTCGGAAAGCATACTGTTGTGTTTTGGACTGTTGTGTTTTGTTTTGGGCGGATACGGACTGCTCCCCCTTGAATGCTCGTCTGTATTTCAAGATATGACTGTACCACTATTAGTACACCTCATGGCCACAGCCTTTGTTGTGACATGGGGCGCTCTGTTGCAACAAACAACAAATTATCACAACGATAAAATTTCTAAATTTCTCGAAAGAAGTTCCTCGCAGTCGCAACCAAGCGGTACGGAAGTAAACTGGGTGTTTATGTGACAAACTTTATTACTATAAACTTATGTATGTAAATATAAACTCCAAGATTTTTATTTCGTTCAGATGAAAGCAATACAATATGGTACTTTGGTATTATACGGAGGCCACTTTTTTTTAAAGAGATTGTTTTGCTGGACACCAAAAATAACTACATTATTTGGAAAAACCTACTTTAATCGACTTACTGTCCAAAATTGACTTAATTATGACGAACGGTATTTGTGTTCTGCCTCCCAGAAGGCAATGATTACAGCGAGGATTGGGTGTTCACGTCGTCACAGCCGCTATCGTCCACACCCGATCGCCACCCTTATACAGCGCGCTGCGGCGGTTATGTTAGGTTAGGTTATCACAAATATGATAGTAGGACTTTCCTCGTTATGTTACGAATCAAACGATACCAGATGAGTCATACTTTCGCCCGCCAAATGTCCTCCAAGTAGGCCCAGGTCTGGTTGTTGACCGGAGCGCGCACATCACCTGTCAACGGGTTTCGGCGGGCGAATGTATGACTCTTTTGGTGTCGTTCGATTCGTAACGAAATGAGGAAAGTCCTACTAACGTATTTATGATAACCTAACTTAACATAACCGTCGCAGCGCGCTGTATGACGGTGGCCTCCGTATAATACCAAAGTACCTACAATATTTAATGTTTAAAATTTGTTTCCATAACTTATTTACATATCAAGTATAACTGGATCGCAAACGTTTGTATTGAATCTAAAACTTTGAATTTCAAAGAAAACTAAAGTAATTAATTAAATATAACTTATATATTTCCGTAAATAGTTCAGTATTTATTTTCTTTGATTCAATAGTAACAATATTTTTATAACTGAATTTAGGTTTTGAATAATTTATTCAACCTATGTTAAAACACAGCAGTTTTCTCCAATGTATTCGATTTGATTGGATCAAGTATTAAGTATTTCAGAGATTCTTGTTACGTGAATATATGTGAAATTCATGCGACAGGCCTCCCTTGGTAATCATAGCTCAGGTAAGGGCTTTGAGATAGTACAGTCGCGTCTAGAAGTAGTGACAATTCACCACGGCAAAGAGGAGCAATCGGATACTGTTGTTTTTATAACTGCTGCGGGGGAGCAGTCTGTATTCAGCCGTTGTTTTGGCGGGAAAGTCGAAAAGGACGTTGTTTTGGCGGGAATATAGAAAAGGACGTTGTTTTGGCGGGAAACTTACTGCAGATAATCCAAAGGAGGGTTTCAGTGTTCTTCCACCTGTTTAAGTGATACAGGATCATCAAAGACATAATAGAAGCGAAAAGCGTAAACACCGAAGCAATGTATCTTTAATTTCGTTGGATAAACGAAAAAACAGTGGAAGATTCTTTTATTTGCGAGTATAGTTGTAAGCTAAGCTTGAATACATGGTTTTTACATTATGATGACAGAGTATGTGATTGTTGAAAGTACTTAAAACGTTTAATGAGATTTTATAAAGTTTGGACAAAAATGGGTCGATAAAGACATAATCTCAAAAAATAAACATTAAAAAGGTAATGGATTTTATAGGTAACCCTGCGATATACCTTAGACAAATAAATTTAAAGATTAGTGCAGTGAGTTGAAAGTAATTTGAAATATTTACCTTAGATACCTGAAAGAAAACCTCTATATGATTATGTAACTTGTAAAAAAACGGCTATGATATCATAATATAGCGTAAACATCAACGGTTCTTGACCGTACCCCTGGGGGACACCAATGACGTAATTTGTAAGATAAACAAAACTATTTCCTAAGAAAAGTCGCTCTTATACAGTAAAACCACTATGGGATGGGCCTCACAAACTGACTGTAGGAAGTGTAATAAAAATTTCAAACGTGAATTTATTGATTGATTAAAAAAATAACACCACTTGAAAAACAGGGAAAAGAAAATAATTCTGTTAAGAGGCGAAAAGAATGACGGACCTTGAACGGATCCTTGCGGGACGCCCACGTCTTTCTATCCGAGATTAACGTACTTGCGTTATTCAACTTGTTACGTAAATCGTAAATGTCACACCAGTTATAGTAATTACATCCTTCGGTCTGCACTGCGCTCCAGCTGCCATAAATGTCGGGATTTGATGGATATGGTCGCAGGCGTAATAAGGAAGCGGCTTCATTCCGTTAATGTCAAGGAGGTAAGAAGAAGAACAAGAACAGCTGCAGGTGCAACAGTGGTGCCAACCTGGGGAAGTTAAGTAAATGGAGTATTATTAGGCTAGATTCGTCAGAGTGTACAATTAGGCTGTAAAGTGGAAAGCAAGTCTTGTCATGGTGGGGCAAGAACAAAAAATCTGACAGAGCAACCTCACCGGTTAGGGAAAATCAGTTATATTCTTGAAGAAGAAAAATTATATCATAAAAAATATTACTTGGAACTTCTCCTACGATGAGTGGTTGGTAAAGATTAAGTTTTCATTATTCAAGAGAATCTTGTTTCATTGGGGAAATTTTTCTGGAGGATTTCTTGAGTATGATAACTAGCCAGGACGTCGACAGAGCTAATAGCAAAAGGAAATATATTATACAAGAAACGAAGTGTTATCAACGTCCCTTTTACGTAGTTATCACCATATTGTGACATGGCTAATGCAATGTGCTTTGTCAATTTGGCTGTGAATAAACGAGTTGTTGAGTTATTATTGAGTTATCAGTGTTCGCCTTCAAATAGGACTTTTCACCAAGATTAGATATACCTTATTCAGCTGACCTTTTGAAAATTAAAATTGAGTCTGTGTATTTGATAGGCTGAACTAGTTTGTTTAAAACTAATGAATGTAGCAAAACATGTTGGGGTTTCTTTCAGTCATTTACCATTCATGCTGTCTCTTCCTTTTTGCTAACTCGTATCTTTCCCATGACCTCTTGCGAACTTCACATCTACGTGCCTCGCAGTAGAAGAGGTTT
This sequence comes from Flexamia atlantica, assembly GCA_035578135.1. Taxonomy (NCBI): domain Eukaryota; kingdom Metazoa; phylum Arthropoda; class Insecta; order Hemiptera; family Cicadellidae; genus Flexamia; species Flexamia atlantica. The sequence continues at coordinate 1,718,671 of JAQJVK010000065.1, read as the reverse complement.
CATAATCTAGTAACCAAGTAACAATTCAGCACTGAATATAAAGGAATTCCAATTCGATTCAGGTTCCTAAGAAGTACGGTTTGCATAAGAGATCGTTGATCCAACTCAGACTGAACGGAATTTACAAATTGGCAAATTTACGTAACACAAAAAAGAGGTGTGTGGAGAGTCAGAATAGACGTGATAAGAAAGAAAGAGGAATGTTGAAAAAATAACGCAATGGTTAAATAGTCTGTTACGTTGGAATAAGCGAGTTGTGATGGTTAGTGTCTGGACAGTGTCCAACGTCCTCATTCATTTTATGTGTTACTTTCTCTTGTTGCATGAGCTATTCTGTATTTTTGACAAGATAACTCGAAAATTCTTCATATATCTAACGTTTAAAATGTAAAACATTAAAAATCTGTAAACTCGTTCGATTACGTTTTTTACTGGCAAATTTGGTGATCTATTTTGATGGACTGCAATTTGTTTTACAGGTGACCACAGGTTTCTCGATGACGACTCACTTAAATTAGTGAAATGAAAGTTATTAGTCATAACCACTCAACGACTAGCTTATAACTTAAAAACAAACTATCACTGATGTGTATTGTGTTGCTTTGTATCCACAGGGCCTAAGTAAAATTCAGTCGGTTAATTTGGGGAATTGATTCTGTTACTGCGTTACCGCAGCTAATTAAAACAGTATATTTAAAAATATTTTAGCTTTTCGTAATTCAAAAACGTAGCAATCCTGCTAACACAAACAAAAACCACCCTGTTCATAGAGAAAAGAGAAGAAAACAAAAAGGATGTATAAATTATGTTTATGAAGATAAACTTCTATTTTAGTAAAATGAAAATCTTATAAGAGATGTAAACTACTTGTAATCGTCTATGCGAACAGGTAAGAAATAACAAGGGCCCCAGCTTACGTCTTTGCGCAAGACCGCATTAGTCGTGGGAACGATCTGTGTTTCCTCCTCCTTGCCTTGGTCTTGACCTCTGGAGGAGAAGTACACCAAGCAAGGTGCAAGGTGTACCCTGCTTGGCAATAATTTTTAAATATCGATAAATCGTTTTCCGATGTTCGGTTTTCGATCCCTTAATATCGATAAATACGATAAATCGGGTGACAAATATCTATATTTCCTATAGGCCCTACAGCGCGAAAAACGATATTTCTGGCGAAAACTATCACAATTTCGCAAGCTCAAAGAGGGATTGAACTATTTTTAGGAACAGGGTTTGCCACAGTAGAACCAAAAGTTTTTTTAAATACAGGGGAGATTTTATACCGGAAAATATTATACTGTACACAGTTTGTACCTTAGTACAAAACGAGTTTTAGAGGTACTAGTTACGAATTACTGTTAACAAGACACTAAAAAATTGTATACTATATACAAACGATCACTATGGGAAATATTAGTGATTACCAGTTTTACAGATTAATACTAATTTATTAATATTGGTTTGGAATAAGACCCTGGAAACAGCCTTAATAGATATTAACCTCTTTCGGATTTGTCAAAGAAACCATGTTTTATTGAGTTGTTATGTATCAGGAAAGAAATATCGATACACCAACAATATCGGAACAAAATATCGATTTGATTTTTCAGATAAATCTGAACTAAAATATCGATGGTTCCGATATATCGATATTCTTCTGCCATCCCTACATTTTGCCTTGGTCTTGAATTATCAGCTCTTGACCTCTCAAAGAAAAGTACGCAAAGCAAGGTGCTTGGTGTCAGTGTTTTTTAGGGGATAATAAAACAAAACATTTCCTTTTTCGGCAACGAAATTGAGGTCATGGAGGTTTCATGTTTTATTCTGCGGTTGTTTAAAATAATGTTTGTGACTTGACCTTCATCTGAGCTCGTGTTTCTTGGGGTTTTCGGGTTCAATATAATTTAGTTTTCGTCACGTAGTTATAATATATGTAACAAGAAGGAGGCCATTTTTGAATAAAGGTTATGGCCGAACTATTGGATCAATATTGTTGATTTACGTGTTCGAACCCCCTTGTATATGTACATTTTCAGGGACTCAAGTCGGTTCGTCGACCCAGAATCCCTTGGGAATCCTCGAAGTACGGGTTTAGCTCATTTAAATAGCATTGAATAGCGAATAAAAACAAAAGAACAGCTGCAAGTTAAACAAGCAGACAAGTAATAATTTTAAAACTGGTTTGTTCGCATGAATGAAGGAAGTTCATCAGCCTGAATTGTAAGATACTTATGTAATGTAGTAAGAAAAACTTCTTACCAGGATCTTGAAATATCACTCCAGTTCTTGTGCCGTTACTCTTTCCGGTTGAACTTTTTTTTTTAAAGACGAAATAAATGAATCAGATAAGTAATTTGTCAAGATAATTCCACTAATTGTTGAGAGAACATTTTCATTGTTCCACAACTAATTTGCTGCCATTTAAGGCCACTTTGATGTCAATCTTGACTTTTTTAAAAAAATATTTAAATTGAGTTTTTGTTGTATGCACGTCTTATCAAGTGCGAATGCAGTTCACGATTTAACCCCCCCCCCCTCCTCCTTTATTTAGAAAACTCATAAATCCCCACTCTTTTGTCCCTCAGTCTTACTTCGTGATCCGTTAGTTTCATTTTGTGAGCCTTAAGTTTCACTTTGTGATCCTTAAGTTTCACTTTGTGATCCTTACGTTTCACTTTGTGATCCTTACGTTTCACTTTGTGACCCTTACGTTTCACTTGGTGATTTCTTAGTCGCACTTCGTGTTCCCATAGTATCACCCATTAACCCTGTATAACGACGTTTTGCAAATCCCATCGCCACCCTCGTCCACACCCCGGGACGTCCCTAAATCTAACGTCTATTCCGGGAACCATGACGTCACAGTTGACCTCTGGCCTTGACCCTGTGACCTTGCGGTCGCCGCCGAAGAGGCTGATTAAAAGCGGGGATTCCCCTGAGACCCGCCGCCGCCGACGGACCGCTCGTGCGTCGTGGTAATTGGTAATGGTGATGGTGGTGGTAATTTACCATGTCGGGGAGTGGTGTTATAATGGTAACGTTAGGCGATTACAGCCGGGAGTTGTTAATGGAGTTTTAATCAAGGTGTAAAGCAGAAGGTGATACGTAACGTAGTTGGGTTTTATAACTGAGTAGTTGAGTATGTATAGGCCGATTTAAATAACAAGGCCCAGTCTACCGATAAGAGTAATGATAATTTCAGCACTGGACACTCCAATGGAATACGAATTCTCATAACGGAAAAAGCTATTACCGTATGACTGGGACGGTGGTGTGTCCTGTAATCCAGCTACTTGGAGGTCACGAATTATGGATAGTTATGAGTGATGGCTTGTGGACGCGGTGTTCCCTAGTGGGGATTAACGTCCGCACTATTGAGTACTCGTTCATGGGACCATCCTCATAATTAGACCAGTTCGTAAATTGTCAACCGAGGTGAAATCGTGGTTCGGATCCCACGTTAAAATGTAGGTCCCTTAGTTGCCATTGGCTGTTGGGCTATTAATTAACAGTCCTGTCTAAGGAATATGTCAGCCTTAGTAACAAGACTACAAGATCGCGCTACAATCATCCTTCAATCTTCTGTCATTCATACTTGGCTTAAAATACCTACCTGGGTAGGTCACCATTTCAGCTAATGTATCTAATGTATCTAATGTAGGCCTCATGGGGTGACTTGCCCCGAGACACTGAGTATTCAGGTCTGCTGCAACGCCGCTATTTGGGGTTGTTCTGTTTGGTTTTTGTCAACGGTGGAATTTAAGCGTGTTGTAAGAAACGGTCCGACCCTCGTATATTGTGTTATGAGTCTAAAGCCTAATGTCGGCTTAATTTACGGTAGATGGGATCTATAGTCTATAGCAGTGGTTCCCAAAAGGTGGTCCGCGGACCCCCAGGGGTCTGCGAATGGCTTACAAGGGGTCCGCGGCGTTAGGCCTGTACATATTGGCTACTATTATGGATGGTCGGGTCCCGAAATTTCGGGAAATTCTCAGGTAAATTAAATTCCTGATTTTCGGGCGGGATTTTTATTCACTTCGGGAAATTTTCGGGACGGAATCGTTTAGCGATTGCAACTAAACAGCGAGTGTAGCTTCGCAAAACTCGCGATCGACCGCGGAAAATGATCTAGCCGATCGTATTTGCCGATCGCGAATAAAGGCAAATCCAGCTTTGCAAAACTCGCGATCTTCCGCTAAAACTATCGTGCGTATTTGCCGATCGCAAATAAACGGCAATGCAGCTTTATCTCATGATCGGCCACAAAAACCATCGCGCGTATTTGAAAGTCGCGGATGAACGGCAAAAATGGCTTTGCGCTATTCACGAACGGCCACGAGATACGCTAGCGCGTATTTGTCGATCGCGGACAAACTGCCGATGTTGCTTTACGAAACTCGCGATCGGCTGAGAAAAACTGTCGCGCGTATTTGCCGATCGCTGAAAAACGAAAAATGTAACATTGCGAACTTGCAATCGGGTGTGAAAATCAAGTTTAGCTATTCACTGAGAGCGGTTAATCGACAGAAATAACTTGCTAGAAGGCTTTACTGTGATGCATTTTATATCATCGGCCACATTGGTCGGCTACAAATAAATTGGTTTAGCCATTGATTCAATTCTCTAAACTAATTCAGATTACATTGAATCCCAGCCGAAAGTATGATTATTTTTCATAAATAAGTAAAAAAAATTAGACAGTTGACAAAAGTAAATAATTTGAGACTTTTGAATTTAAATTTGAAATACATATGTAATTAATATTTTATGTAATTTGAGGAATATCAAGTTTGGGAGTTGTGAAAAACAAGAACTTCAAAGCCTAAAATTAATATAAATACAATAACATGTTTACTGCAGTAGTTATACTTGACAGTTATTTTGTCAACATGCAGTAACCATTCAAGTATTTTACTTTTGGATTTGTGGAAACCAAACAATAAAATGAAAAAGCAAAAACTTAAAAATTATTGTGTTTTTGTCAAACTTTAAAAAATATACTATATTTGTTATTTTTTGAATAATATTTCTGGTTTTCAATGCATTTAAATCTTGATTTCTTGATTAAAAAGATGAATAAAAATTCAAAATCAATAAAAAATAATAATAAATAAACAATAACTTTACTATTTTATATAAGTTAGTATTTGCCTTATAATCAACAATTTAATTGAGTTACTTTTTTATTATTTTGGAATGTGTTTTTAATGTTTGCTATTTTGTCAATTGCATATAAGTCAGTATTTTTTCACTTTAATCTTTTCCTTGAAATTTTGTGATCAGGTAGGATATTTATTTAAAACAGTTATATATGACATTGTTTTTAACCTAATTTAATAAAGTAAAATAAATTTGTAAACGAGCATTTCCAAAACTCTAGGGAAGAAAAATCCTGTCCTGTCCCGTCCCGAATTTAAGAGGGAAGAAAAAAATCTTTTCCCGTCCCGTCCCGAACTGAAAGTCCAATCCCGTCCATCACTATTGGCTATAAAACAATCTGGAAAGTTTTGGTGGGTAAAAGCAAAAATAAAAACAAAAACAAATTATTAAATGAAATATACTGAATCGACAGTGTTAGATGCCGGAATGCGATCGTATATGCGCGCGGGCATGCAAATGAGCATGTTGTAAATCAAATATAGCTTTAGGGGTCCCCGATTGTTTGGATTGTATACCTGGGGGTCCGTGACTACCTGTTATTTGGGAACCACTGGTCTATAGAGCAATTACATATAAATCTCCTTATGACGAATCGAGCTTATAATAAAAGCCATTGCAAATGCTGGTAAATTGGGAAGGACGCATAAGACCTTGGAACGAGTTTGACACCAAATTCTGCCTATGTACGGGCGGCGCCGAATGGCATGACCCAATACATTCATATTAAGTTCACCATTATGCTGACGGAGCCAGGGTCACGTCGTTTTGTGCGATCTATAGTCACCTGTCTTGCCAGGAGGGCGACAACAAGACACACTTTGGCCGGTTTGACGATAAAGTCCTTCAAATTTGGGGACACTTTTTAGATTTTGTATAACACATGTTTGATTTAATTTCAATTAAATTTCTTAAAGACTTTGTAGCGAGTTCGATACAAACGTTCGATTCGATCCATCGCATGTCTGCGAGATGGATTAGTCTTGGAAGGCGAAAGTCCAGTCTGGTTACCAAACTGACCCAGAAACCTACACAGACACTTCCTCGTGTCCACCGGGCTGACCGGTGGTCACGTGACACTTCACAGCTGATACGTGTGACGTCACAGCTGATACATGTGACGTCACAGCCGCAGCTGATACATGTGACGTCATAGGTGCATTGTCCGATCTGTAATGGTTTGGACGATGAAAACTCGTTCACTCTTGGGAAGGGAGTGTCTTTATCAGAGAGCGTAGATTAGTTTTTGGGTTGCCGTAAACACTAGGGGCGTGCGAGTATTGATTTTTGAAGTCGAGTCGAGTTTTAAAAAATACTCGCGAGTTTAAAGTTTTTTCGAGTCGAGTATTTTCAAAAGTAGAAATTAATACTTATAATACTTGTTATTGATTACATTAAATGTAATATATTTTAGTTATTAAACAGGGAAGTTTTCCTATGAGTTAAAAGCAAACCTGTTTTCAAATTAAATGAAACGAGAATGCAGGCCATCTTTAATATTACTTTATATATCTACTCAATATTTCATTAAAGTTTCAGCCTTAGCAGGTAAAACCCGATCTACATATGCAATTATTTGTTTTAAAAAGATTTTTCGTAATATATTTTTAAAGGTTTAAATATCAAATTTTGATCGGTGTTATCAAGCATAAGTAAGAAAATATCTCAAATTTAGGAAGGAAAAAGACAAAACTAAATTTATTGATATTAATAACTTAAAAAAACTTTAATTCAATTAAAATAACAAAAGTTTTATGGTGGCTGTTCATGTTTTCGAAAGGAAAGAAAAATTCGCATTTCGCATGTGGATATGTGACACAGTAAACGACTGATCTTCTCATCACTCTCCCGTTTAACCGGACGACCCCCCCCCCCCCCGCTCATCCGACCCCAGAGGCTGTGCAACGAGCAGCAGTTGACATTCCGATCGCAGTGAAAGTGGCGCTGCGCCGCGGGCCGGGGAGGAGTTGGGACACCGGCCGACGGCGTATCGTGATAATCGACACTCCACGGTGCGATTAGTATCGTATACGTATCGCATCGCATTGTATCGAACTGCATCGTATTGTATCTTATCACATAGTATTGTAACGGGAAATCGCGATACATATGGGACTACAGTAGAGGTCTCATCAAATCTCGTAGCCTAGCCAGCCCATATTACTAATGGGCACAAGACACCGGGCAGTACCGAGCACTCTTGGTGTTGAGTAAGATACAAGCTCCGCGACTTGTCTTGTGCCCAACAAAACATCCCCGAATAGTAGACATCTTATTGCCAACTAAACCCTACTACATAATAGGTACCCCTGTGCCAACCAAATGCCAACAGATATTGTCGTCCACTCGGTGTCGAGTAAGATACCAGCTCCACAACTTGTCTCCTGCCCAACAAAACACTCCCGTACGGAAGACATCTCATTGCCAACTAAACCCTACATGTATGTGTTGAATAATGTTGATACTGAATTGTGGAGTGACTCTTCTACCTGTTTAGCTTGGAAAAGGCGGGAAGAAAATTGGGCTGTTTTTGTAAGGAACCGTGCTAACGAAATTAGGAATATTACTGATGCTGATCGATGGAGGTTCGTTCCTGGACAGCTGAATGATGTTCCTGGCAAATGAGGTTGGATTCGCGGGGCAGTGGTTTCGGACCTCGGGTCCATGGGTCCCCGGATTTTGTATTTCCGGAAGCAAAAGAAACGGCCATGATGACAATGGAAAGGCTAGATATAAGTAGATAGGGACGCAAAATTGGAAAATTGAACAAGACATATGAATTGAAGGAATGAATGTGACTGAATGTGACTAAGTAGGGGAGTAGAAAAGTGAGAAGGCAACAAAATGGAATGGAACGAAATGGAAAAGGAAGATGGTAAACAACATATAGGAGGAGAGAAAGTCACAAAGTTAGATTAAGATAGGATAGATAAAAGACTGAAAGTAAGGAAATGCAAGGGATGGAAGAAAGAGGACAGGATGATGGATAGATAAATCCTGTTATAAAATAGGATCAGGATTGAGTAAAGATAAATGAAAAAAATGGACAGCTGAATCCTGCTGATCTCCCATCACGAGGTTGTAGTGCCAAGAAACTTTGACAGTTCGTTGGTGGGAGGGTCCCAAGTGGCTCTATGAACCGAAAGAAAAGTGACCTTCTGGAATAGTATTTACGGACGAAGAATAGATAAATACAGAAAAATGTAAGACGGGATTTAAGGTCTTTAAAGGAAGAGATAGCATAATTCGCACTGTACGGCTGAAAGCAGCAAACAATGAAATATTTCGGTCAGTACAACGTGTATATCCCTTAGAAGTACGGAAACAGTGATGAAACTGGTCGGTGTCATCACTGGGTGGAAGGATGTTATGGAGGGTAAAATATTTATCCATAACATTGATTTATTTGAAATACTGTCATCGATTTATTGATATATTGTCATTGATTTTGATATACTGTCATTGATTAATCTGATATATTATCAGTTCATTGATTTATTTGATTGGTTTTAAAGTACCATGTGTTTAATATTTTATTTTGTTATTTTTATTTGATGTTGAAAGCAGATGTTACATTCTTGGATAGAAGAAGAGAAGTGTTGTCAAAATGGAGTATAAGTAAAGAATTGATTTAAAATTTGTATGAATAAAAATATGTTTCAGAATCTCACCAAAACCCCACTTTTTTATTAGTGTTGTTTCCTAACCGTTATAGTAGGTACCCCTGCGCCAACCAAACTCCACCGGACAGTATCGTCCACTCGGTGTTGAGTAAGATACCAGTTCTACAGCTTGTCTCGTGCCCAAGTTGGACGTTCAACTTTTGTAACACTTCCCTGGAAGTTTCTTTCGTTTGTAATACCATTGGGCAACTAATTAGTAATTGGGTAAACTGTGAGTTAAAAGTAGGATATAGATTGTTGACCATTAGAGTTGGTAAGAAAGCTGGGGCTGGATAAGCTAGAAAGGATCGGTGTTGTAAGATTGGTCTGATTTCGTCAAATTGTGTTTTTCATTAAGATAGAATTCTGGTCTGTGAAAGCAAACGTTTGTCCATTTTTCGATAGTTTATTAATCTGAACCACTTAGATTCTACGTTTCGTTCAGATGAATGGAAAACTTTTCATTGGATTTCTGCATTGGGTCATTGGGTCATTTTGTAAAAGCTGAACACTTTTTGTGATTACAAAGTTTAATTTATGCAAGTTTTTGAAGCTGTCTTTGGTTAAGAATACTTTTTGAAATATAAACTATTAAACTCAGTTAAAAATTTACAAACATTTTTTATCCTTCGTTGTAAATTACATTAAAAAAGGAAAGCTTGCATTGTTTTATATTCTCACTTCATCCATAGTAAACAGCTCCGTCAGTCAAATGAAAAATAAACATTTATTACTTAAATCTAATGGAAAATAATTTACAGGACTGGATAAGCTATAATTCTATTTACAACAAAACTTTGAAGGTAATAGAAACATGATTATTAGATATAGGTAATAATAGAAGGTATGATTACTAGACAAACATATTAACTGATTAAGATTCTGACAAAATGATAAAGTTACAAATATCTTTTCAATCAAAATGTTGAAATTTTATCGTATTGATTTAAAATTAACATATTTAAATTTAAAATCTACGATACTGCTTCTTTAACGAGTGCTAACAGATTATGTTAGAAACATTTTACATAAACAAATATTTAATATTTTCCTACAGCTGATTCTGATTTGCAACTCCTTCGGTTGCTGCTATCAACAATTAAGAAGAGTTTCCCTAGTTCTCCTCTCCCTGAAAAAGAGCCTGTAATTTAACATAGTAACACGAACTAATAAACTTGTTTGTCGTTTTGTTGGATTGGCACCCCTGAAATCAGCTGGTATGACAAATTGATTGTTCAGTGCTGCCAACATTAGATAATCATTGTTGCCAATCTGAAAAGTGATTCAGCACCAAACAAACCTACCTGTCAAAGACCAGACGGACTAGACACTTGAGGAGGTCATCGAACCAGGAATCAACGGTCGGTATTGTTTAGAGTATTAAATCAACGGTTTTTATTTTACAGTTTTCATCCCTGACTGAAATAATTCCTGACCAGTGAAGTGATGATTGGTTATGTTAGTCATGAATCGAGTATGTATCGGTTAAATTCTTTGATATCGGTGTATTGCTAGAGCAAGCGTCAATCAACTTCAAAACAGCCAAGTGACATTTTAAATTAACACGAATTTTGACGACACCTCTATACTCAATGTATCATTTTGATCGGCCATTGATTTGTGTTCAGTAAGTAATTCTACTTTTGGCTACCTCACGTGTAAAATTGACATGGGGGAAATTAGTAATGATACTTTTCCTTCACTAGTTGCCGGTGTATCAAACGAATTTCATTACAGTTTTTATATGCCCTGTTAAAAACCGAGCAGGAACGTAGGGTTATCGTTTGCTATCGTGTCACATTTTTATTTGATAATTTGTACTGAACTTCACTTGACTAAAACTGCAACTCTGCGTCTAATTCAAATGGTGAATTTCAGTGCTCCAAATTACTAGTGAGTCAGTGGGAAAACTTAACATCCAGTTCACTTAAAACATAATTGAAAAACAATATCCTGCTAAGAATAGAAGTTATCATGCTTTGGTTGGATAAGCGTTTAATAGCGATCATGAAAAGTTGATGAGCCAGCCTGTGCAACTGCTAATTAAAAGTAAAGACGGGAAGGAAATGTTATGTGATTTTGCACAACGATCCATGTTCAGGAACAGCGGTTGAGAAAAAGCGCTGCAACTACAGTCCGAGCCACTTGACATGGTCTACTCCACCCATAAGGCTAATTTGAATTTTAGCACTGGGTTAAGGACTTCAGCAGACGTCGTTTTCTATTATTGGATGACAGAGCTTAGGGCCGAGCAATTGTTTACCAATTCCATTAGGCTTGTGATAAATGATTTAGCCTTTCTTGCATGGGTAAAAGAGGAAAGGGATTGAAATTTAGTAGGCTAATAGCTTATTATTAACGCAGTGGCAAGAACTATAAATCATAATTTAGTTTACCATAATTTAGTTTAGTCGTATACCTTGTATACGACTTTGTTTTTGCGAAGTTAAGTGTTTCCGATGCATTTCGCCAAGTTTTGCATCTTCAGGGATGAAAGTTAGTGTAAATGTAATTATTTTTTCTCCCTGAAGATGCCACAACTGAAGCGAAATGCATCGGAGATACTCGACTTAACAAAAACAAAGATATATACAAGGTAAACTAAATTATGAGTAATAACTTATATGTGAAATACAACTTTGATCAACAGTTACCATAATCGTATGTCACCAGTGAATTCTATCACCAGGCGTCATACCATTGTGGCTTTGGAAATACTAAAATATCTGGTCACTTACATAATATGTTAAGCAAGAAAAGGAACAACTGTTAACCAGTAATGTTGCTTACAATAGTATACCATCGAGTACAGTTCTACACAAGTTCAGAATCTTTTGAATGGTGATAAAACATCTCACGAAGATGGAAGCTGGAATAAACCACTTACTGCAACTCTTATAGCCATGGAGTTGTGCAATAGGAAATAGCATTTTAGCACCTTTCTCATCCTTCTAACAAGTCAACCCACGTATTAACTCGGCCAATAAACAACGTCCGTCTGATTCCCTCAAGTTGAGCGGGCGCTGCTTTTTAATCCTTGACATTTATGAATTTAGTTTGGGATTTTTTTGGTAGACCTTGCAATTATGGACGTTTTGTGGCTGATTCATGCTTTGCAAATGCGTAATGTTGTAAATATACTAATAGGTACATGCTTTTACAGTATGAATTAACGTGTGAATGACGAACTATAGCCTATAAACCCGACTGCAGAAGCTAATAATAAATAATTTTCCACAGCAACAAACTAAAATTCCCCGAAAAATGCGAGTACAGCCTATATAGCTAATGAAAGTAATGAATCAGTCACAACAACAAAACGAAAACTCCTTCAGATCACCTAAATAAATAACCACGACAGAAAAACTGAAATCCCCAGTTAAATGGTGAGGTATAGCCTATAAACTCGATTAATGAAAGCGATAAATCAATTACCACAACAACAAAAAAATTAAAATTCCCAGGGGTTATCGGCGGTCAGTAGTTGCAGTCTTAAATAAATAAATTACCACAACAGCAAAACTAAAATTTCCCGGTAAATGGCGAGGCACAACCTATAAACCCGATTAATGAAAGCAATTAATCATTTGCCAACAACATAACTGAAATTCCCTCGAGTCATCGGTGGTCATTCGGTGCAATCACCTAAAAATTACCACAGCAGCAAAACTCCCCAATAAACCCGATTAATGAAAGTATATAATAAATCGTCGGCAAAACAACAAAACTTATCGGTGCGGTGACTTAAATAAATAAATTACCACTTCAGCAAAACTAAAATTCCCAGTTAAATGGCGAGGTATAGTCTATAAAACCGAATGATGAAGATGAAAGTAATAAATAATTACCACAACAACAAAGCTAAAATTCCCACAGGTCATCGGCGGTCAGCCGGTGCACTAACTTTCACTCAGTGCTGCCAATGTTGCGCAACGAAGACGTCCTTGGAAGGACTTCTGATCCAGGGGTACCAACCGGCTGCTGCAGGAGATGAATATTTGAAAATTCTCTGGATGAAATTGGTGCAATTGTGTGGTGAATATTAATATTCAGAGTTAGTCATTGTGTTTTTTGGAATAATGTTGTAAACTAAATTTATATGAAGTTTCGATTGAAATGACAATCATAATTTCGGTAAAACCTCATGGGTATGTTGGTAAACTTGGGTTTAACAACCAGCTGTTTCGTTGAAATTTCCATCACAATGTTAAATCTTTTGAAGAAATACAAAAAAATCCTGCAAAATGTCCAAAATGGCGACCTTTTTTCCTGTTACGTGTAAAAATTATTAAACTCGGTTTAAATACTGTAAGAGAAGTTTTGATAACAAAAAACCTTGGTTTGATAAATAAATACGAGTATACATGTCTTCGTATTGTATTTCAAAGTACCTTAAAAAAGCCTGAGATGGGTAGAGAACAGTGAAATAAAAAGAGGAAAGTAAATTGTGTTTTCCCTAAACGCCCCTGTCATACTAAATTGTCGTGGTATTTCTCGAAAGATTATAATATTTGGTGACGTCCAAGAGAGCCTAAAAGTGGAGGATCGATTGGAACGGCGCAGCTGATGTTGTGGAGTGATTCCAAAAAAGGATTGGTTTGCACAGAGTGACTCACAAGGGAAATAGCAATAGTTAGATATTTAAATATGATAGTGGTGAAAAATCTATAGCTCACTATATTTCAGATTATGTGGAATGTTTAAATAATTAATTACTCTCTTAACTAAATAATCAAAGAATATTGAATAATTGAATATTTAAGGAGAAGGAACATTTTTGAGAGTAGTCAGCATATATGATATATATGATGGTCTGTGTCGGAATTATTTTTCCGACACAGACACAATTTACTTTCCTCTTTTTATTTCACTGTTCTCTACCCATCTCAGGCTTTTTTAAGGTACTTTGAAATACAATACGAAGACATGTATACTCGTATTGTTGACAGGTTGTGAAAGTCTTTCTGATTCGTCCTTCAACGATTGGGGTCGTAAGTACACTGTGGTAAGAAATTTATCCTCTCTCTCCATAACTCGCGTTCTTTCTGATAAGTAACGATTTGGTGTTACCAAGTTAACACATGTCAGGTGTAATATTTTTATATTGTATCAAATTTTCTTTGTAAATGTTTCTTTGTACGGGGTTAAATGTACAATTTTTCATCGGGTAAAATTCAAAAGAATGTATTTCCTAGGTAATATTGGGAAAATAGAGCTTTTTGTTAAAAATAAAATCATATGACTGATGAAACCTTTTCAATATATTTTTCGGTGTACATAAAAATGATTTCCTAGTTAATTTTAAGTACAGTTAAGAGAATACACTAATCTTTTTTAATAGGTTAAATTATCCACCATTAAATTTATATCCTATTAACCAGTTGGTCTCGCCTCCAAGTCTGACAGAAAATATCACCCCTATCAAACTCAAAATTCCCTCCATCCAACGTTAGAAACGCTCTGTCAGTGACTTAATTGGCAAACAATATTAATATTGAATTACCGATAAGATATGATGCAATTATTAAAACTGAATCATCCTTGTAGCGGTGTAGGCGTCCTTGGGCGGTTTTTGTATAGGCGTTAATATTATTTTATTTTAACCACTGACAATAAATATTTTATTATCTGTATTCAAAGTCTTAACGTTCATTCTATTTTTCGAAATGAATCCACCGATTCGTGATCATTTCCGGTAAGCTATAGGATAAACAAGCAATTTGTATCGGAACAACTTGCCTTGTCATTAATGATCTGAACCGAACTGACTCGGCGCCAGCGTTTAGCTATAGTGGAGTTCTTTTAACTTCCTTCCCAAGAGGTTTATTTAACCTCTTGGGAGATTACCCCCCACTCCGAGCACTAGGTTTAACGAATCACACTGTAGTCTCTTCTTAAACCTAAGAAAACGGCAGAGTGTAGAAAATAATTTTTGTGACGCAATAAGAAAGTTATATAAATCTGTCAACATGTTCCTGCTTAGCCGAGCAGAGCAGGAATTTTAAAGCCGTCAATTGTCAAGAAAAAAACATCACAGAGCTAATCATTGATGTTATTGTAACATAAAATCAAGCAAACGAAAAGTTAAATGAAGAAAGCCAATTAAATCAGAGACAGCAAGTGCGATTCAATTGATTAAAAGCCAATTAGGACCAAAAGCTTTGTTGCCAAAGGAATTGCTGTAAGATATTGCCTTTTTAAACTAAATTTACATTTCTTCCACGACTAAACTAGCCCTGCATTGTGTGGTATATCTATGGAACTATTTAAAATCTTGATCATCTGTTTGTTGTTGCAAACAAATGTGAATTGGAAAGGTTCACAGGTTCTACCACAGTTAGTATCACTTTCGCTGAAATTTCAAAAGCCTCCTATGTGAAGGCTTTCATGGGATATTTTTCAAACCCGCAAAAGGCACATCTAGAGAGTAATAGCTTTAATTCGATACTATATATAGATAAATAAATACCTAGAGGTCGATATGCTCTGTAAAGAATCCAATAAATTATTTTAATAATATAGATTTCACTTATTTAATTTTTTAACGAAATTGGGAGTAGTGAAAAGTTTTCATTTAATTTCTACGTTCGTTCCCAAAACCGAAAATACAGTAGTCTCTCCACCAACTAAACGAGGAACTACAGCAGCCACCTTGTTACGTATTATGACATAACCTGCTCGGTCATATTGCTATAAACCTGATGTGAGTAGAAAGTACGTTGTGTAATCCAGTGGGCCAGTGGAGTAGTGAGTGGGCCAGTGGCTGGGGCAAGTGGCTGGCCCACTTACTTGACTAACCCACTGGACAGGAAGAAGGAAGCTGCCGACTGTTGATTTGCAGGGGGAAGTTACTGACCAGAGAGTTCACTCTCATTGGGTCACTGGGAATGGGAACTGTCCCGGTGGTTGGGAAGAGGCAATTAACTGGGCCAGTTACTTGGCTTTCATATTAGATAAGAAGAAGTGAGCTGTCTGCTGACTGTGGATTAGCTAGGAAACATTGTGGGGTTGTCACTGTACCAGAGAGTTGATGCTACTGAGGCCCACTGGGTCACTGAGTATAGTGAGCAGGCCAGTCGCTCGGGAGGCAAGTAACTGGCTCAATCACTTGGCTATCCTACTAGACAGGAAGGAGGAAGCTGTTTACTGACTGTAGATTAGCAGGGGAAACATTTTGGGGGATGTTATTGTGCCAGACAATTGACTTTAAAGGATCACTACTGAGTATAGGGACTCAAGTGGCTGGAAAGGCAAGTGGCTTGGGCGGCGAGCGGTTTGTCCAGTTACTTAACTAGGTAAAAGGAAGCTCTGCTAATTGTGGGTTTTCTGGGAAAAAGATTGTGAGGATGTTACTTTCCCTGATACTTGACTCTACTGGTCCCTGGGTATAGAGTTTGGGTCAGTAGCTGGGGAGACATGTGGCTGAGCATAAGTCCAGTCATGATCCAGTTACTTGACTGCCCAACTAGACAGGAAAAAGGAAGCTGTCTGCTGACTGTGAGTTTGCTGGGGATATCAGCGGAAGCTATCATGCCAGACACTTGACTCTACGGGGCCTCTGGGTATAGGGACTGGGCCAGGAGCTGGAGAGGCAAGTGGCTGTACAAGTTACTTGACTGTCCTACTGAACAGGAAGAAGGGAACTGTTTTCCGACAGGTTTGCAGGGGAAACGCCAAGATACTGCCTCTTTCATTCGACTCTACTGAGCCCCATGATGGAAATATTTAATTGTTGAAAGAAATTATGGACAGGTAAAGTTGATTTTAACACCCAACCAAAGATTAAAACACGCACACATTCTTCAAACTACAAACATCCTAGTCCCTCCTATCCTGCAAAGCTGCCAATTAGAGGAGAAGAGCGTAGGCGAATCCAGGAAAATCTTTGATGAGATTCTATCTGTGTAAAAGTACACTATGATAATTAGTTGAGTCGTTAGTCGAGTCTTTACTTGTAGTTCGGTTCTTAAAAACCTGCACCATATAGAATGTCGGAAATACTCAAATAAATACCTCCACATCAGACACTAATTCATCTCACTACATCAGACACTCATTTCAGGTAGAAAAACTGGATAAACAAATCCAGGAAAATCCTTGATAGGAGAGTGGACATGCGACCAGCTGATTGCGGGGAAACAGCTGATTGTGGGGAACAGCTGATTGGTAGACCAGCTGATTATCTAACAGCCGCTTCCTGGTCTGGCGGGAGATTTGCCGCCAAAAGTAGGCCAAGGACGTCGATCCGCCAATCATGTAGGCGATGCAGACAACCGCCGTTGGGATGGGGCCAAGAGAAGGCGGCGAGGCGGTTTTTGAGAGTTATATTTGAATTTGGTGAATACAATTTGTATACTACGGTTTCCCAATACCTAACGAACAGAAAATAATGGGTTGGTTTTAAGTTTTTTGATTTGAAAAAGTACTATTTTTATCGGAGCTAGAATGATAAAATTTCAGCGATTTAATTAGATTATATTTAAAAATTGATCGGAACCGAATGGGTTGAACTCTTGGTATGGATTTCAAAGCTGGATCAAGTACTGCTTTGGAACATTCCTTAAAAGCTATAATTATAATAGACTCGTTGAAAATGCACAAATTTATATACTCTATGTACGATAATACAGAACAGTACGTGAAGAAAAACAATATATAATAAGCTTTTGTATTAACTGAATTTGAAAATTTTCCAATTAACTCTTAACAAAATCGCTGTAAAAATCTTGAGTTGTTTTGGTTAGTTTTCTGTTCATACTTTTATGAACAGAAAACTAACCACCCACAACAGTAGTATTTACAGTTTGTCGTCAAGTAGTTTTCTCATTAGACATTTGTAATCTAATGTAAATTTGCTAATTCATGGAGTGGCTAACCTTCACTAGATTCTATCGTAACTTTGCCGAAAGAAAAATAAAAAAATCTTCTGCCTGTATAATGAACTAATTACAGATCTATTTTACTATAAACCCATGTTTTAAGGGAGTTTCCAATGCCCACTTTAGCCTCAAATACCCTACAATGTGTTTATACAAGTGTAAACTCCTTTCTAATGTATTCCGACAGCCTTGCGGTTACAGAAACTTCCACGGTTTGCGGAACCGAGTAAAGCGGGTAAAAACTGAGGACTGCGGATTGTCTAAAAACGCTATCAAGGCGGTTCGGTCCGTCAGGATCAGGATACACGGAACTGCGGTCATCCTGCGACAGCGATGCGATAATCGAGTTAAATTGGGTTACCAGAAGTCCTGGATTTCCCCGAACAGTCCGGGGTTTGAGGGCTTTGTCCGTTGTCCGGTCCGGGGCTGCTACTTGTCCCGGGTTTTTATAATTTTTTGCCTAACATAAACTTTTTCTCAAGCTTTACGTGAAATCATGCAGCATTTCAAAGTGAGTAATGACAAATTTACAGAATTTAGAGTTATCAGGAGATGGGCGAGGTAAGCATAAAAACAATAGTTGGTAACCCTGTGGAAGTGTGACAACAGCAAACCTACTTAACCTCTACTAACTTATACTGACCTCTGTCTGTCAGTGAGAATAGTGTGTGATTTAGGTTGGAATTGGCTTATCTGATGCAAATTTAAGATAAAGAATAAGTAAAAACCTTCATAATACTTTAACAATCTTGTATTAATATCTTCGGATATGTTAATGAGGGACGGGGGAGGTGTTTATCCACCGCACCTCAAACTGTCCTAGGTTTTCCTGAAAAATATCTGGTAACCCTAGAATTAAAGGAGAATCGACTAAATGGTTGTTTCCATTAATTCGTTCAATTAGTTTTTTTCACTATTCTCGCGATTGTTTGCAATTTAGTCGTAAGTTGTTAGAGCTTCGTTTCATATTCAGCACAATGTGGTAAGTCGTTCAACTACTGTGATGAAAAATAATACAAAACTGTTGCTCAACATTTCGAGGAGTTTTTGAGGGGTTTGGGGTGCGTAAGGAGTTAGAAAAAAACAAGTAGCAAAGAGGAAGAAAGAAGGTGGGGAAGGATTGGCCCTCTTTTGAAGTAAGGCAGCGCATCGCGTAAATCTTCCTTATTATTATAGGATTTTTAAAGTTGTACCCAATTTCGAAAATAATTTAGTTCGTAGTCTGATTTATTTAACTTGAAAGAAATCTGAGACTTTCAGAGGTTCAATGACCGTTGGGTTCATAGTTAAGGAGTGAAATCGTAAACACTCTAGCCTTTAGCGCCAGTGTGGCAAACAAGATCGAAATATACAAGGTGATCTAGGAAGGCACGAAGATACTTCGAGAAATGTTTCCTCAAACAAAAATAAAGATACGAGATCATGATAACGTAGGTCCTGAAATCACGTCCATCCACCTGTAGATCCATTTATTACTAAACATAAATTTGAAAAACTTTTTGTAATATACCAATTTCTTAATTAGTGCAATGTTTTTTATTTAAAAAAATCATATCTGGAAAAATTCAAATATTTTTACTCTCTGTATTTTAGTCAACAGAAGTATGGATGAAGTTTCAATTAAACTATGATAGGGATGTACTCATATACTCATTTATAAATATTTATTTTTTGTTTAGTTTTTGCCAAATTTTTAATTATAACGATTTTTTAAAATCATAAATTAGCTTTTTTTATTAATTTTTTAAAATAATTTTTTTATAGCTTTCATCAATAGTGCTATTAAAAAAATTTACTAAAGCTAGTACTGTCAACCAAACACACGGTCTATAATAGACCATTGTTTGAAGGTGCTATTAATTTTTCAAGGAGGTTGTTTTTTGTTGCATAGCCTATTTCTTATCCATTGTAATTCCTGGAAAAATTTCTGTAAAAATAAAGCATTATTTTCATTTCATTTCATGTCGTTTAATTTCACGTATGCTACTTATCATCGTGAAAAAAATCCTTAAATTTTTTTCTTCTAAAAGTAAAAATAAAAGTTTTTACTAACGGTGGTCATAAATCAACGTTCATCCGCCTCTCAGGTTTTTCTACAATATTCAACATAAATTTTAAAGAAGTACCAATTTAAAAATTGTATAGGCTACATAAAACATGGCAAAGCTTGGGTGTTTTGAAACAAAAGTAACCTGAAGCGAATTGAATGAATTAATTTAGTAAATTTCAATTCAATTAGCGATACATATACATTTCTTCTTCAAGAAAAAAACTATTTAAAACATTCTTCAAGAATAATAGATTTTCTTCAAGAAGAAAAACTATTCCTCTTCATCAGTTCTTCTTCAAGCCCAAAAATCCTGTTCTAACCACTTTTACTTGTCAACACCCAAGCTTCACTATATCCCTTATGAGGTATACCATCTATTAAGCTGCTTTTTTCACCAACGTGAAATCATTCCAATTATCTATAGTGGCTTACAGCCTAATATCATAAACATCATCGCTGACATAAATACCGTGATTACTTTAATTAATTAGATCCACAGCATGGCTCAAGTGAAACCACACTCGCCGACTGTTAATGCTACGTAGCCAAGGTCGAGGTCGATGGTTGAAACAATCAACGTATCTCTCTCTTAATTGATTCTGACTGGGCAAAGACGGAAACAATTAAAACTGGATTGGATCTATCGGGAATTAATAGAATTGACCGTCAAATGCAATCGATTCAAGTACCTATAGAATCGATGTTTTCTGCTATCAATTGAAGTCAAATCAGAATCAAATTTACAATAAACACACGTTTTTAAATTAGTTAGACGTAATACATTGTTTTTTTGTATAAGAATCGCAATGGCTCTTTAATCTTCGTCTAGATTTCTAAGGTAGTTTAAAATTGTAAAATGAATGGATTACAAAACAGGTTATACGTGGTAATGCACACACTTTCATTTCAGAGGTTTTACAAACTGTAAATTCTAGTCCGATGTTGTTCCTTTATATTTTTTTTCTCTTAACCTTAGAGTTTCAGGTTATAATTTAAGTTATCTATTAAATAATCGAAGTCATATAAGATCATTATTAAAAGTATCTCTACAATAGATGTATTAACGAAAAATAAACTTATCACTGTAAAAATGAGTGTAAAACTTATTAAAAATCTGGTAACCCAAAAATAAAATCAATCATTAGTAATTTATCGATAGTTTTTAATTTATAAAATATTGATAATGCATAAATTGATTGTTTTGATTTAGAAAATAGTAATAGTCTAACGATCGATAATTTGTTGATTTTGAAAATATCGACATCCAACAATCAGCAGTTTTTTAATTTAGAAAACATCGATAGCGCAGCAATCGATGTTTTTATTTATAAACAATCGATACTGAAGCAATCGGAAGTTTGTAGTCATTAGACGTCGTTGCCCTCGCTTAAGATCGTGAAGATATACTGAAATGTTTCTATGACTGGAATTCGATATAGATAAGCATCCGAAGTCGTTAGGTCTGGGAAATCGGGACCGTTTAGGGATGGTTTAGATTGATAGTGGTTGAGTTAGTGATTTAGATTATTATTTGGCAAATTTGTTTCGGTCGTTTGGATATGAATATCTTGTAGTGAGTGGGTGAGGAATGATTTAAAAAGGAAAAGATTTACCACCTATACCGAGTTTCTTTATGGGGAGGATCAAATATCATGCATCCGACTTTATAGGTCGAACCAGATGACGTGGCCCAGCCCACCAATAAAATCAATGTTTATTTTAACATTGGGCTTACGGGAGGCCCGGGTCATGTCAATTGACTCGGACTGTACCCATATTGCACAGGTATACAGGGTGTCCTACGTAACCGTGCCACCATTGATATCTCAGATACCATCAGATTTAGAGAAAACCTTAAATAAGAGACTTCACCTATTTCTTTCATAATCAAAAATATTGAATCCATATTCTTATAAATTGCCACCATTTTCCTATACGATGGATTTCTTTGATTTTCTTATGAAACACCCTGTATTTTATGGCGTTTCTGAATCCTACCCTTATTTTTAAGAACTTTTTGTTTGTGACATTTTTTGCTTAACTTAAGAGTTGAGCAGTTAAAGTTGGATTTTTCCCTATTAGAAACGCATTGGGAAACTGTCGGTAGTCTGTATGTCGTGAATGAGTGGGTTAAATAAAACATACCAAATAACAAAAGTGCCTAAAAATGTGATTATAATTGATATTCAATCATATAAGTACTTTTTAGTCGAGATTCACTCATAGAAATATATAATTTTGAATACTCATTAGCTCCATAATAAATACATGTGATGGCACAGATAAAGTAATTGGACACAGTGTTTAAAATGGGGGAAATACAAATTAAACTGCTCATATTTTCTTATCTATTGGGTTTAGGAAAAAAATTCAAAGATTGAAAGGTTCTTAAAATTAAAGATTGAATTAAAAACGCCATCAGATTCAGGGTATTCCATTAGAAAATTAAAAGTTGTCCGCTATTTTTCTATATGGATTCTTATTTTTGATTGTTTTAAAAAGTAGGTTAAGTCCCCTTTTAAAGTTTTCTCTAATTCCAGTAGTTTCTGAGATACCAATGGTGGCACAGTTAAGTTGGACACCCTGTATATTTATTGCAACAAGAGACCGGTGTGCAATAAGTAAGTATATAGCACGGTAGGAGATACAGGCGGAGATATCCGACGCCCCGCTACGCCTGCGCCCCAGGGCGCCGAAACACAAACCTACGCCCCTGGCGGCAAAGCTAATCACTGCACACAATGGGCGTAAGCTTCTATGTGCCTCCACTGCAGCAGTGAGTGAAGGATTGCACATTGGTGACCTGACTTCCGTGTTTGGGTGTTGCGAGGTCGCTATAGAAGGGTTATTATTAATTTGTGGGACACGTGAGTGATTTTGGTTGATGTTGTGGGGTTAGTAGCACAATGTTAGAAGAAATACACTGTAATTCATCCTGGTTTTGAATTTGATATAGGTGGGTACAGGAGGGTCTTTTCTCTTAGCGGTCTTATTAGTGTAGTAAGATTATTGATAGTGTGGTTGTATAAGTATGATTACGAGTACAACTTCAGAATAATCAACCATAGAGATGAATTTTTTTAATTTAATTGTAATTCTCGGGTGTTGTATGAAGGGGTAGTATATAATATAGATTCAGGATGGTTTAGATAACACTTTTGAAAGAGTAGAGCCGCAAAGTTCAAGGTGAACTAAAAAAAAACTAGACATGACTCCTTAAAAGGATACTAAAATTAAAGGATACAATAAAAATAACACTTCTTGAGACGTAAAGAACCTTTCGTATACATAAACTCAAAATTAAGCCCATAAAGTATATAAAATATTTGGTGGTGATTAAAGTAAAAAGTATATCGATGGTGAAGCAACAGAACAGATATTTTGTCAGTGACATCAACGATGGGTTGAAACTAAGGCGTACGATTTTAAAGTCCATTAATTCGTTCAGGCAACAAATATATTCGCACAGGCATACAGACATACAGTATTCTACCTTATCGTAAATTAGAGTATGAGTTGTCTTGAGAAGTTCATTAAATATCACAAATATTTTCGAAGTTTTTCCCTTTTTTGAATGAACTTTTCGAGAACACATGTAATCTTAAGAGTATTAAAAAAATTCACAATGTAAGCTATCTCATCCGAAACCGAAGTCAAAACGGAAGTATGTCAGGGATATGCGAATTACTCTCGTTCAATAATTTATAAACCGTACTCTATGTCTGATATACAAAGTATGCTATTGAGGATGCCCAGGCGCGGCGAGCATTGATATCGCGTCATTTAAACTTTAAAGGTCCCTCCGCACTAAAATTCGCTTCCTGGCTCAGGCGCGGGCTCGAATGAAGACGTTCGTCCTCTGGGGAGGGCAAATCAACTAGAATCGATTTAAGAAAATCTCAGGTAGCTGCTTATTTGTGGGAATTATTTCACTTTTTACATAAGATAAAATAATAGGTTTTATCCTAAGGATTATGCTAGTTAATAAAGCGTACTGATCAGCGTTTTTAAACTTTGACTCGGAATATTGATGCTCACTTATCTATTCTACCTTCGTCCTTGTTGCTGGAAATAAAACTAGGCGTACATGTTGTTCACTGGACGATTGTAAAACATTACAATCTGTCTTAAAAAACAAACAAAAAATTAATGCAATAAACGATTGAAAAGAGGCTCAACGTGAAAAAAGCAAATGGAACATTAAAACAAAACAAAATGGCGTTTAAAAGTTTTCGTTGATGATAATTTTCCATTTATGCGTTAGCTCGGTCCTGTTGTTTTTAGACATCAAAGTGAGAAGATCGAAAATGCAAGAAAGCCGGATGAATAAATCAAATATCAACCGCGAAACTACTTAGTAACAGAAGACTCTTCACATAAATCTCTACAAGACAGAACAGGTCCACCCACCTTTGCCCGAGCAAAGCTTGGTCCACAGGTTCCTACACCTGTAAGCATTAAGGTCCAAAATGTAAGAAACCCGGACGAGTCAAAGTGGAATCGAACCGAAATCAACCTTGCAACCACCTTGTAACGAAAGACTCTCACAAAAATCCCTATAAGTCAGAACAGGTACACCCACCTTTCCCCGAGCAAAGCTCGGTCCCCATTAAGGTCCAAAATGCAAGAAACCCGGACGAATCAAAGTGGAATCAACCTTGCAACTACCTTGTAACAGAAGACTTCGCATAAATCCCTACAAGTCACAACATGTCCTTAAGTCCTCCCACATTCGCTAATCAGCTGATCTTGTCGTAAAATATGTTTTATGACAGCATGAATCAAAAGACACGTCGTCGCCCTTCACAATTCAGGTCATATTATGACGCGGTCAGGAAATGGTTTTCCTCGGGAGTTGTAAAAAGTGGTATTGAGATGACGCATACTTATTAGTACATTTCATTACTAAAAAAATCCCGAAAGAGTCATTTTCCGGTACGCGTTCTAGTTTCATGTGCAAGGCAAACCCAAGCATGTGGAAGTGAGTTTCACGCACGAGGTGAGGGCGAGTATAGGAATTATTGAAGCAAGTGCCGGATAATCACTTTCGTTACAAGTTGTGAACGATGCTATTTATCAATCGCAAAAATACACACATACGGAATAAGAGACCTTAGTGAAAGCGGTAGCATTTCTCAATTAACATTTTTTATGAGGAATTTTAAACGTATTTGGAGGAATTTTTAACACGTACTATGCCAAAAACACAGCATAACTAGCTTAGCCTATTTCTGTTCACATTTAAAATTGCTGCACAGCAAAAACAGCTGATTCAAGTTATAAAATTAAATGGTAAAGAAACATCAATGCGCGTAGCGGAAGGATTGAAAACTTATTGAGATTAAGGGAAATCAATTTTGAGCAAGGGAAAATCAGCTGATCGTTTTTCCCTTGCTCTAAATCAGAGCTTGGGAAACGATAATTTTCGTTTATATTATCTCTAATCGAAAATAGCTACTCTCGGTACGAAGAGATGAAAAAATTAATACGGGATATACTGTATTCGTAATTTTTGTAAAAGAAAAATCTGTCAGTGAATTTTGGAAGCTTTGGAAAAGTTTAGTATATCCTAAGTGGCTAGGTAGCTGAGAGGTCATGGCGCTCACTTTACGATTCAAGCAAGGGTCACTAGTTCGATCCTGAAAAATCCTAGAGATTCGACTTTTGTTTTGATACCATTATAATGTGTCAGCTGAAATAATTTAGGAGGATATAATCTGATGGACAGGTCGATCAAGATGCTAAGCAAGTGATTAGTAAATACTCTTGCATTAGTGTTTTTTTTATCGAGAGCCGTAGATCTTTTGCGTAGAACCATGTGGGGAATTTCCTGTTTACCAATAAACACGTATGCCTGTACACGATTTTACTAATCGAGACGTATGATTGTAGTTGATTATGTGTTTACGCATGAACAATTCTCATATATTGTACACGTACTTATTCTACACGTGTACAAAAACGTTTTCTAATTATAGGCCGATTCAAATAACAAGGCCCAGACCGTCCGTAAACTAGTGTTAATTTTAGTATTGGGCTTATGGACGGCGCGGCGTGGGCATTGTTATGTGATTCGAACTATAAAATCTATTGTTCGGCACGTGGTGTTTAGTTCGAAAAAGCTTTCAAGTTTACTCCATGAAAAGTGAAGACTCTTAAACATCTGCCTGTTTAAAGGATTAAACATCTTTCGCAGGCATTTTTTAAGGGGTTCGCATATTTTTTTTGTTTACTGAAGAGGAAAAACAAGTTAACAATTTCACACACAACGAAGCAAAAACCACGTGGTTTGTGGTTAGTGAAAGTAAAACGGGATCAGTCAATTGGATAACTCCAGTTATGACGTCACAGGCGAGTGAATCGATAATCGAGTTTATAACAATCGAATTATCGATAATTGTTCTAGACTCGACTATAGATTTTTTTTAAAGAGACAATTCTTTCAAATCGTCTGATTCTGATTTTAGTACATCCGCTTCTCATCATGGAAAAATACGATTATTTTTAAATGATATAATTTAATAGTTTATTAACCGTTAACCTTGTTATGTTTTCTGTGTGAAGGAGGAAGGAGGACTAATAGAGTAAAAAGTAGTAAACTACAAAAGGATCACTGGAATAGAGGATAAACACGAGTGAAAGAGTCGATTTTTTAATCACGAAGTTTTAATCGATTTTTAAAATAATCGAATTGAAAAACCGATTATTTTTTGACTCGATTATCGCATAGTAAGCGAAGGGAAGTGGAAAGTGTAGACATAATCTTAACAGTTCACTGACTTGTCGCTACTAAACCGCAATTGAGAGTTAAATGTCCGAAGGATATGAGATCAGCTTACATAGTCATTTCCGGATATTATGACACGCGTCTGGTAGAAGAAATATTTATTTTTACGCGTTTATGCCTTCTGTCTGCGCCAATCTGTAGAATATTTCCGAATAAGAAATAAACACTAAACAACTTTTTATCGACGTTTTGAAAAAGCATCCCGGGGGTGTCAACAATAGGTTTGTGAGCCTTCAATCTGGGGGGTTTCCTCAAGGTGGACAAACATGAAAATAACAGTTTTTTTTGCAATTTTTATGTAGAAAAATTAAAATAATAAAATTCTCGTTAGAATCCAGCTTAAAAACGAACAATTTGGTGTGTTGAATTATTGCTCTATGTCCATTAGCTACCGAGATACTGAGAGTGATAATTCAAAACGGTGGCCAATATTAACCGTAAGGGAAATAAATAAAATTTTATAAATCGCTTATTTCTCAACATACTTAATGAAACTTGGTATGGGACTTCATTTAGTAAAGATCTATTGTATATTAGCGTTAAATCCCCCATTCCTGCGTTTCCGGTGCAGCAAACTTGCATACAGTTTCCAAGTGTTATTCTTACACGGAGGAAATAATAGTCTACGACATCCTTATGTTTTCATATGACGATAAAACTTGCCATATGGCTCTATTAGAAGTTTGTTGGATATTGACTTAAAACCACCAAATTTGGACATATCTGTTGAAAAAAACCTGCATTATCCATCCCAATGTTATTCTAATGAAGAATACAAAAAAAGTCACATTCAAGTTTGTCCATCTTGGAGAAAGCCCCAGACTGAGGGATCACAAACCTATTATTTAAACTCCCCCTGGAAGCCTCTTCAAAATGGCATAGGTTTTTTCTTGTGCACTATATCACTAAAGTTTTGACCTCCCAAGTCCCGGTCTGTAACAACGGGCAACAAAAGACCAGCGAAAAGAAAAATGGACTCACCGATAGACGAAGGGGCCGATTTCTTCCAGTCGGGGTTTCTCGCCTTGGTTCAGGAAGCCGTCGGGGTTTGTGACGTTGAAGATGAAGACTTTGGTCAACCTCAGGACGCCGGGCCGCTGCCAGTAGTGGTAGCTCAGAGTGCCGTTCCATAGCCTCAGGTTCTGCAAGTGGCAGCGAGTCATTAGTCATTATTTAATAGTCATTTTTCATTAGTTGGCGACCGTGTGAACTGATTAGCGAGGGTAGTTTTTTTTAAGAGGGTGGCAGCCTCTTTTTACCTTGCATTTGCCCCTCCACATGGGCCTCAGGCCTGTGCGTGGAAGATATTAAGAAAACTCAAGGAGTGAACCGGTACAGTACAAGGATAAACAGTACTGCTAAGAGTATGCGGCATCATCGGGACTGATCCTGCGACGCTGCCGCCACAGAACCGGGGCCGAGTGCGCTACCGACTCACTCAGTTGGAGAACTGAAAGTAAGAGGATTGGAAGGGATGTGGTTGTAGATACTGTCCAATAGTCGTAGGTTCTACAAGTAGTAGGGGGTCGTAGTTACGTAATGAGTAATTTCTTAGTAGTAATTTATCATTAGGGTCTGTGTGAACTGATTGGTGAAATAGGTTGGAGAACAGAAATGTATGGGACGTAGAATGGAAGGTAAAGAGAGCTGATCCTTTGCCCTAGGTTAGGGCAGTAGTGGGGAGTAATTAGTGACGTCATTCAATTAGTTTTGGTCATTTATCTTTGGTTAGTGTCAATGAAAATTGACTGGGTGAGGAAGATCGAAGATAAGAAAAGGATCCCGTGTGATGGGAGGGAATGTGAAGGCAGAAGTTTCAGAACCGTCCTTGGTGGGACTCTTCTCTACAACATGGAGGGTTCCTGGGAGGCGGTCCTTGTCTACAACATGGAGGGTTCCTGGGAGGCGGGCCTTGTTTACAACATGGAGGGTTCCTGGGAGGCGGGCCTTGTCTACAACATGGAGGGTTCCTGGGAGGCGGTCCTTGTCTACAACATGGAGGGTTCCTGGGAGGCGGGCCTTGTCTACAACATGGAGGGTTCCTGGGAGGCGGTCCTTGTCTACAACATGGAGGGTTCCTGGGAGGCGGGCCTTGTCTACAACATGGAGGGTTCCTGGGAGGCGGGCCTTGTCTACAACATGGAGGGTTCCTGGGAGGCGGTCCTTGTCTACAACATGGAGGGTTCCTGGGAGGCGGGCCTTGTCTACAACATGGAGGGTTCCTGGGAGGCGGGCCTTGTCTACAACATGGAGGGTTCCTGGGAGGCGGTCCTTGTCTACAACATGGAGGGTTCCTGGGAGGCGGGCCTTGTCTACAACATGGAGGGTTCCTGGGAGGCGGTCCTTCTCTACAACATGGAGGGTTTCTGGGAGGCGGTCCTTGTCTACAACATGGAGGGTTCCTGGGAGGCGGTCCTTGTCTACAACATGGAGGGTTCCTGGGAGGCGGTCCTTGTCTAGGGGCCTGGAGAGGTCGAAAGGCTAGAGGGTGACTCGGACGAGCCCGACAGAAGGCAGGGAAGGCTACTTTCTTCCTCCAGGGATGAAGCTGACTGATCACATCGATCCTTTTCCTTCACTGCAAATTCCCTTCTTCCGTAAGCTGGACAATGTCCTAAAGGGAGAGTTGACTAACCAATAGTGTTAGGGGCTTTGATTCATTAAAAATCTAACAATCTAACACTGACAGTCAAGGGAGGCAGAAGAGGAAAGGATTTGGATTAGTTCTCCAAGTAAATTTTTTCGAACATTGCGACTGCGGCAGTAAGAGGGTTGAATGAACTTTTATGATAACAATTGTACGGAAGTGATAAGCGTGGAGTATGAAAATAGTCCGTCTACTCATGCTGTTTGACCTAGATTGACGGTAAATACTTACTGATAACGGCTGATAAGGAATGTGAACATTGGCGGGAAAGAAAAATGAACAATGCATTCAAATACAGAATGTAGACATTCTATCAAAATTCTGTTAGATTTTGACAGTTAAGTTAAAAAAGTTATGTTTTATTGATTCTTTTTAGTCTCGAAGTGTTGACTTGTTTGATTTTTATTTTCGTGGACATTCGTCACCAATGATTTTTAAAAACGTTTCACGACGTTTCGGAATGTGGAATCTGATCCTGTCTTGGGATCGAACAGAACCTAGAATGTAAAAAGATTAGTAGCCCTCTGCCGGAAGGACCTGAACAAAGCAGTTACAGCAGAAAACTGTGTTCGTGTCAAAAGCAGAGCAGTATGTCAAAAACACTAAATGCTTTTCTGACTGCTTTTACTCTGTTCTAGATAAGTTTTTTCTAGGTTCTCCTGGCTGTTTGTGACAAATATATTCTAGGTTCCTTTCCACCTGAAAACGGGATCAGATTCCAGATTACGAAACGTCGTGAAACCTCTTTGAAAGAGTATTTATAAGATATGTTTATAATTAAATTACATAGAGCAAAAAAATCTTACCTTTAATATTAAGTAGTCGAGCCACGGGACTGAAGATAGAATGATTCCTACAGCGAGAGTGAACAGGCCTATGCAGATGACCGCGAGTCTGCCTGCAACACACAGAGTAATAAGTAACAATGAACTGATACATAGAGTACGGAGTTTCGGTATATACTGTCATAGAGTAATACATACATAGAAGAGTATTGCAATAGACCTATACGTATGATGGCGAGTCTGCCTGCAATACACAGAGTAATAAGTAATAAAGAACCGATACATAGAGTAATTAGTAATAATTACCGATACATAGAATAATGAGCTATGGTTTACAGTCATAGAGTAATAAATACATAGAGGTGTATTGGAATAGGCGCATATTGATTTCACGGCCGCATGCCTGCAACACACTATAGTTATAAATAAAAAGGTACTGATATAAAGAGGAATCTGCTACGGTGAACAGTGTCATAGAGTAATGAATACATATACGTGTATTTGAATAGGTTGATATATTATATGACTGAGCAAGTCAACACATGACTGTGAGCTTATATATGACTGTGAGCTTCCTTAAACACAGGAGTAACAGCCTCAATCACTCAATAAAAACCGCCGATTTATTGTTAATTTGAAACAGCTAAAACATTTTCCAGCAAATCCTCTAAGTAGAATTTTTGAAATCGCTTTTGGCTTATTAGTACAACATTTGCTAAAGTGGTGATTTTTAGGCTTTTTATATTTGTTTATTGTGCTATTCTGATCACTATTATCTCTGAATTATTAGAAAATCTTTTTTCTTTCAATTGAGCTACAGAGAAGCGACTTTTATCGAGCGGTTGAGGCTATACCGAATTTAAAAATGAACATTCATCTTTTGGGAGAAACAGGTAGTCGCGCGGTCTTTTGACACAACGTCAAGTAAGGTCCGAGATTTCGTCGTCTGGCTGGTCTCGCGACACAGTCTACACATTTTTAGGCCAAGGTCTTTGGGTTATCGATTAAATATAGTCGACGACCCAGTTCCGAAATATTTCCCAACCCTTGTCAACACCAGGAGTTTCCTTGTTGGTGCTCCTTGTCGGAGTGGTTGATAGAAAGTACCAAATATGTTCGTAAGTTCGATTGTAAGAAACGATTAATTTTGTATTGGCTTTGCAGAGAAAAAATAAAGGGATGTGAAGATAGCCGTGCGTAGAATGTGCATGTGGAGATAGCCGTCTAAAAAACTCACATTGATATGGGCTATAATTTAAAAGTAAAAAACATTCTGCGATATAATGTTTGGATTGACGCAACTTCCACACACCAGAGTGGCGTGGAGGGGAATAGCGGGGCACCTGTAAAATTAACATGAGATGCATCAAGGGGCAGGAGGCTGCACATCTCCAAATCAGCTAGCTGATTTGGAGATGTGTAACTTCTTGCCACTTGATGAATCTCCCAGGTTCATTATGCAGGTGTCCCGCTGTACCACGCCACTCCTCTCTGGTGTGTGAAGGGCCTTAGGTGTTTAAGCAGAAAATTAAGTACAGGGATTTAACATGAATTTAACTTATGTTTGTGCACAACTGCTTTCAAATGTAATAAACATGTCATTGAACAGGTCTGCATATAAGTCAATGTTAAACATGATTAAAAATTGTAAACAAAAAAAAAAAAGAATAAACTCAACATTCGATTATTTTGTAGGGTTGGTAAAAATAAAAAAACCCGCATGATCCGAAGCTGGTTGTTTGAATGAACGAGACTTATATTTTACGAACGCCTAGCTATATTTTTAAATACCAAACATTGGTAACAACTATCCGAAGCGTTTTGTCTCGTTTTCAAAATAATAAACTTATTTTTCTCATAATATTTTTACTTATAGCTTTTGCGTCACACACACAAATTTTACATAATGGAAAGGCTAAAGGTCAAACTGTCAGACATTAACTTAACTACATCTTTACAAGTGGAAACATTTAGAAACGCAGTTTTAGAGGATGCAAATCCAGGAATTTTACCGGGCTAATTTACGTATTAGTATTGATTAGGTGATGGGATCCGCCAGTGAACACGAAAAACAAGAAGGGTTTATCTGTATCACGTTTTTTCCTTGTGGATTTGTATCGGAAACTACCATAAACATTACAAAATTAGGATGCTCGTAAAGATTAATTCACTTTGTTTCACGTTTGAAACACGTGGTAATTAGTCTGAGCTTTTCTCGAGAAAAAGTTATCTATAGTAATACCCCCGTTGCAGCAGACCTGCATACTCAGCGAATTTCAAGTGCAAAACAACATATTTCGATCCAACATATCGAGATTTGACATGTTTTTGTAAGCTCCATAAGAATAACATGGGGAATGAGTATGGAGGTTTGCTGCTACAGGTATATTAAAACTGGGTGGTTTTAATTCAATATTTAGTAGATCTGAACTAGAAGAAGCCATTTACCAAGTTTTATCAAGATATGTCGAGAAATAAGCGACATATAGAATTTTACTTATTTCCCATAAGGTTAACATTGGGACAACGTACTGTGTTTACCACTTGCAATATCTCGGCAACCAATGGACATAGAGCCATGATTCAAAATACTAAATTGTTTGTTTTTTTGGGCTGAATTCAATGGTGCCAATAAAAATTTGAAAAATTTTATTTTTCTATGTAAAAATCTCAAAAAACCCATTTTTGGGGGGGGTTTACCCCCCTTTACCCCCCCTTCCGGTGGTCCGATCGGGCTGGTTTACGAACTCGTCCGAATAATTACTACTTTACACGTCTATGCCAAATTTCATTCCGATTGTACCATTTTTGCGCAAGTTATCGTGCTTAAAGTCACATACATATATATATATATATATATATATATATAGATATATATATATATATAGATATATATATATATATTTATGAAAGTGAACGAATGGTGTTTTTGGCATCTGAGGACCTCAAAAAGAAAAATTATGATGGTCTTGGGCTTAGGTCTTACCATGAGACCTACGGTAACAGCTTCTTCCCTATAGGGGAAATTCGCTAAAATTATTATGTTCACCCTTTATGGTCATTGCAGACAATTGCTTTGCCTGATCAGTAAAAACAAGTTCCACGACGACTCAGGATGTGGAGTCTGATCCCGTCTTCAGGGTGGAAAGAGCCTGGACACAACAAGTCTTTGCTCTGATTGGCTGTGGGCATGGTCTGTTCTGATTGGTGAAATGTTCTTTTTCTGTGTTATATTATGTTCTTGTTTAGTTTTCAGCATTAGGTTTTTTAATTTAATTAGTTTAATTTCAGCATTTAACCTAGTTTTAATTCGAATACAGTTCTGGAGGCATTTGCACTATGAATAAATTAGGTTTTTGCCTACGTTTACAGTTTATTGCTTTAGCTACCTTTTTTGGTTCAGATGCTTCTTGGTTGTATGTTACTAATCTTGATATATTTTAGATTCATTAACACTTCAGAACAGATTCCAGATTCCGAAACGTCATGAAACTTAGTAAAAAAATCAGGGATGGCAAACGCTGGCAAAAATAAAAATAAAAGATGATTTTCCTTGTTTAACGTTTGGAACATGTGGCTTTTAGACCGAGCTCTGCTCACGAACGGCCCCTTGCACACGCTCCGATTTGTGTCGGACCGGTAAATATCGGTCCGATTTGTACCGGACAAGCGTTGCTTGCACACTATCCGAATTTTATCGGGCCAGTTGCTCGATCGCTGTGTGCCGTGTGCAGTGAGCGCTTTGTAAAAATGAATCCAAAGAAAATTGTGGCAATGTGGTTGTTGTATCGACGTATAAAACGTCGAAGGATTAAGCGAAGGTTTTGGATGCATCCCGTCAATGAACAAAGAGAACATACAGGGGCATTCCACACACTTTATAAAGAACTCCGAAACGATAGTAATACATTTTTTAACTTTTTTTCGGATGTCAAAAGAATCTTTTGATGAGCTGCATGATCGGATTAAAGATAACATCCAGCACCAGAATACGAAAATGAGAAATAGCATACTAAGAAAGGCTTGTTCTGACATTGAGGTAATTTAATTGTACGGTATTTATATTTTCGAACTATTGGCTTTAAGGGGCTTAAAGCCCCTAATCATAATAGAGGAAATTTAAATTAAAAAGATCTTTCTTCACTATAGTACAAAATCCTTCATATTATGTATAAGTATATGCTTATGGTTTAATATAGCACATAGTTTTGAAGCAAGCAGCAGCTCCACATGTTTTAATGTAAAC
Source organism: Flexamia atlantica (assembly GCA_035578135.1). Classification (NCBI taxonomy): domain Eukaryota; kingdom Metazoa; phylum Arthropoda; class Insecta; order Hemiptera; family Cicadellidae; genus Flexamia; species Flexamia atlantica. The sequence continues at coordinate 1,684,461 of JAQJVK010000065.1, read as the reverse complement.
AAAGCAGACGTTTTTAAATCCCAATGTTTTTTAAATGGTAGATACTTTTGGTTATTTTTCGTTTCCTGATAAATTTCAAGAAATTTCTATATTTTTCTGAGTCCCAGGGATCAAGACCTTTATTTGAGCCCTCTCCCATCATCCTGCGACTTTCCAAACGCTCACAATTGCTATGCAAAAATTTCGCTTCAAACCCCTCTTTCAACGCGCAACAAACTTGAGTCCAAGCTTATTTTGTCGCATTTCTGTCTTTGTAGACATCTAGGGTTTTGTCCCACACCACAGGACTACCTTGCACGAGCGATAAAAGAAGATCATTGTCAATGTCAATACTATCGTCAGACATACTCACAATAATATAAAATCAAAGCACGCAAGAAACACTCCTCGACCAGCGATGAGTACTGACGCCGGAACGGAGATTACCGGCAGGTGTGCAAGCCTCCGTCTAGTCACATGCGCCACTGTGTTTCCGGTGCCGGCCCGGCGCCGGATGCCTGCAGTGGCAGCGTCCGGCTGCTATCCGGTGACCGTGCCGGATCGGATGGCGGACGGACCGTGTGCAAGCTCCCATTCTCCACCGGCCGCCACTATTGGAATGTGAAGTTCCGATTTTTTCCGGACCGATAAAAATCGGAGCGTGTGCAAGGGGCCGAAAGGTTATATTAAAATTATTTTGACTTCGTTTGATGGCTGTCCAGGTTAAAATAATTGAATCACCGAAAGTTTGATTTGTTAATATTTATTTGGTTTCTGAGACTACTGACGATTTATTTTAACGTTTGAGTATTGGCTTTACATCCAGAAGATGACTGTGTTTTGCCGTTGTAAATAGTATGGTATTTTTTTGTCAGACAGGATTTGAAAGAGGACATAGTTCACTGTCAGAGCAGTCAACTATTAACAACTACTTGGTATTCTTTATCAAAGAAAAGCTAAATAACTTTTTTTTTAAATCTCAATTTGTTACTTACGTAATCTCCTTTAGGTATCAAAATATCTTCTAACTATGCCGTACATGTTTCGAAGGCATTACCCTTCATCTTCAGCGGCAGTACACAAAATTTACATTAAAAAGTCCACATTTAAAAAAATGTACTTTTAAATGTGGACTTTTTGTTGTAAATTTTGTGTACTGCCGCTGAAGATGAAGGGTAATGCCTTCGAAACATGTACGGCATAGTTAGAAGATATTTTGATACCTAAAGGAGATTACGTAAGTAACAAATTGAGATTAAATAAAAAGGTATCAAGGCTGTTAGAATAAATAACTTTTGTTTTAACATATATAGTTATAAAAACTTTTATCATTCGTTGACACAGTCAAACTACGTCCTCTTCAAATCCTGGCCAACACAAATTCAGCCACAGCCATTCTATAAGGATAAGGAGATTTTAGCTTATAGACTTATTTTAATATTGTTATTTTTATGCCAAAAAGTGCCGTTTGTGTCCAGCCATTGGACAGTTTTGCCTGCTTACGTCTTGAAAACAATCTATTGTTTACATGGAACTCTTAAGAGTGTTTATTACAGCAGTTGACCGGATGTGCCGGCCCAAAACATATTGTTTAAGGATTAACATAGGTCCATTACAGAGATTTAGCAGCATTAGGAAAGTTTTCTTTTTATGTTTATACCGAATCTATCGCGTCCGCTGGAAAAGTTGATTATCTGTTGTTTGTTTACAAACACATTTTTCTTCTTAGGGACATTTGAATCTTATCCTCACAGGATTAGCTGGACATAGATTGCCGATAGTCAAAACAAGTTTCTAGATGCCTGGAGTTGAATATTTTACATCCACAAAGTAATCTCTAATTGTATCAAGACTCCGCTGATAAAGCGGCAACTCTATAATTATTAAATTTGCTATGAATATAGTTTCTAAGAGAAAAATGAGAAAATTTCAGTTAATTGAAGATAATAGTATATCTCTCATTTTGTGATAGACTTTTCCTTATTCAGAAGTCCTTCGTCGTTCCCCATGTGGAGGGGCTAATACAATTCGAATCAAATAACATGGCCAAAACGTCAACACGTTGTTTTGCCTCAATATCTCGCCGAAAGATATTTAGCGCATTGCGAAGCGAAATATAGAGAATTAACTCCATTAATAAGACAATAGCCTTTTTTTCACAACTACAGGCAAGTTGTGCCTGAACTTTTACCAAAATGTTTTTGAAAGTTTTGTAGAGATTGTAGTGAAGCCTTGCTTGGATTTAACATTGGTTGCATATGAGCTTGTAGCACAAACTTTCATAGTGTAAATGCGCCTTTGATTATATGTAAGCATGACTGATTGCTTCCACATTACATACATAGCACTAGTATCGAAAACTCAGCTCACTCAACCGCCAATACGGTTATCCAGCTCCAGAGTATTACAGTTGCAATTCAAATTGAAATGCTTTATTTCACATAATATTTGTATAGAAAATGTACAATAAATTTGCTGATTTGTCATTCTTAATACTTAAAAGCAATAACAGCTTTTAATCTACAAAATTGCGAAATTCAAAAAAATATTGTGAGTTGCGAAGTTAAGATTTAAAGGGTTTTAAATTTTTTAAGCAACGAAACAGTGGAAAAGTTGCACAAGCAGAGACATTAACATGACTATAACCAAGATTAGGAAAACCTCCAGGGGTGTCAAACCTGTGGACAATAAACAATGAGTTTTGAATAACTTCCGCACCAAATGGCGTGGCCAGTCCGTTATTTATAAGACCGATTTTAGCCTTTGGGTTACAGACGACCTGCACCATGTCACTCGACGCGGCCTATACTGCATAAGTGTCATGCTAAATCACGCAAGAAATCACCAAGTATTACTGCGAAAGTAATTTTATAAGAAGCTTAAGGCAGCCAGCGCCAAAAAAAATAGGGAGAATCCGGAGATGTAGCTTTATAAAAATGATGTAATAGCAATCAATTATGATGAGAATGTAATAAAAATACTTGTACAATATTTGTAACAGTTATTTCTCTGAATAGTTTCAATATCGATTTTACGTTCGGGGAATAAAAATCAACTTGGCGAGGTATAGGACGAGTCAAATATTTTGGCCCAGACCGTCAGTAAGACAAATATTAATTTCAGCATTGGGCTTACAGCATTGGGCCACGCTATTCTTCTCGGACTATATTAAACGCGATTAAAAAGATATGGACGAAGCATTACATCGTCCACAACTCATACATATTTATAACCTTGAATAAATTTAGGAACAAGGATGGATGTTGTACAGTTATTACTCAATCTAGGGGACCACTGCTGACCAAGTGAGGCCGACGTTGCATCACAGACTGGCTAGCTTTCTACTAATTTGTCCGCCGAAATTGACTAATTGAGGTTTTTGTCAGATTTTGAAATGGAGGAATCAACTTGATAGGGAGATCGAAGAAGTTACTTTTCGGGATCTACTATGACTACTCCAGTACTTTTTCCTATGTTTTGTCTTGTACATCACGTACTATAAGTTTCGAACAATTTTCATGTTTGTTTCATAAAGTATATTCGCGTATCCAAAGGAGATGTTTAGGAGTGGATTGAATTTATTGACTTCAAATTAAAATATTATAATCACAGCTTTAAGGTTACATCAACATTGGTTAAGGTGTTAACAATTGACAATAGGTATTCAAAAATAAATTTGTATTTAGACTATGTCAGAGTCTAAGGATGTGATAGTAGTTTAGTTGTTGGCTAAATGGTTTTCGTTAAAATGGTTGGTTTAAATGGGTTTGGCTAAATGGTTGGCTATTTTTAAATCCCACACTATCCAACCAAAATCAATCACAAATAAACTACTAGTGGATTGAAAGATCTAAAAGCCCATAATAAGGGAATATTCAAACAATATTTATTATAGTACAAAATACCTTCATAGCCAACTGACTTTAAGACCTATCATATGTTAATATCTAGCACATGTTTTTCAATCAAGTATAATATGTACTATGTAAACAAAACATACGTTTTTAGATTTCAATGCTTTTTAAATGTCAGATATTTTATGATATTTTCTTTTTCTAGCGAACTTCCAGCAATTTTAGTATTTTTCCCGCCATCAAGGAATAAAGACCTTTAATTTGAGACCTCTCCCGTCTTTCTACGACTTGCCAGACGTCCAAAATTTTGACACAAAGCATCTCCTTACGAAATTAAATATATGAATGAATAAGTAACTGAGCAGATATGTAGAGCTTATTTCGAAGAGTGTGACAGTTTTTCGAAGCGCTCATGCCAGCCTCGGTGCAATAACGTAGTGCAGTGTAATACTGTTCTGCGCTCTGCACGCTGCAGTGAAATTCAGTAAAGCTTTGAAGGCTAACAGGATATAAACCTAGATGTAGAGCTTTTTGCATGGGTGTTAAAGAATGAAGATATACAATGATATCTTGATTAGCAAAGTAACAGATTATAACTTCAGAGCCTGCTGGGCTATATTAGTTACAATTCTTCAACCGAAGGAAGGAAAATGCTATTTAATTAATTTCAAAATCGGTTCAGCTATTTTTCAACACCATGTTAAAAGACTTTGATTGCAAAAGAATAAAAACGTAACAGAAAAAGAAATTCATTCTATATGTTGAAACCAGGAAAAACACAGTTGATGTAGCAGATATGTTTGCTGATTGGTGTTATATTTACTGCTTAAAACTCTCATAAAGATTCAAAAACTTAAGACTAACTTAACCCCTCAAAAACTTTAAGACTAACTTTCTCTTTTGATCGCAAGGTAAAAATATTATTTCTTAAACGATCGTATTCGGAATTTTCTTCCTAAGCAAAGTTTCGGAACAAGTTTGTGAAGAATCAAAATTTTATCCATTACCCATTTGCTATTTCGTTGTTGATTTAATATTTGAACCAAGGAGCTATTTTCTCTCAAATAAATGTTCCAATGAAAATCTATCTCATTATTTAATAGATGGTTAACATTTGTCTTAAACTTTAGAGATTCGACTAAATTCAAAAATTCATTACAGGTAACTTTTCTTTGTTTACAAAAATAAATCGACTAAATCATTCCAAAAGAATCATAATCATGTTTCTTGCAATTCACCAGCAGCATCAATTTAGAAAAATTCCGCGTCACTAAAACTACTAAATCATTTTGTCAAAAAGAACCCCACAAAACGTCCTCAGTTTTTGACCATCCTCTTTAAAACAACAAAACAAATCACTGACTTCAAACAACTAGATCGACCGTGGCCTTGATTAAAATGAAAAAGTCGGTCCAAAAAGTGGCCCTTGAGGTACACCGTATTAGATTCAACTCACGACTAATAAACATTGTTTCCATCGTAAAAACGGAATGTTCTTCTCTTCTTCCTGATCTTGCGCTGTACGTTAGACCTTGTTTTTACGTGGACTTACTTCGTTTGGCTCTCCTTATCTGTCGCAATTAGCTCGCAAGATAGTCGCTCTTGTAAGACTGTTCGGTCATAAAAACTAAGGCCATGAAATTAAATGGGGTAGCACATAGAAGGAGATTTGCAGACAAATCGATTCATATTGCGTTGTCATCGCTAGAATACACATCATAATATTGTCGACATCATACAACACAGAAACATCTGTTTTCTGTGCCTCATTCTTGGCTGAAGAGTAACTCTTTGCCGGTAACTGCACGGTAAATTTACTGTGCACTAGGAAACGGAAATAACGGAAGTAAACAATAAAAACTCAGCTGATTGGAGCAAACCGACGTTTAATGTGTTTTCATTGGTTGCTTCAGAGGATTGTAGTGGCAGCACTAGAAGCAGTTTATAAATGTTTGTTTGTTTACTGAGTTTGAAGGATTGAGGAACGTAATAGTTTGTGCAAGGAATACGTTAGTATGATGTAAATTATCGTGAGTCACACGCCCGGTAGGAATTAACGTACTCGCATGTAAATCGCACACTCGCCTCCATCTCGCACGGAAACTGCCATGATCGTCCGCTAAAACAATACTTACCGGTTTGGTATCGTAATATAGTATTTCGCGAGGTTGTTCAATCCCACAAAAGAAAATTAATCTATGTTGTTATAATGGTAAGGGCGATATTTTGACTCGACTTGCAAAAAGATTTAAATCCTTTCTTCGCTTTATCCTTCCTCCCTACCGTTCCCCATTCGCTTTTCATTTCCAAACTCCTTCTCTACATTTCTCTCCATTTTAGGGACACATGTTAGGTGTGTTCCAGTATTGCCAACTCACCGTGATGCAACCGTGGGAATTCCGCGTGTCAGGTTGCCACTCCTGGAGGTTGCGGGTTCGAGTCCGGCCAAAACCTTGAACTCTCACCTCACGTTGCATCATTTAAACACTTGCTAGTCACGTTCGGATAATCCAGTGTTCGGATGACAGTGGTTCGGAGTTGGGAAGGTTTCTGAGCCTCAGTCAAGTTTGAACAGGTGTTGATAAAAAACGTTTCATCCTCTTAATAGTTGATTAATTTCAATACGTCGTCCAGTTCTGCTTGATTCATAAGTGCTCTTGCGGGGCGAACATGTGAATTCACTACGCAGAGCATTTTTTGAAAACATACATCAGATGTTAACGTTGTATCGTAGACTGTTCGATCCGTAAAAGTGAAATAATCCAGATGTAGAAATGTGGTTGTAGGTTTTAGTGCTCTAAATCAACGACCGTAAAATAAGTGGTTAAAATAAGTTCCAGATTGCGATCTCATTTTGAGCGTTAATTTTACCTATCTTTTAAAAAGTCTTCGCTAATTTTAGATAGTACCTGGTGGACCGAGCTTTGCTTAACTATGCTTTAGTTATGATTAGATCGTGCCATTCCTTTAAATAGTACAATCCTCCTTCTATAGTGCGTTCATCTGCCTTTTTATCTTTAATTTTTTAGCAAAAACTTAGCTATTTTACAGCATTAGAAGGAAATCCTTGTAGCCGTTTTGGAGACTATTTAAAATGAATACACTCAATCAGGCATACAATGTACAATCCTAAACTACCCACAGAAGAGATAGGATATAAGCTGAGTGCTTTGTAGTAAGAAAATAAGATATTAAATAGAAATAGACAATTTTGAGTCAATGAGTTATGTTACTTGTTTTTAAGAATAAACCAAAACGAAACTATCGAAGTAGCCTTCGATAAATAGATTCGAGCGCTCGAAGAAAGTGGTGATGAAGATAAAATTAGCATCGGCAGTAACGCAGTAATGGGGAGGACCAACGGTTAATAGTTTCGTAATGTAATTACCGCCTGTGGTACCGGCAACCCAATACCAGAAGATGCGCCAATTCATTATACAACCACTCATTCAAGTAAATAATACAAATTAGCAAAAAAATACCATGTTAATTTTTTCACGCAAAGGTGTACTGTACTAGATTAATCTTGAAGAGTAAAAAGATTTTTATGTGATAATGAACCCGATCTCCATTGATCTGTGCACTAAACATGGGAGAGACGTGAAATCGAGATTTAAAACTATTTCAAACTATTACACCATCGTTATCAATTGGATTTTTGCAAGCATTTTCATCGTCACTGTTTGCCAAGAAAGTTTCGCGACGGTGAAAAAAAAACAGTCTCATTCTTCTCTGACTGGGTGTATACATGCTCTATTCTGATTGGCGATTGTTTAATTCAGCACGTTAATGTGTGTATTTTACTTGTTTTTTAATATGTTTATAGTTGTATGTTTTAGCAATGTAAGGCTCTATGTTGTAGCTTTTATTTTGTCCAGCAACACCTGGCTGTACATTGTGTTCTCCTTTCCCACCTGAGTGCGGGAGTCGAGATCCTGAAACGTCGGGGATACTCAGCCAATCAGTGACGACAAACGCTCGAAGCGATACAGACAACAACATAATATCACAATCCCCAGTGTAATACTTCCAATAAATTCCAAAGTATTACACCGTCTTAAAAACAAAACCGGGAGTCAAGTTTAAGTACAAACCTCGCCAAGTTTTCTGCCCACTTCCGGTCTCGTCGGCGGCGTATTTCAATGATAACACCAACAACAGAAGGTGTCTTTCCACAACGGTAATTAACTTACGCACAAGTCTCTTGCCACCTCTCATAATCACTTTTCACTAACTGCCTTCACTCAGCGACCACTCAGTTTTCGCTCGTAAGTCCACCCCTCTTTAACCCCCCACCACTCACTATGCTGAGTTTACCCCTCACTAATCACTGTATTGTTAGTCTAACAAATTACAGGTTGTCCGGAAATTATGGTAATATATTTCAGTATACTGTTGTAGTGGTGAAAATAATAATAAAATGCTATGTAAAGATTGGTCCTAAAATGCTTCCTTTGTGTATCTGTTTTTTTTTTTTACATATTTTAATTATATTTCACGAACCTTATCTACTATATATTTGTCAAATACCACTCACCTATCATCGCACAGCTCACACCACTTGACCGAAAACCTTGAAACTTTGCATGAACGTTCCTCTCAGGGCACCCACATTGATTTTTAAAAATTCCCTCAGGGCTAAGCCCTATGATACATCAAAGTTTCAATGTTAAAGTATAGGGATGCTCATGTAGTTGTCATTGGCAACCTTAACATTAAATCATGAATCCAAGGAATTTTTTCTGTTTTTCCACGGGTAAAACCGTGTTGATCAGATAGTAACGTATCTATCTATATAATTAATACGCCAACACGAAATTTGTCTTATGAACTCCTCCGTCATTTCTTAACCGATTTTGATCATTGACGGCTCATTGGAAAGAGCGTGTCGCGTAGATTTGCAAACTGGCCTTACATTTTTGAAAAAGTCCCTTGGGCTTCGCCCCATTGGCTTTTAAAGTTCCCATGTTATCCTTATGAAGAACATAATTGTTTACATTTTGATCAGCTGGATAATTTAATTGCTGTTATTTTTTAATTTGTGTAAACATAACCCTCAAGACGGATCGTGTTAGCATGATTGTGTTTTAAATTTGTCGCCATTTGAATTATCGCTCTGCTAGAGTAGCGCACGATTCCGTGCGCTCGGATCCACTAGTAAACATTAAGCCTAGAACATGGATATCCTCTATGAAGAACTACTTTTTCTGTAAGCAGTATAAAATGTTTTCTTTGTACTACTTCAAAATGGTAGCTGTTTTTGTCTTCAAAGAAAAAATATCTTAAAACTGTTAATTTTAGAAAAACTGTACAAGAGACAAAAAAGATGAAACATGCAACTTTTAGAGATTAGAACCACGTTTTTATTCAGAAAATTCCTCAATTGTTAGCAGTCCAATAATCATAATCTTAAAATCGGCATTAATTGGATTAAATTTCACAACTTTGTCGTCTCTTATATAAAATTTGTAAAAATTACGGATTTTATGACTTTTAGCTTTGAAAACAAAAAACAGTTGCCATTTTGGAACAGTACAAAGTAGAAATTTTATACTGATTACAAAAATAGTTCTTATTAATTGTTATATATACACCAGGTTTGAAGTTTATACGTAGAGGTTCGTGTGACATAATTAAATATAAAAAAAAACACTATCAGACACTGACGGAAAACGAAGCACTTTAAGACCTATGTTTATATAACAATTTTTATTATTTTCACCTCTACAATCGTATCCTTTAATGTTTTACCATAATTTCCGGATATCCTTTATAACCAGCTTCGCACTACATAACTTCCTGCTTCACTCTGAACAACTTTCCAGCTTCAATTTGTACAGTTGTTTACCGCACTATACTTCTTACTTTACTTTATCGTCAGCACCACCATACTCAACCTATCAACGTCTCTCTATCAGTAGACTAACACACTGCCTCACTGCATCGGCGGTCAACGCCCTATGTCTATGATAGGACTTTAATTATTGTCATGATTAACCCTTGAACCTTTCAATACGGATCAGTGGATAGGTGGGTATAATAAACAAGATTTAAAAAGGTTTAGTGGGGGTGGTGTCAATGATGAGTTTAAGTGAAAGTTTAGGGGTAACTCAAGGGCGTGTGTTCGGTCCAATATTGTTTTAGAGGGTAATTTTGCGTAGGTATTATTATGATTAAACTATGTGGGTAAATATGTGGTTTTGGGTTAGCTACGTTATTTGACCGTGAAAATTGATATTTTTTACATGATTTTAGGATTTACAAGGTCTTAAAAAGAATTATTTCAACGGAAAGAGTTAATTGTTTACCCCGATTAAATCCCTTGATCATCTATGAACAAGTCATTAAAATAGGTAAAACAGCCTCCCGGAAAGAAACTGTCCCTTGAAAACATGACAATATCAAATTTTATAAGAAAACCGCAAATAAATCAAACTGATACACTTGCATGTATATGTAATATCCGGTAACTCAGAGTTTAGTTGAAATATTAGCAATAAACTGTTTAAACACTGCATCTAAAAGATTTGAAATTAAAAATCATTTACCCGGACGGAGGCACGGAACTGACTGAAGTACTGAAATGCTACATTCTTGTGTTTCTCTCTTATCATACTTATACATCAGTGTACTTATCATTGTTCACATAGGAAACGGTATTAAACTGTGCCGATGAAGTTTTGAACATTAAATGTCAAACGGGCTTGTTTTGATTCGGATTGCAACATCAACATTACATTAGATTTTATTATATTCTTCATATTATTTATTGTTTAGTAGAATAGACTGGGTTGCTAGTGGACTGGAATTAATTACTCGGGGTTTTAGATCAGTAAGGTATGGTAGGGAACTTTTAGATAATTATATTTCAATATACTTTCAGTTTTTTTTAACTGCTGCCAAACTAAAAACAAAAAAAATTCATGCAATACAATTTCATGAACATTAGCGACATAAATAAACCAACTACAATAATAGCAACATCAGTGCTAAAAAATGTTAAGGCTGGTGGTGTTTCATGCCTTCTAAACATCTAGTTTAGTCTCTTTAGGTTTACTCTCTATTAAACTAGGATCCACTAAAGACAATCCTACACACAATCAAGGACAATCCCGTACTGAAAAAAAGATTCCTTAAGATCCTTCATAATCTGGCGTCATTTTTCATTATCCTCGAACTCTCGCGACTACAAAATGTATTTTTCAAATACGAAGGAGCTCTTTATGCTCATACTATGCTAAAAACCGGCAAGAGAGTAGGAATTAATTACGTTTGCGATCATCCTGACTTCTGATTTTTATTTAACTTTTAAACTACGTATTCTAGAAACCATCATAAGACTCTTTTATAAAATTAGAATCCGAAACCTTCAAGTGAACGAAGACAACTGACCTTGACCCCATGCAAACTTCCAACTAACGTGACTAACAAAGCACAGGCTTTCCCGACTTGGCGTACAAGTGTTAAGTGAAGATGTACACAATACTCATCTGGCTCCTATGCTACTGATCCCAGAGCTATTTTGAGATTTGACAAGGTATTTATTATTTTTGTGGGCATTATTGGACAGCTTGCAACTAGATCCATTCGAGATGAATAGAAGGAATCGTTATTAATTAATTGAATTGTGTTTTTGATAAAGCAACAAGGATGATTAATGAAAACCGAAAAAGTGGAACTTTGAAGTCCTTAAAAGCGAAGCCAAGGCGATATCTCGAAACTCTTGTGAATAAATGTTTACCCTCAGGTTTTTGGAGTTAGTACAGTACTGTAATTCGACAGTAAAATAATGTTTTTCGAAACAAAAACACACGCAAACAGAATTTATTTTGCTGTTCGTGTGTTGAAACGAGGATTTTACTGTCAAATAATCGTTAAAAAGCAACGCCACAAACGGACGAGGGGAGTTGCCTAATAACATGTATTACAAAACATAACATACTACCTCCATTATGTCTCAAGCTAAAATCCTTGTGTTAAGGCTTTGGTGGCGCATAGCTACCCCACTACTATTCTACTGCAGTACCTCAAAAATCCCTCCAATTAAATATTTAATTAATTTAGCACTTTCTTGCTGAACATCAAAGATTTATAAACTACATAAAAATGTTAGTTACGTAGTTAAAATCATGCAAAAAATACACTCTTAGTATTGTACATTTTGTTGGAATTTGTGTTACGTATTGGGAACAAAACAGCTGTTAAACCGTCTATAACTTATAATTTTAAACTTACTTCTCTTGCTCTTTGGCACTCCTTTCTAATATACACCCCAAAATGGGTTTTTCGTTATTGAAACCTTATTTATTCGCATAATCCTTGTCCTCAATCGAGAGAACTAAAACAGCGAGCAAAATCAAAACAGTGGTACGAATCAGCCGAGTGTTTTCCGACACTGAAACATTATTTATCAATCCTCTCTATTTATCAATTCGGAAGCCTTGGTCCGAATCGAGAGAACTAAAACATTGAGCGAAATCAAAACACCTTTGCGAATCCGGACAACAAAGCCATGTGTGATTGTGACTGTACAAGTGGGTCAAAGTCGCAGCCCAAGTGACATTTGCAAAGGTTTAATCATTGGTTTCCATTACGGGAGGCCCTTGTAATCAATTGATTCTCTCACATATAATCAATGGTTCCATTAACACAAGGTCCGATAGGAATATTCGTCCTTTGATCCAAACGGACGAAAAACTGGTAAATGACAAAACATGGAAGTAAATCTTGTAAATAAAATAGAAGGTCGGGTAGATATTGATTGTACCTTTTAACCGTTTGGTTTTTGCACAAGGCTGTTTTGCTATGGTCTCTGGGATTTTTTAGTCCGGAAATATTATTGTGGTAGATTAAATGGTGACTTACAGTTCCGGCCACAGCATTAAAATCGGCCGTGGTGAAAAATGGAAACTCAGCTGAGTAAATTACTTGATGCTAGAGACACCTCCGCTCATCTACACTTAAATTATACATGTAGGCCTGCTTTTTAAAAAAAAACCTTTTGTAACCAGTCTCCCGACAGTCAACATACAGTCTGTTATAAAAAGGTGTAGTCTATCTACACCTGTTCAGTCTGGCTATAAAAAGTTTTAAAAAAGTAGGCCTACATTTATTTCAAACGTTTGTATAATGTTATGTGTGTTAAGTATCTCTATGTCAATTTTAAACTATGACGAAAGCAATTGTGTGAACTTTCAAGATTTGTACATGTCTGAAGATGACTAAATATTCTGTTGAATTGCTTCATCTGTAATATTACCATAAAAAAGGATCACGAGGCCGACAAGCAGGTAGTTAACGTTTTATACTTAGTCAATTTATAAACAATCCGTTATTTTATCCACCATCAAAGCGTCCATCGTTCAATCAAACACATAAACCTTGTCAAACCCTGTAAACAAGACCGTAACAACTAAACGCAAGTATACGAACCACAAAAAAACTTTAACCTGATCATTCAACCAAAACAAGGTTGGAGTCGCGCGCCCGAGGAAATTACAGTGATAGAAAATGTTTTCAAACAAATTACACGAATTACACGCCTCGGCCGAAATCACTCCAAATCACTTACAAGTTTGAAGTGCCAAAGTCAAACCGGTAATTACTGTAAATATAATCAATTAAAACACGGAAGTAACGAGGAACTGAATACTTGTGATATCGATCAAGGTTTTACATCGATTACGTGTTAAAACACATGTTTAATCAGCCTTGACTGGTCTCCCACCGAAGAATTTTATTGGTGCTAAGTGGTTATCCTTATAGGAACCCCCTTGGCTTATGGAAGAATGGTATTGAAAACATAATGCATGATAATCTATAATCAATCTTTCTGCGATCTATAACATTACTGAAGTTAAAGTAGTTTGTGTTCAACTGTTTGCGTGTGTTAAAAAACAAGGTGCAACTGTGCATACGATTCTGGGCAGACTAGAGGGTCAAAATCAAATTGTAACCGTTACCTATAAACAGGCAATAAAATCAATAAGTTAATTCTATTTCAAAATTCAAACGTTACCTGGTGGCTAGTTCTAGATGAACTTAATTGCTAAGCTGATCGATATAAATATTGGTTTAAAGCTCGATCATGGCTCAATGGTTTTTAAATTTAAGGCGACAATATTTTGTTCATATTCCCCTAATATTCGAAGCTGTAAAGAGGTGTTGGCGTTGTTAGTGTTCATTTACTCAATATTTGGACACAAAATATTTGAATCTAATTCCAATACAATCACAGGCGACAAGTAACAATAAACTGTCAGTATAGGTCGATTCAAACAACTTGGCTTAGCCTGCCCATGAGATTAAATTTGATTTTAACATTAAGCTTATGGCCCACCGGGACCAAGTTATTTGACCTGGACTGTAGTAATATTCGGTGAATGACCTCAATAGATTCGCTTACTCTACAGTTATTTCACGAGGCTGAAAGTACTGACTGCTGGATATCGGAGATCTGCTTCAAAACATTACTGGAAAAAGTAGATTAGGAAAAAAAATATTCTTTCTTTATAGGATGTGTGAAAGCACCATAAAGATTTAAGGGTCAAAGTTCAGAATTTTCACAGACTACCTAAGGCTTTCAGAGAATGTTATTGATTAACACCGTTAATCCTTATTTCTATACGTGAGGGTTTTTCTTTTTGTCTTACCTCTATACCGGCTGGATGGATTTTAATGTAGATGTGTTAATTTAAAGATATTTATACATTTGGCAATACGCCTGAGATTTATAGAAAGGGCATCGCTTTAGTACAGTACGAGTTATCACAACTGTGTTACTAACCGTCGATATTGCATCGAACTCGATTCACTTTGTTTACAAGTAAACGTAAGGACATGGTTTAAAATAGTTTTAAGGGTTAGCTACAAGTTGGTAGAACGTATTTTACTCCCGGCAAGGCCGGCACACGGCTGTCCAGATATTCCGTATTTTTAATGTATCAACAGATTGATGGCATTAATGAATCAAGAGCGGTTTGATTAGAAACAAAAAATCATGTTTTATTGTCTTTTATGTTTAGCTTGTTGTTAAACCGGTAGTTGATAACATTTTCCATCCGCAATCTTTTTGGATTAATTAATTGGAACCTTATCATAACCAAGGACTTTTGATTGAAAAAAAGTTGTACACATTGATTACTAAATCGTAGTAGATATCAAACTTAGACCAAACCAAAAACTATAACTTTTTTTCTGAAGCATTTCGTCTCTCTTTTTCGAAACATTTTTAAGTGTTTTAATGCCTCCCAAAAGAGAATTGTTATTGATATTATAGATAACATTATGTATTAAAATTAGTAAATTTGCTAAGTATGATTTTTTAAATACTGAGATTTTAAATCACCTTGGTGACTTTGATCTTAACATATTTTTTTGCTCTTTTACATAATCAGAGAGTCGCACTCTTTTTTACTTCTATTAGCTTTAGCCCTAAATTTCTATTTTCCCTAAACGTTTATCCTAAACAGTTAGGACGCTTTACCTGCTTCATCTCCAAGTAAAAACTGCAAACACATTACAATTCGCGTCAAATGACATGTTCAGTCCTCCTATAAGATTAATATTTATTTTAGCAATGGCCTGTCAGAGAGCCTAGGCCACGTCATGTAACGTGTTCTGTAATCTTCGTCATATCGCTGTCGCTTCTTGCAATTCAAAGTTGATTAGTGCTAAATTAACCTTTCTAAGAAGTCGTATGTACAAATGGGATTGTAATTTAATATTCACTTGGCGAAAATGAGAATGAAGATGAATTGGCGAATCGCTGGCGTCAATCAACAATTCATTACAATTCACCCATTCATTACTCGTACTTAAGCTCATCATTATCATTTATAACGTATCATTACCATTTATGACGTATCATTATCATTTATGAGATTCAGATGAATTCCCCGTCACATTGCTAATAGCCTGGAAAGGTGTTACTGGTTGAATAATAGTGTAAATTTTCATTGACGCAAGTGAAGTGATGAGTAGTGATTGTATTAAGGTGGTTGCAAATTATATCAGAAGCGAAAAAGTCAAAGTAGATTTTTTGACAGGGGTTTTAAGCCCCTTAACAAATAAGTCGTAAAGAGGGAGTTACTGCGTAATTTCCTCGACCCATTTTTTTAGTATTAGTTAAACTAGATCAAGATTAAAAAAAAACTTCTCTAGAAAATTCTGTTAGTCTTCAAAATTAAATCGTATTGGAATTTTAGGGTGATATGAACATTTTGATATTGAACCGTTTATTTAGATTTCAATAAGGAATTATAAAAGTGGTTTTATAGTAAAACTTAAGAAATAGATAAGAGAATGCGTACTTGAAAACTCACAGCTTGTAACTAATAGATTCACTATGTACTTTATTTTACTCTTAAAATATAAGCCAAGAAATGTGACAGATTTCGTGGTAAACCTTTACATTTATTTATAAATAGTATAAAACTGTACTATTGTTTAAATGACATTGACATCCGGAGGAAAACAACAATCCTTAAAAACCTAGTAAGGGGGGCCGTTAAGTTTTTTTAAAACTTTTTTTATAGCGAGCTCTTTTATAAATTAAGTATAAACATACAAATGCTCATTACGTAGAGTTTTTAGACCCCGACATTAAATTAGGCAGACTTTAGTACTGAGGTTTCCGGGATGGACAATAAAACAGGGACAATTTAAAGTTAGATTTAATTGCTGCTATATGGCTGCTGTAACTGCAGACAACGTTCTTGAGCAAATAATCGTTTAATAAATGATTTTTAGAGGTTACATAATTTGGGTTTTCAGTGACTGAGGGTTTCCTTCGTACTTTTAATGGAAACTGTTCAGGAAAAAACGAATCTTTATCTTTCATTTTTACACAAAATTAGTTTCGTTAGCCAAAGTGATAGTGTCAATCCCACTCTAAATAACTCTGAACTAAATTGATGCGTACAAAAAATAGGAAAAACATTGTTGTAGATTTCGCGCTTACACAATAATGGTGACGTTGTGTAAAAATTACAAATTTTTACATTAAAAAAATTAACTAAAACAGGCGTGCGTCAATGTTAACGACGATTTATGTTAACTTATACCTGAACGGACTTTTAAGGGTTATTTCACGCTTAAAAGGTTTTAGCTCTTTAACCCTAACAATGGCGGAGAAACTATATTTCAAAATGCCTCTGAAGAAACATTTAAGAAAATGTCTTTAAGAAAATGAATTCACGCACAGACACAATAAAACCCGAATAAATATAGATGAAAGAAATTAGTCCACTCAATAAAAAGAACGGGGTTTAGCCTTGAATTTATAAATAAAAGTTGAATGACTGCTCATGCCTATGGATGTTTTAAAGCCAGAAATTGAGCACTCTCAAAATTAGTTCATCACTCGTAACTATAAATTGTGCCAGTAGTGTGATTTTACGCTAAAGATTCGCATCCCTGAAACGGGACCTTTTTGCTTCTACCGGGCTAAAATATGATAAACGTCTGAGAAGTGAGTTTATTTCTAAAACGAAAAAAGTAGCAGTGCAAAAGAGAGGATAAAAGAGTTATTTTTAATGTCATTTAAACGGACATTTTCTACCAGATTGTGCAAATGTTTGTAATATACACAACATATTGGTCACATTTTCTGGTTTCAAAGTTTAAAATTCATTAAATAGTGGTTTTGAGTCACCAAAAAGTGGTTTCGTGTCAAAGAAAAGTGGTTTTAAGTTAGTGAAAAATCGTTTTTTGTCATAGAAAAGTGATTTTGTGTTAATGAAAAGTGATTTTGTGTCAGCGAAAAAATGGTTTCGTGTTATTAAAAAGTGGTTTTAAATCATCAAAAAGTGGTTTTGAGCCTTAAAAATAGGTTTGAGTCATTAAACACAGGTTTTGAGTCATCAAAAAGTGGTTTAATGTCATAGAAAATTGATTTTGTGTTATTAAAAAGTGGTTTTGAGTAATCAAAAATTGGTTTTTAGTAATTAAAAAGTGGTTTTGTGTCATTCAAAAATGATTTATAATGTAATTGAAAAATGGTTTTGAGTCATTAAAATGGTTCTGAGTAATTAAAAAGTTTTGTGTCATAGAAGATTGATTTTGTGTTATTAAAAAGTGGTTTTGGGTAATCAAAAATTGGTTTTTAGTGATTAAAAAGTGGTTTTGTGTAATTTAAAAGTGATTTTTAATGTCATTGAAAAATGGTTTTGAATCATGACAATGGTTTTGAGTACTTAAAAAGTGGTTTTGTGTCATAGAAAAGTGATTTTATGTTATTGAAAAGTGGTTTTGAATCATCAAAAAGTGGTTTTGAGTCATTAAAAAGTTGTTTTGAGTCATTAAAAAGAGGTTTTGGGTAGTAAAAAAGTGGGTTTGAGTCATTAAAAATAGTTATGAATCTTTAAAAAGTAGTTTTGAGTCATTAAAAAGTGATTTTGTGTCATTGAAAATTGGTTTTGTGTCATTGGAAAGTTCGTTTGGGTCATAAAAAATAGTTTTGAGTGTTAATAAAAAGTAGTTTTGAGTAATTAAAATTGGTTTTGAGTCTTTAAAAAATGGTTTTGAGTCATTAAAGAGTGGTTTTGATGAGTAATTAAAAGAGCTTTTGAGTACTAAAAAAATGGTTTTGGGTAATTAAAAAGAGGTTTTGATTCATTAAAAGGAGGTTTTGAGTCATTAAAAAGAGGTTTGAGTCATTAAAAAGTGGTTTTGAGTAATTAAAAAATTGGGTATTAAGTAATTAAAATATTTTATTTACAGTAAAAAAGGCAAGACACTCCTACCTCTCGAAAGTCCTCCGAGGGCCTCCAGGTAAATCCAGAAGACGAGGACGACCCTCTTGGAGCACTCCTGGTGGAAGGTCATGGTCCACCCGGGACGCCGCGACCGGTGGAGTGGAGGAGGCGAGGGCGCGGGCGGAGGGCGGCGGGTGGTGGTAGCGGTAGGGGGTGGAGGGTAGAGGTAGAGGAGAGAGTCTTAGAGAGAGAGAAAGAGAGGAAAAAATAGGTACCCCTAGGGGGTGAGGAGGATGAAGAGTTTTAGAGGAAGAGTCTTAGAGAAAGAGAAAAACAAGGGGTGTCCCGGAGGAAAAGGGGCGGTGAAGAAGAATAAGATAAATGGGAGAGAGAAAAGGATAAAGATAGCTTAAGGGGGAAAAGATGTAGAAGAAAAATAGAGGAAGGAAAAATACGAGAAAGAAAGAAAAGGGAAAATTACGGTTACCGAAAAACACGAATAACAATCAGATGAAACCCGAAGGGTTTGGGTATAGAAGCCCGGAGGGCCAGGGTAGGAGGATACCCGTGAAACAACGTAAACGAAAAGTCGACCATGAGGTTGAAGCTCACTCGATACACTGAACTGAAGTCCGAGGAGAGGGTAGGTCTTTAGGATGGTAAAAGAATATCGATATATCGGAAGTATCGATAGTTTAGTTTCGATATATCGCAAGAAAGTATCGATATTTTTGTTCCGATATTTCTTTGGATGAGTATTTTTATTTTCCGATACGCACCGACTCGAGAAAACAGGGTTTTGATGACAATGTTGAAAAGTTGAGGCTGTTTCCAGCGCCATATTTCCAAACGATATTGATATATTAGTATTAATCTGCAAAACTTGAAATCACTATTTTTTCAATAGTGTTAGTGTGTATGTAATAACATTTTTTTGTCTTGTTAATATTAATTTGTAGCTATTATTCGTAAAACCCGTTTCTAGTATTTGTAAAACCCGTTTTGTAATATAGAGATATACCCGTTATAATAATATGACGTTTATAATGAAATAAGGAAATACCCGTTATACATGAAAATGTTTAGGACCTACAGCATAATATTTTCCGGTTTAAAATCTCCCTTGTGTTGAAAAAATCTTGAGTTCCGTGGTGGAAAACCCTGCTCCTGAAAATAGTTCAGTCCCTCTTTGAACTTGCAAAATTGTGATATTTTTCTTAAGAAATAGTTTCTTCTATATATCGGATATATCGATATTTCTCTCCCGATATATCGTATGTATCGATACTAAGCGATACCTCGATGTTTTAAAAATAATTACCAGCCTTGGGCGCTGATGGTGGACTACGGAGGTTCGGCTAACGGCCGCGTGGCAGCGCTGGGGTGGATAAACAAGCGGTTGTGTCGGTGGCCTCAGAGATGGTAGTTTTCCTCCTTGAGCTTGGAGGTGTTAGGGGTGTTAGGGTGGAGGGAATTGTACCGAAAATTAATGATGGAGAAGTTGAGAGGGTTCCCTACCTTGGGCAGTTTTCGTTTTTCTGCGACACTAGTGGCGACTTTCGGAACTGCTGCTCCATAAGAGCCCATGTTAAATTTGTGCACTTTTCGCCGCGAAAGGCGGTGCAGGGGTGAACGCGGTGTCATTTAGCGTTTTCAGTTCCAAAAATCATCTATTTTTGGAAATACCAGTGTTAAGATAAAGAGTTGTAGAGTGTTTATGGTTTCTAAAAAATCGTTTATGCTCACTCATTAACGAGCACACGACGGCGGCGCGGGGGCACGGGCGCCTCGTGTATACGTGGCGTTAAAGTTGGTCAACTTCAACGGAATATATCTTCAGAATGCGCAAATTTGAACGATTTTGGTTTTACAATAAACATTCAACAACTCTTTATCTTTGAAATTGTATATTAAAATTTTGAAAACTACAGCCGTTAAATGAAACCGCAGAGAGCATGTTTCAGACATACTTTGACGTAGGTAGGGAACCCTCTTAACCTGAGAAATAAATTCGAAACATTAATTCTTAGGGGTACCTACTGTTCTTAGGGGGCAGTATTGTTCACCCTTGTACTGTTCCAGCTCACTCCTTGCTTGTTTGATAACTTCAACACACAGGCCTGAGGCCAATGTGGGAGGGGATGCAAGGTAAAAAGAGGCCGGTACTGTAAAAAAAAGAAATAAATGGTACCTCAAAGAGGAGTATATGAAAAAATTCGTCCCTCTAGGTGTTTTAGTGCTTGGTCTAAACACTGAAAAAAGTAAATTAAGGAGTGCCTTTGTTGGTGTTCGGTAATTTAGGCCTGACCGAAATAATTAATGTTGGAAAAATGACACTGTGAAATAAATATGTAACATGCCCTAAGATTCTGACGTACCGAGGGTGTATCCTGTGAGAACAGTGTTAATTTCAAATAGGTGCTACATATTTACTTTTTGCTCAAAAATTATAAAGTTGGCGATGATTGAAATGTAATGAAAGGATCTAGTGAATTAGATGATTAACATAAAAAATATGTATTTTTCTAATAATGAACATGAAATTAACAAAAGAAAGGGAATGAATTAAGCATATTCCGAAAAAAATCCTCACTGTTCACTGCTTAATATAAATAAGAAAAACATGTTCAAGTATCAGATTCATTAAGATAATTGAGTGAAGTATTTTTAATTAAAGTCATGTATGTTTCAAGGAAATCAGCATCTTTCTTGTGGGACTAAAATACAAAATTGCGATAGGTACTGCAGAGTCTCAAGCGGGGCTCGGGAATTTTATTGAAGATAAATGTCAAAGAGATGACACTGAGAAATTAATTTAATAGAAAAAATTCTTTCTCAGCCTTCAATAAAAGAAGGGTTTAAATGTATAAATTCATGCTTATATGAACAATAGTTCGGTTTTCAAACCTGTACAAGCTGAAGGTTCCCTCTATATCTCGAAGTTTCTCAACATACCTCTGTAGGTCTAAACCTCGTCATAATCAATTTTGCAGCGTGTGAATGAGGCATGTCCGATCCAGCGACAATATTATTTACCTCTATAACTCGGATTTTCATTTGTTATCTCGAATTACCTCTATAACTCGAATTTAATTAATATATGTTTAGTAACCTATTTATGGATAATTTTTTGAACATTTTCTCCAGCTTTTTGGGAGTGAGGATTTGTTCAACGCAGGGTAACGTACTGGTTAAATCGCACGTATCCAAAAACAAGTTTTCGCTTGGATCCGAGTTAATCGATAAAACTTCGCGGATATCGAATAACACTCCCATCGCTCAATGGTTCCCAGCCTATTAACTAATGACAGACTATCAACAATGTTGACGTGTAGAGGACGGTGTCAAAGACAACGATTTCAATCTACAAGCTTAACTGATTAAGATAATCAAACAAAATATTAATCCGAACTAAATATCATAAATTTCCTCCTTCTCCCACCGTCTTGATACTGGTCATCCTTTCATAATGAGGCGTTTAATATTTTAAACGTTCTAAAACGATGACTTAAAAATTGTATTCGAAGCAATATATGGAAACTTTAACTTTATTTCCCTTAACGTCGATGGTAGGAGAATTTTTCTCCCTTCGAGGTATACGGTTTGGATTATTGACCGTTAATGAGGCCAACAAACAACCGTTCTTTGGAACCTTACAAGCCTAAATATCACAACACTCATAATTACCCTCGCTAAACATCCTGCCTACTTATCCCCTCCATTTACCTAAGCCATTCGAAGTTCCGCACCATGACACAACTAGTTTATGGACTTGATAGTTATTTGTGAGTTGAGTGAGTAAAGTACCCCCAACATTGTCTTGCGACTGGAAATGTTGGCGCCCGAGCTTGCTAGGATGACAATTTTCACGAGGGAGACAATATGCTTTACTCTCGAGATACACACAACATTTCCCCCCACTTGAAATATTAAATACCCAATCTTTAACAGTTATTTAATTACCTTAGTAATTAACAAACAATTCATTTTTTTAAATTTGAAATTAGTGCCTGCATCCGTATCGCTAACCATTCATGCACCGGCGATCAGCTGATTGTTGCAAGATTCTAACAAGCTCAATTCGTAGACGTTCTTACAGCTGATTGTTGACAATGTTATTCTTATGTGATTATTCCTGCCAATAAATCCAGCTGTTAGCGCCTGCAATCGAATCTGATCATATTTGCATGTCCGCCGGGAGACAAAGTAATCACTTTACTCCCACAGGGAGGCAATATTTACTCTCATTACAAGGAGTATAACACGTCTAAACATAGCAGGTGGGGGAAAAATATTTAAACTGGTTTTACATGATAAAATATACTTCTAATTGAGTGTTGATTTGTCAATTAATATTTTATATGTTTTAAAACTTTGAAAACACTTATTTTTTTAATCAACAGGGGGCTAGTTCAGTACAGGACACCACAAAATTGCATGATAAAGTATTTTATTCTGTTTGTAAAAGAGAATTTAAAATATACAGAGTAATGAAAGGCATATTCCTTAACCACTTAACGCTATTTTTTAATGTTTATCAATGGTTACTTCTGAATTATATTTAAATATTCTGGTTCTGTATGAAACATGTAAAGGTTCCGTACGGTACTCGTGCGAATAGATGTTTCAAATAAAGTATTTTTTTGTTATAAAATATGTGTCTCGGTATAAGTGTGTCAAAAGCTTGCAGCAAAAGGTATTTTACCAAAACTACCGTAAACTTGACCGCCTTTAAAAATATAGGTAGAATGAAATGACTTGGCCGTTTGCCCTTATGACTAATGTTATTTTTAGCAATGGACTGACCAATATCACTCCCGTTGGCCCCTGTTAATAGTGTTCACTTCCTTAGTAAAATTCTTGATTATTGAATAGAATGATTTAAAACATACTTACATATAGCTAAATTCTACACATAACTATAAATAATAATCTACAATAATTTTCCCACACACTCAAGGGTTTAGGATTGTCTTAAAAGTCCAAAATCACTCTCTTACCTTTGTTGGATAAGTAGATGAAGAACAGGAAGTGCGAGTTCGACTTGAATATATTCCACGGATACAGCAGCATCTCTACCCAAATCGTATACACATTCGGTGTAAAAATACGAAGACGTTAAACTTGAGACTAAAACGAATCTGGAGTCACAATACGAAAACATATAAGGCGTGAGTCCATAGGCATCCAGAGCCGCAAAAATTCGAAAACGTAAAGCGTGAGGCCAAAACGCTCTTTCATCGGAGTCAAAAACGGATCCGAAGTCCATAAAACACAGAAACCTAAAGCGTAAGCCGAAAACGCACCAGGACATACAAGCATAAAATGTTAGACGTGAGCCAAAAACGCAACCGGAACCACAAAAAAAAATCTTAAGGCGAAAGCCTCGAAACGGTCCGCCGCGCCGTGAGTGGCTAAGGCCTCCTCTAGCTGAGTCCGAAACGGAGCTAGGAGTACCCCAGTTGTTTATAAGGCAGGCGGACGCGCTGCCGGTCAGGTAGGGACGTCGCCGGCTCCCGAATGATTACTTATCGACAGGCAGATAATCGAATATCGAGTCTAACAGATAATCGAGATTTGTTTGCCAAGGATTTTCGCCAAATAATCTCTCTCGCCAACTATTCCGGTCAGATAGCTTAATAGCGTAGAAAACGTGCCGGATTCTGTGCCGTTAAGCGTTTTCAAAGGTGAAAGGTGGGTCACGTGGATTGGAGAATGGTGTGATAGTTTAGTCGGGTTTGGGAAACGTGCGTTTTAAGGAAGGCCTAGGGAAAAATATAGCTCGATTTTTAAACGGTTCAAAATAATTTTTCCCCAAAAACAATAAATCATTCATCCAATTAATTTTGTAATATGTTTTCAAATTTTCCTTCCCCAAAAGTGTGGCATTGGTAATTAGATAATGCCTAAGAAAGTTGTAAATTTATAATTTAAAACCTCGGAAAAAAGGAATCATTTTAATTTTTTTAAACTTAGCACTCCATCGGAAAGAATAGTTTGATTTTAAATCATTGTGCCAAAAGGATACCGTGTAAAAGTCGGACTGAGTGTTTTTTGTGTGGAATTAGGACTAAGCTTTGCTCGAGGAAGGTAAGTCAGTAGAAGCCGTCAGGAATTTATGATAATACGAGGAAGGAAATGGTACGAGATTAAAGGGGCACTTGATTTGAAAGAGGAATATTTTCTAAGTAGAAAAAGTAACATTTATTTACTTTTACTTATATATTTAAGGTTCTAGTATTGACATTTAGCCCAAAATAGGTCAGACCATTTCATACAATTCTGTGTGTAAATTTTGATCTGGTGATTTCAGGCTAAATGAAGTTAAAGAAATTTATATTAATTATTAATTTATATTCATCAAATTCGTTTTGATTCTTCATACTTTTAACAGTATGATTCAAGAAATCAACTGTTTTAGTAATTTCAAAGCTCGTAATTGTATGGTGCCCAATATAGCATGTTACGGCCCTTGGGACAACACGAGTCGAATCTCATGTACCATGAATTAACATGTTTCAGCTAATCTTTGGAATCCGTCTCCGCCGTTTAAATCAAAGTTAAAAAACGATATTTTTCAATATTTACAATCGAGATTTTTTAAACGAAAACAAAATTTCGACACTATCATCGAAACGATGATTTAAAGCATAGCTGTTTATCTGCATGATAGTTTAGTAAATAAACAATAATTTTAACAGGTTTAATCGAGATAAAACATTAAATATTAGAAAAACTTGGTTACAATTACTGTGTAAGTATATAAATTTAGCTTCACCTTCTAAACACTAAGAAAATACACTTTGCACAACTCTTCGGTACAAATTTCAGCCGAATGTGGGGTGCAAGGTCATGTGGGGAGGGAAAATGCGCGAGATTATAAGGGACCCTTTTTTGAAAGAGGAATACATCCAAAGTATAAAAAGTAACGTTTGTTTAATTTCATATTATTACAAATTCTGACTGTACATTTTGATCAGGTGGTTCCAGGCCAAATGAAGTTAGGATGGTTTTTATTATCTGTTAAATTAGATAATACACAAAAAAATACTTTTCATACTTAAAACCTTTTGCTCTTTCTTCACGTCTTTCAAAGATTTAAGTGACCAGCTGTTTTAGTAACTTCAAAGCTCGTAAATTGTATTGGTGCCTAAACAAGCACGTGACTTCGTCCTTGTTATAGCCCTGGTTGAGTCGTATGGCAGATCGTCCGTGGGCCCATGCTGGACTTAACTTTACTTTTATGGGAGACCTAGGTCATGTTATTTGTCACGGACTATATCATGACCTTGTCATTGCTACTTGCCAATGAACACTGATTAAAGCTCGCCCTGTCGTGGTACCTAACAAGGCCTAGAGGCAATACACCATCTTACTTCCACAATCAATAATTAATAATCAGTAATAAATATACATTTATTAATCCGTAGATGGGGACCGAGCTATGCTCAGAGAAGATCCATGAACACATCAGAGCTAGTCAGTTCCATGAACACTTACGAAAATATAACCCGTTGAAAGGAGCAACTGTTTGTAAAAACAGTTTAATGAGGTTTTTGGTCGTGGTTAAATAATTCTTAAGTTCATCAAATGATGATGATCATACTGCTGTTAGCGCCATATGTATTTGAAAGTGATTTACGTTGTTCCAGTACTTTTTCTTATGGAATATTTCAAACGTCAAATGATTAAGTATGAATCGAACTTCACTCGAGGAAATAATATATTAAAAATATATTAATAATATATTTTAAATATCAAATGAATTTTGTTGCTTTATTTGTTTACTAAAATTACCTATCATTTTATTTTGGAAAACAATCTGAGGCAATAAAGAACGTTATCTAAAACCTGATTTACCTTGTCTCGTCACAAATATAATATATATAATTT
Organism: Flexamia atlantica; assembly: GCA_035578135.1. Taxonomy (NCBI): domain Eukaryota; kingdom Metazoa; phylum Arthropoda; class Insecta; order Hemiptera; family Cicadellidae; genus Flexamia; species Flexamia atlantica. Next base: position 1,658,039 of record JAQJVK010000065.1, on the reverse strand, counting down.
TTCATTTGCTGTAAAACAGTGGTTCCCAACCTTTTTGTACTCGCGTACCACCTAACACTTTTCAAATATTTTGACGAACCACCGCAAGGATCCCCCCCTCCTCTCATAACAACGAGGGATCCCGCCCTACTATGCTCATAGAAGGATTTTAACTGCTGTAAAATATTAAGTTTGGTTACACATTCATTTTAACACAAGGAATAAAGTGAATTAAAAATTATAAGAATAAAACCTAGGGCTTTAAACTACGTTCTTTAACCTGATGATGTGCTTGGTACCACGAACAGTTATTACGAAAAACATTCGAGAGGCGTTATGTAACAAGCTGCGTTTGATTATATGCGTAAAATTACAACAAAAAGTAACAATCAACAAGTAATAAACCTTTTATTAACGATTCGGTAAAATCTCGTATTTCCGTTTACCATTCCATATCGAAATACTTCGGTTTCTTTAATCAACTGCTTGTTTTCTTAAAATCTGGTTCTTGTCAACCTATTACTTTATTTTCGACCGATATCATCGATGATCTCATAATCTCAGAAAACAACTCATCTCAAAAAACCTTCTGAACCTAGTTAATATTCTGTTTGAGATCTTTACCAATCAGGAAACACTAAATAGATTCCCTTCGTATAGCCTTGAACTGTCCATCAACTCTGTTATTACTCATTAAACTTGACCGAGAATCAGTTGAAGACCCTGTATAATTCTTTCAGATGAGACAAGGTAAGTCAGGTTTTAGATAACGTTCTTTATTGCCTCATATTGTTTTTCTAAGATTATAAAATGGTGGGTAATTTTAGTAAAAGAATAAAGCAACAAAATTAATTAGGTATTCAGGATTAGGGATGTAGATAATGATTAACGGAATTTACATGATTTCGAGTGTTTTTTTTATTTTTTTTGTGGACTGCTGCCTTAACTGTTTAGTAATAAGTTTCACAGCGTTTCGGAACCTGAAATCTGTTCCCGTCTTCAGGTGTAAAGGAACGTACAACACAACAAGATTAGTATCACAAGGCCGGTTACTAGGCTTGTTATGTTCTAGGTTTCTTTTTACCTGAATACGGGACCGTATTGCAAGTACAGAAATTTCTTGACACTTTTTTTAGAAATCAGTTATGGAAAAGTGTTCGCAAATAAATTCAAAATAAAAATAGGATCTCAATATTACCAACATTGAAGTTCTAACAAATATTTAGAATTTTTTGTTTTAGAACACAACTCTATTCGAGCTTTGATTGAAAATGAAAACAAAATTAACTTAAACCGTAATTTAATTATTTTTTCATCACATAAGCATAGGTAGTTTATATACTTGTTTACTTCATTTTAAATGCTAAAAAATAGAACACATTCCAATTATATTGTGGCAATTATATTGAATATATTATTATATTCAACATTACTTGTAAGTTAACATTGCTGAAAACATACTCGAACTACTTAATTAAATGCAATGTTCGATTTAAATTATATCGAACATTCACAACATTTACAACACCTTACAACAACACAACATGTTGTAAAATGCATGTTGCATGTTGTAAATGTTCAACCTTGTAAGGTGAACATTTACAATTTCACCTTGAACTCTAGCATGATGCATATAAGAATTGGTTAAACTATTAACAAGATTGCAACAGAAAATTTAAGCGCTTTCATTAGTGAATGTTGGGAGCACCTTACTACAAACGTATATGTGATCGGACAAATGATTAAGGAGGCTTTGAAGTATTTTCCTATATTATTGATTTTTTAATTAAAACTGAGTTAATTTCCAAAAAATCCCTCAGACTAATCAATATTCTACGTGATCTTTCAGCAACCAGGAAATTGTACATAATTTTACATAAATCCCCGCCAGTACGACCTTGACACGTCTGTCACATGACTCAGTGAACTTGACCGAGAAATGTCGGAACACCCTGTTCAACATTTTTGGGGGAGACAAGGCTACAGGTCGAGAAAAATGACGTGGCGCAGGGCGTCCGTAGTCCAATGCTTAAATTAACATAAATCTCATGGACAGAATGGGCCTCCTCAGTTGGATCTACCTGTATTCGCGTGGGAAGGTGCAGAAGTACAAGGCAGTGGTGGGATCAAGGCGGTCTTTCGGCATTTGATTGAAAGAGCTTTTTGTAATGCGGAAACATCGGTACTTTTCGGTCGTCCTTAAAATTATACAACTGGAAAGTGGTTGAGTTTGATTTGAGAGGGCTTGGTTTTTAGGGTTATCGACATTTTTTTTAATTTGGGAGGAAATGGTGTGAACCAAAGTAATAAAAAGATCGTAATACAAAGAACCATTTGATCGTAAAGTATTATTCTTTTAGTTTTTTATGGATTAGGTATATGGAAAATCGGGAGGATAATGGTGCTCCTATTATAAAAATTGTATATCCGATACAAAATCGATAAAGTTATGATGAAGGGTATTAAAAAACTATCATGCGATAATTTTGAGGTATGAAGTGATTTAATGAAAATCAGGTTATGACACAAGCATTTTGATTTTTTGATAATTAAAGACACAAAAACATTTGCAAAGAGGAGCTAATTTTCTTAATACAAAATGTTAGTCAGTAACAAGGCTACAAGATCGCACCACTATCATCACGATCATCACACACATCCTTCACTCACATTCAGGGTAACGTCCTCCATGAGGTACCAGTCTTAAAAAGAATGAATTAATAAACGGTATCAGGAAACTGACACATACTTTCTCCCTTCAAGTAATTTAAAACCAGAAAACATATTTAGTGAAATAAAACAAATTAACAATTAATTATCACACAAATATATGCCAAATGTTATCAAAAACGGTTAGTAAATAACGGAGATATCGATTTTTAAATATTTGCCATGAGAATAACATTGGACAACGTACTGCGTTTACCGCCGAACTAAAATATCAATTATCTCCGCAACCAGTTGACATAAACTCATGATTCAAAATACTAGATTATTTAGTTTTTCAAGTCAAATTTAATGGTTGCAAGTATATTTTCTTTAGAGGTCACAGATTTTGTGAAATTTCAAAAATATGAATTTTTTAACACTTAAACCCCCATAGCTTCTGAACCTGAATTTTTACAGACATGCGGGTGGTGTCATTTTGTTTGTCATCTTAAGCACTAAAAACCATGAAATCTTTATCAAAATCGTTAGAGCCGTTTTTGAGAAATTTGGATTTTTGTCATTTTTTATGGGTTTTTATGGTGTAAATACCCTTAAAAATCAAAAATTCAAAAAAATGAAAAATACGCCTGGAGATACCACCGCTTTATACCTACATGCCAAATTTCATGAAAATCGGTCCACTGGTGTCGTCTCTAGCTTTGTTTACATCCACACACACACACACACACACACACATACATCCACACACACAGACAGACAGACACCACGCCAAAAACCATTTTTTTGGATTCAGGGAGCACTAAAACGAATATATCCACTACCAACTCAAATTCGAAAATTTTGACGAAAACAATACTTTCTCCATATACATTGTATAGGGGGGAGAAAGTAAAAATGAATGATTAAAATACGTAATACGTTGTATCAAGTGATTCCACATGAATAGGATGTATGAAATGACCAGGTGTATGATATAATCCGTAAATCGTATGCTGAAATTAACATTAGACTTGAAGGCGGTGTAGGCCATATTAAGCCTAATTTGGCTTAATTAGGCTTAATTAAGGGAAGTTAAGCCAAATTACTCAATTTGACTCGACCAAGTATAATTTTTCGTACATTCGGGAGACATAAAGATGCCTGAACCAATTTTGAAGCAGGTCCGAATGAAAGGCTAACTTCCAAGGATTATTCTATAGTAATTTTCAGCGCCATTTTGTGAAACATGAGATCATCCCTTCAACTGTCTCATTCATATCCACTGCCCTTAGCCTGGTTACTGTTTAGGACCCTGATAGGGAACGAAACTGGAAACGGAAATGCTGTAGAAGAAGCCTAGGCTCCACATTGGATGCCTCCGCAGATTTCATCACTTATCCTACTTTCTTATCTAAAGAACGAGGAAGCGAAGATCTAAAATCAGACTTTTCCATAGTTTTGATAAGTTTCTATTTTGACGACTTTCCTGGTATAAGCAAGCAACCTTTGAAATTTATCATGACTTTATCTCATTCTAATTCTGTTTATTTAGGTTCCACAACGTTTATTGGACAATAATACGATGTCAGTCTTAGGGAAGGTCACAGTGGACCAAGCTTTGCTTGGAGAAATAACGTAAAACATTAATAACAGATTATCTTTAATGCCACGTGACATTTCATCTAACAATCCTAAATCACATTCAAGATTCCTACATTATCCTCATATTTTTGTGCTTATAATCGGTTTCTCGACTTATCTTAAACATTACCTGGTGGCAAATCACAAATCAGATTATTTTCAAGTAATCCGCTGTGCGAATGAGTATGCAGGTTTACTACAACAGGTATATTAAAACTGGGTGGTTTTAATTTCATGTTTAGTAGATTTAACTGGAAGATTCCATATACTAAGTTTTATCAAGATATGTTAAGAAGTAAGGCAGATATGGAATTTTTTAAATTTCCCATAAGGATAACATGCGGGTAGTGAGTATGCAGGTTTGCTGCCACGAAAATGAAAATATCAGGGATTTTAGACTATTAAACATTAGATCTCATCTAGATGAAGCAACAAACCAATTTGTATTGAGATATTTTGACAAATAAGCAAGATTTAGAGTTTTAATTATTTCCCATAAAATTAAAATTAAATATGTAAATTGTTAGGAAAATTTTCAATCTAAGAGGGTAAGCGGTAAGCACACGTAAATGATGCAAATTTTGTTAAAGAACTGCATGAACTTTTTTTATCTTGGAAAGAAAAAACAGGAAATAACGCAACCATCGACCGTACTTCCTTACTTAATAATCGTTATCATCACAAGTGAACTTGAACTATAACGTAACCTTAAGGTCACTACCAAAACAAGCATCACTTGGTTCTTGTTATATTTATCACTGAGAATTACGCGTTTAGTGAAAATATTGTATTGTAACTGGAGATGAATTGGTCGAGTCAAAAACCGATACACGCTTTCGTGGACTGATGGTTGACTCGAAATCGAACTTTGAATCCCACATCAATCTTGTCTGCAGGAAGTTAAGTTATGGAATTTTTATTCTCAGACGACTGAGAGACTTTAATTCAGTCCTCTTGTTTCTGCATACTATGGAATCATTATTCAATATATGACATATGTTGTGGCAGTATGGGGTTCGGAGACTACTCAATCAAAGGCCGTATTTAGAATTTAGAAAAATAATTTAAGGGTCATCTTTAAAATCTAAAAACTTGATTAATGTAAAGATGTTTACAAGAGCAATAAATTGTTGACATTTCCTTCCATTTACATCCTGGAAATACTTTTTTCTTCGACAGAACTTTGCTCTCTTCAAAGACCTCCTACCAGTCCATCCATACAACTCGAGGACTAAACCGAAGTGCATTCTTAATATCCCCCTCATTCAAAAACATTTTTTTTTGAAAATAATTTATTTCATTCCGCCGTTCAAATGTTTAACAGGCCCCCAGACATCCAGAAAAATGAAAAAAATGTACGCAATTCAGGAAAAGTTGAAAAGAGTATTAATTGGCAAGGTATTGGCAAGGAATTGGCAGCGTTCAAGAGTTTACGTGTGATAAGGCCCTTTTTTCATAAATTATTTGATTTAGATGTAAGCACTGAATTTTTTGTACCCTTTGACTTTGCAGATGCTTGTATTGTCAAAATTCTGGATAAGGCCATTTTTTCATAAATTATTTAATTTAGATGCAATCACTGTTTTGTTTGTACCTTTAGACTTTGCAAATGCATGTACTGTATTGTCAAAATTCTGGATAAAGAGAGTATTTGAGTATCTTTGAGCATTTGTTACAGTAAATAATTTTTCTGGGACAAGAACTATGACGTGCTCATTCCGGAGACTAAATATCGTCGGTTCATTAAAATAATTTAAAGTGTTTTTATAATTCTTAAAAAAGTTGCATGAAAGAATTTCATAAAATTGTTGGGAGTCGGCATTGCTCCGAAAGCACTGCTCCGACCCTTTTTTCGAAACAGAGCATTTCGAAAATATGCCTGTCGGAGCAGTGCCATTTGGAGGAATGACTTTCGGAACAATGCATTTCGGAATTATGCCCTTACAAAAACGTATTCTGTGTCGGAGTTGTGCCTTTCGGAGCAATGCACGGATCTCCAAAAGCATGTCGTATCTCGATAAGTTGGATTGAAATATGTTCATTTGCATATGGAATTCGTTGAGTATGCAGGTCTGCTGCGACGGGGGTATTTTATCTCAACATGTACCTCTTTTACATAGGGAAACAGCTCTTAATGTAATTACTAAAGCTTGCAATTGTACAATGCCGACTGCTCCAAGTTGTTTCACTTATCATATACAATCGGTTAAAGATTTTATGAATGGACCGTCTCGTGCTTTTATGAATGGGACAGAGTCCCGGCATGAATGGCGTAGTACTACACGGTGTAGCAGGTTGTGCCGTTATTTGGCACCTGTTTTTGCTCCCAGTTTCAAGGTCGTCGTGTAATCTACCGGCAATCTCTCTCTCTCTCTCTCTCTCTGGGAGACCATTGGCACTGGTTACTGGTCATGCGGGGGTTTAAATATACGTTTGAGTGTTTGTTTGGTGAAATTTATTACTGGAAGGTATACAATATTGAAATGTTGTACTTCAAAAACATACAGGGATACAATTATGTATAATTCATCATCATAACGTATTTAACCAGCTAAAAGTCATGGCCCGCATAGGCTCCTCTGCGGCGTAATGCTTTGGACAATAAAAATAAGTGCTGCAATCTGTGGTTGACCTTTAGAACTAGTGCTTAGCTAACATATTTATCTGTAAACAAAGTAAGTCGGGTTTGACACATCGTCGACGGCCACTGTCCCGAGACTGCTTACAGACACTGTTGAAATGGCCACTTCACGCCAGCTCATCAGCAGTTATTTTTGCTTAACAGATTTTCAAAATTTCAAAACCTTTTTCTAATGAAGTTAATTTATTTTTCATTGATAGAATCAAGATTAAGGTACGGTATTATTCTCTGGGGGTCTACGTTGCAGTAAAATTGTTTACGTGTTTTTAGATTGCAGAAAAGAGCCATCCGCATCATGGCGGGTGTGTGCAAGAGACCACCTTGCCGGAATATTTTTAAATCATTAGAAACTCTAACGCTACCTTCAATTTATATTTTCGAGGTTTTACAATACTATAAGTTTAAATCAACGACAGTAACAACCGAGGCAGATATTCATAATTATAATACCAGACAAAACCACCATCACAGGCAAACTCAAAATCGATTGGAAATAACCGCACACTAACTCAAAATATTGGGCCTAAATTGAACAACAAACTACCTGAAAATATTAAATTAGCAATTGCAGAATCTAAATTCGGAATTCTCTAAAAGAAACACCTTTTGGAGCGTGCCTGTTACTCTATAAGTGCGTTCTGGGAATAAGCTAAGTGTCGAATGCAGACACATTAGATACATTTGATAAATCAGTTATAAATAGAAGGATTTAATTTTAGGTTTGACGTTTGTAATATAATAGAATAATTGTTTATCATTACAGTCGACGCTTGACGCATGATAAGCCGCAATGCGCGCGTTCACGCGGCGCGCACCGTTTACCGTTTTGGCGAGTCCACCGGCGAATGTAGGTTAAACAGAAACTTATCCGATATCTGTGTAATCGCTGCTCAAGGCCGCCACTTTCTACACCGAGCCGCGAGTATAGGGCGAGTCGCAGGACGTGGTCCTGTCCACCCGTGAGACTTGGGCCTGTGTACCTGGGCCACGACATTTGATACGATCTATACATTGGCTGTTGAGAGGGTATCGTTAGATTCCACAGTTAGATGTTCTTGGCGTAATGTTTACTAGTGGGCACGTGCTGATCAGCAGCTTTTATTTCTTTTAGTTTGCTAATAGAACGAAATTTATTATTATAATAATCAGCTGTTCCTTGACATATTTATTCCACGTTAAATCTAATGGATAAATACGAAAGTTTAAGGGTGAATAGGGCTCTTCTTTTAGTCTCATCTTTGTAGATTTAATTTCCTGCTAAAAATCACGCCGTGTCCTTTCCAAAAACAAATAAATTATTTAAATCGGCTCAGAGCTCTCTGAGGAGTCTTGCACACATAATAACCATTTATGCATTAAATAAGTAATAAATAACTGCTGCAACTCCGCTTGCTATTTTTACTGTAATCAGCTGTTTCACCTGAATTGTACTCTTCCACAAGAATTCTATCGATTCGACCTTTTGAAGGGATGTAGGATGATGCCCCAGGAAAAAACGTAAATTCAGAAAAAATTCGGCAAACCTCCGCATTGTCCTTTTGAATTTGACACAAACGTCTTAGAGATCGCTTCAGCACTGAGGAATTGCGACAATTACAATACGACTTTAAATTGCGTATTGATGTATTGTATATACTGTTTAATTTGTACCACAACCGGATACAAACCGATTCGATATTTCATCGAAAAAATTTGTTTTATTATATTCGATTGTAAATTAGGGTTACAGATAAAACAACTGGCTCGCCTGTAGTTGAGTATGCCTAAAAAACAAAAAGACTTACAGGAAATAAACACAACACTTGGAAATTTTAAACTGGGGGTTGGGCGATTTTCTTTTAGGCCTAAGTATCAGTCACCCCTTGGGCCATCACTTATTGCTAACTAATGCCTACTTTGAGCATATGCATTTCTCACTGCATGACGGATTCCCCATAATTGGTTCTTCCAATCTATTTTCCCCGAGTTTATTTACAAACATAAATTGCCTGACAGGGTGGACTTTTATCTTACAAGAGGTCAAATTTATAACTTTTTTTGTCAGCGCAATATTGCATCCAATTAGCATATATCTCAACTTTTTCCATATATGTTTTTTTTAAACATCGATTGATGTTGTAATCTTAGGCTATTTATTTTCGCAGATTGACACAAAAATTGCCTCGATTTTCCAGTCACAATTACATGCACTCATCGTGTCCCTTATTTACATATATATATTTATCACTTAGATAATACTACGTTCATTTATCAGCTGCCAATATGAAGAGTGAGGAGTTGCAAAAAAGGCAAAGAACCAATCTGGTTTTTAAATCGATAAAAAATCTAAGGTCGGTCAGGCTCTTTAAAAAATCTGAAGGTCAACTGTAAATACTTCATTATGGGAATAAAAAAATTAAAGATAGAAAAGGAAATAGTGAAAAATGTAAAAATGTTTAGTAAATAAAATGTTTGAGTAAATATTAATTTAAAGGGAAAATAATTCCTCTCCTTTAACCCGTTGTGCTAGCTGCAAAACAATAAATAAAAGAAGTCTGCCTAATATAAATAGTAGTTTATACAACGATTGTATTATGAATGTCTTGCCACGAGTGAGATGTAAGTTAGAACACTCGCTTCGCTCGTGTTCTAAATATCTCACGAGTGGCTTAAAGGCATAATACAATCGTTGCATACACTACTTTATCTACAACCAACAATATACGACAAAATTTTCCCCGAAGTTAAACACAACTCATAACTTTTACTAAAGATGGAATAGGTCAACTCAAATTAGAGTTAGGCACATAAGCAGACTTAACATGAATCGTAATGTAACAATCAGCTGATGTGCGAATTGCGTAATTGTCATTATGACACTACTTTCGTCAAATGCCGCGCTCCCATTGGTCTAGAACCTGTATCATAAAGTGACTCCAGTCGCATAATGTTAACTTTATGCAACTGGTTTGTATTTGGTTTAATAATGGACCTCATTATGGCATTAGTTGTAACATCGTTATTGGTGATTATTGCAATGGTCGTAGATAAACCTAAATTAGGATTTCGGAGGCTGTTATAACACAGATCTATTCTGCATGGTTATAGATGGGTATTGTATTATTTCAAGTAATGTATAATGTATTGTATTTAGTTCAGAGACTCTCTACCTGTAATTTAAGAACTTATTTGCTTCATTTCCCAAGCGTTTTAGTAGCCTTTTTCACCTATTTTTGGGCGATTCCAGAAGAACATACTTTGTAAGCGAGCTAAATTTTTAAATATAATTAAAACATTTGTGAAGTTAAATAATTTATGTTTACAGTACATGTTTATATTTCGTTATATACAGTTACATTTTATATTAGATCGCCAAATAACTCATGTAAAATCTACATTATTTTGATCCAACCGGCGATTCCGCGATCCAAAAATATAGTCCGGGTCAAATAACGTGGCCCTGACCGTCCAAAAGCCCAATACGAAAATTAATATTAGTCTTAAGGATGGACCAGGCCGTGTTATTTGAACAGCCCTATTTAAAAAGGCGCCAAGTGTTATCTAAATTACACCCTTTAGCGACGAACACAAGCAAAACAACGCGAATGCCAGACGATCTCATCTTTAATGTAAGTGTTTTATTTGTAACTAATTGTTATAAATGTAATTTTATATGCTCATCTTGTGTTTCTTATTAACTAACAAAATTAAAAATCAACTAAACTATTTGTACAAATGTATGCAAATTTAAGTGTATAATTATGTGAGAATGAAAGGGGGTTGAACAATATAAATCAGAAATTAATAAAAGAAAATAAAGAGGAAAGTTTTTCCATCATGTAGTGAAATTGTAAAACTGTAGGCGATGTATTAAAAATATATTTAAAAAACATTACATCAAAACATTGTTTTCTTAGTTTACACATCAATATAAGCCAAATTTCAACAAACGTCTGTCACCTTTAATTTAAATTTATATCGAGTAATAAGTATAGGTAATTAAAATAAGTCTATAATTAATTTAAATTATTAATTTTACAATGCACGGGTTTTATCAACACTGTAAACTGTACGAAGACGAATCACGTTCATTGAGTTGAAGTCAAGGTCACGCGACTGATAAGGTCAAGGTCACGGGGTCAAGTACGCACTGATAACAGAACGTAACGTAGGGTTAAGTCAACAATGCGTCTCATCTATCTTATCTTTCAGTTGGATAGTAATTTTGTGTCTACTTAAAATATCATTATTTAATTAACGATGATTAATTTTAACCTTACTATACTAAACGATCTGTTGTTTCAACCTTTAACACTTCCGTTTACTTTACTTTTTTTATTCTTGGAACGAAACACGTCTGTTTGTGTCATGATTTTGATAACGAGCCAACATATTTAGTTTGGTTACTTCATTAATTATTGTTGATGGTTGATACAACTATAACACATTTTCAATTATGTCGAATCAGATGTCAGCGCTCTTGGATATAGTAACATTTAAATGTAGATTAGCATTTCAGAAATATCTTTAAAATTTTGTATGATTGTCGATATACAATTACACGGCTTACCGACTTGGTGTTGGAATTACTTTGTATATGTGTTTAACAAAAAACCTGCAATAGGTTAAATACGACCCTGTCAATACAAAGCATATACCATATTTAAAATAAATTTTTTTATTTGCTGCCAAATGGATAATTGTTCGCCGGAGACAGTAGCTCTTACTGTTCTGAATCCAGTAAGTTGGACCCACACATCCCTAATATTAATTTGGTATCCATTAAACGGAAAATGTTAAGTTCTTAACAATTCCATGAAACTCTAAAGCTGAAATTCTTCACTCAAAGCGATATGCTCCCGAGAAGGCGACTTAAAATATAATTAGAATAAAATCGAACTAAAGTCGACTCTTGGTAACTTGAAAAACCGAGGGAACATGATTTTCTTCGAGTTTCGAATAGTTTTTGACCAAGGCATAGTTCGAGTTATAGGGGTGGTTTTTGGTTGAGTTCGACTTACAGAGGTAATCTGAGCTAAATTCAATATGTAGATGGTCGCACATTAACTGCGCGAAAGAGTTCCTTAACTGCGCTAATCCCTCTAAGGGTCCCAAAAAATGTTCCTTAGCTGCGCGAAGTCCACGCCAGGTAGGGGTGAGTTGCCGGCAGAAGGAATGTCCTTGTTTACGTGTCATCATACCCCAAACCATTATTGACGGATTGCAATTTGTAAAGTGCGTTTCGAGCAAAATCTATCTTGTGTAGATGCCTTGATTATGATTGTGATTATGACGTTATTTTTTGAATAAAGATATAAGTGTGTTTTTAAATTTCTGAATTTTTATTGCAGTACCTTCCTTGGTCCTATTTACATTTTATTTATTGTAGTCGTATCACTATGACATCACAGAAAAACATTTGGAAGATTAACATTTTCTTTCAGGGAACATACACATAAAGGTATGAAACATTAATATTAAATTGATAAATGTTATATATTTGACAGTAACGGGATTCAATTTGAAAATTCGGTTTACTTATTTTTCCGTTCAGAGTAATTTATTGTGAAAAATTACGGCAACAACACTTTATAAAACCCCATGTTGCTATGTTATTTTAACGTATGCGATTGAATAACATGCACTTTGGTCGCCATCTTGAAGCCATGATATTTTCCTAATCCCCAAGAAGGTACATTTTATTTTTATTAACACGTTCTATACATTTTATTTTATTTTCATTACAAACTTAAATACGTTACCTCAGTTCGAAATAAACTGTTGAGCACTTTCTCTTTTTTTAGTAGAAGATAAAATCCGAAATGAATGCACTTTGTGCAGATGACTTGGGCTTTGACAAATTCTTAAATGCTCACATCTAAGAATTCTACAGTCAAAGAGGGCCGCCACTTCGCACAGCTAAGGAACTTATCTGGTGACTACCTGGAGTAGTTCGCGCAGATCAGGAATACCCGACTACCTGACTCAGGTCAGTTTCCGCAGTTAATGCCCGCCCATGTAGATGTAAACAAAAAACCTCGAGTTACAGAGGTGATAGAGGTGGATAGTGACGTTGGACCGAATATTATGACTCATTGACACGTTGCGAAATAAACGCCTGGTTTTCGACTTACGGAGGTCCGTTGATTTAACTTCAACATTAGGAAACTTCAATTTATCATACTTGGCGTAAAATACCTACCTGGGTAGGTCGCCATTTCAAGAAAAAGTATAAATACTTTATACCAACACCTTATACTTTACCAAGAAGTAAAGTCCAAGGTAAGTGCGGTAAAGTTTTTACCGCAAAATTATTTCGAGTTACGCATGCTTTTTCTTTCGACCTTGTCAGGTTTTCCCCAGGGATATAGAAAATCGTATAGGAGCTATCGAGGATTTCGAGTTATCGAGCTTCGAATTATAGAGAGTCGACAGGGCCGCCGACAGACATTTTGAGGCCCGGGGCAAAGTTTGGGAGCGAGGCCCCTCAATACAAAAATACCTTTTTATGTCAAATAGCTACATTTGTAAAATCTGCTGATTACAAACTTTTTGATCTAAAAATGTTGAATATCTTAATTTGTCCAATACAAAACAACTACATCACAGGTCTGTACTAAACTTTTGATTTATGAATTAATAAAAAAATTCAGAACATTACAAACAGTAAAAGCTGCTAAAATCCTTTTTGATACGGCTACTGAATAACAGAACTTGGGATTAAAAGCACTAGACCAAAAAATTTATGTTTCTAATAAGCCTGTACCTGGGGGTAAAGAGGATTTAAGAAACAGTTTTAAGTTATTATACAAATTTATTCACGGATACCTAACTACTATAAACTACTTTACTTGTTTTCTTTCTGTTTTCCAACTCCCATAATGCCTGTGGTGCATGTGACGTCACCAGGACACCATTTTACCGGTTGTATCCTAGCCCTAGCAAGGCCCCCTTGGCCCTTTGTTAAAAGTATAGCTTAAGTCGAAGATGTAGTAATAACTACTCTCTGACTGGCCAAGATACTTTATTGTTCCAGCTTGAGGCTACAGACGAGCGCATTCTTTCGGTCTGCTGAAGGCATCATGAGCTGCTTAAATTTTGTATGAGGAAACCTGAATTTCTTTGGACCTTGGTTCATACCACAGAAAAACGAATACATTCATTTATGTATTTGTTTATCTGTGTTCATACGTAGCTGAACTCAAACTCAGAGGAGAAACGAAGCTGAAGTTGTTAATCATTGGAAAAAATTAATGTAACGTCTTGATATGTAAATTTTATTGTTATTACTTTTATTATTTTGTAAAATATACACCATTTAGTTAAAGCTAGGAATCCTTTTCCGTGGTCCATCGTAGGCCTGTACAAAAAAGTTTTGTGATGAATTTAGGGTGTAAACGATAGGTATTGGACGATTGCTGAGCTTGGTACGGATTTAGTTAATGTGAGGTCTGGTGCAGGCCTATTACCTTGGGGGCTCCAGACGCGACGGCCGAAAACCAAATGAAATTGTATCAAAATAAGACAGTTAGGTAATTTTAATTACGTATATACGTTTTTAAGTACTAAGTTTTTTTATATATCTTCTTAACTTTGGTCTCCGTGTACTAAAAACTCTAATATTTAATAATCCTCAAAAATATTCTCAGCTCAAAATGTGGCCCCCTTCCTTTTGTGGCCCGGGGCAATCTGCCCCCTTTGCCCCCCCCCCTCTCGGCGGCCCCGAGAGTCGACTGTATATGTACTCCGTATACTGCGCAAGTAAATACTAAGTTCCCCGACCTCTACAGCAGTGCAGGCGGAACAGCGAGTTACTCTGGAGGTCAGATAAGTACACTAAGCTGCCACACAATTGGTGAGTACCACACGTTGAAACTTCCGGATCCTGTGAATAACTAGCAGTCGTCACGGCAACGCTAAGAAACTTCTGGACCTTCTACAGCCAGCTACTCTGTCCAAAACTATGTATTTTTTCCAGAAATTGTATGCATAAAAAAGTCAATCGACCAAACAAATCCTAACCAAGCTGAAACTTCCCGCGGGTGTTTGGTAAACCTCCCTAATCGAAATACCAAAAGTCTTCGTATATCCCTGCGAGCTTCTGCCGCCATCTTGAAAAAAAACATTTCCGGCTCGTGTTTCTCTATGTCTTTTAAATCAACATGAAAAACATCCCTTAAGGTATTTCACAAGGAAAAAGTAAAAACATTACCATAATTTATTATTTTTTGTGAGCTTACCCGTGCCTTTATTAAGAGATAATTTCGATGATTGAGGGGCCAAATAATGGAATTTTCATCAGTATTCTATGAATATAATTTATGTCATTAAGATCAAAGGGGTTTGCCTCCTTGGTAATGTTTTTTTTAAATAAAATTTTACTTGTTTTCTTATGGCAGGGGTGTAAGATATGCAATATTGGTACTTTGGTATTATACGGAGGCCACTATTTTCAGAGTTTTTTTGTACTGGATACCAAAAATAACTACATAATTGGAGAGAACATATTTTAATTGACTTACTGACCAAATTTGAAATAATTATGATGAGCGGTCTTTGTGTTCTGCCTCCCAGAAGGCAGCGATTTAGGCGAGGTAAAGCGTCACCGCTGCTAGCGGCAACACCTGATCGCCACCCTTAATCAGCGCGCTGCGGCGGTTATGTTAGGTAAGGTTATCATAGATATGTTAGTATGACTTTTCTCGTTTCGTTACAAACCAAACGATACCGGATGAGTCATTCTTTCGCCCACCAAATCCTGTAGGAATGTGATAAACACACTCCGGACAACAACCTGATCTAGGCCTATTTGGAGGGGATTTGGCGGGGGAAGGTATGACCTGTCTGGTATTGTTCGATTCGTAACGAAACGAGGAAAGTGCTACTAACAAATCTATGATAACCTAACCTAACATAACCGCCGCAGTGCGCTGTATAAGGGTGGCCTCCGTGTAATACCAAAGTTCCGCAATATTTTACAATATTAATAATAACAGCAGTTATTTTTCAAATATTCTATAAACATGATGATTACATTTATTCTATTGGAAAATTTATCCTCTACAAAAACATCATTTATACTTTCTTCCTATCTTTTATGGGTGTCGTGCTGATTGAAAGGAATGTATAGCAAAACACAGACAGAAAATGTTTTTACAAGATGGCGGCTGGAACACAGCAGGGGTTTCCGGGGATTTGGGGATTTTAATTAGGTTTACTCAACACCTGCGCTAAGCTTCAACTTGGTCACGATTTGTTTGGTCTATTTCCCTAAAATTCCTTGACTACTACAGCCAGCTACTCTGTCAAAAACTATCCTATCAAGCATGCGTTAACCTTTTTTGTCTGTCCCTAAATCGAGATGGATTCAAATTTGTGTTTTGAAGAGGTTTGCTACTCTTAGGTAGAGTATGTTAAAATATCTTTTCTGATTTGAAAGACTGTACACACTCACATATATGGGCTACTGTCCTGGTTTTTGGTGTTTTTTTTAGCAAAATACTTATAGGGTTTCTGTTGCTGGTTTCCTAAATTCTGTAGTTGGCTGAATGTGATTTCTAGTCGTTATACAAAGAATCGGCATATAGATTGCTTTTATATTTTATTTGGTTGTTGTTGTATATTTTATCCGGTAATTTTGTTGATGAACGTTCTCTATTTTCAAACCGATATTCATTATTAATTTATAATTCATAATAACACTAAACAACCAGAAATACAATCGTCTTAAAACCTACCAGAGATTCAAGTAAAAAGTTAATTAATAATATTAACCTCCTTATTAACTTAATTAGAGTGTTTACTTTAGTCGGGAAGTCGGAGACATGAATCAGCATTGTTGGCTCTTAGTGACCGGAAGTTCGGTGCTTGGTCAGGGAAGCTGACTTGGCTAACATGCACGAACATCAGCGAACATACACGAACACTGGCGAACAAACACGAAAATCGGCGAACACACACGAATGTCGAGCGAACGCGAGCGCTTCAAAAGTGGTGATAGTTTTTGCAAATTTTTATGCATATTTTTTACGCGCTGTCAGTCAGGGGTACCTGGAGGTATCTGGGAGATTTAATAAAATAAAGTAGGTCACTTGTGAAAAATTCAACGTTTTCAGCGCTAACAATTTTACAATAGTGAAATAATACATAACCTTTCTTGAAGTAATGGAGTGTTAGGCCTGTTTTGAGATGAGTACATGAAATAAAAAAATGATGGTTACGAAATAAATTGGTTGTTAGTTACGAAATGAAAAAAAAGTTTCAGTACATATTTTTTGAACAAACGAGTTGAATCGAACTAATGTAGCGAATTATTACAAAATAATTGTGTACTATAAACTGTATAGTTTACGATCCAGCGATAGTAAAAGCCATAGCAGCTTGTAGATCACGTAACGTTCCCAACAGCTGATTTAGGACTTTCTGCTGTCATGAGTCCGGTTTACATAAATTTCAAACGCGCAATCCTCATAAATAACATTTCAATTTTGGTATTAACAGCTTGTAATGCAATACGAATGAAGGAGTTACACACGAGGATAGCTATGACAGCTATGACTACAGTATAAGATATGTTAATTATTTGGGAAGGAAATTCTTTCACAGAATTTTTATCATTACACAATTTTCACTTTTGGGAAAACAAAAGAAAATTGTGAACTTAGGGCTGCGTTTAAGAAATTCGTCCTAAAAAATAATTAATCTGAATCTGTTGAGAACAATTCTTCTATATTTACCAATGGATACTAAGCCTACATTTCACTTAGGTCGTAGATTAAAATCTACCTCTATCTACAACAACTCAGCACATTCCTTAATAAACACATTAATAATTTAAAACTTACATACGGCAATGGCAAGGGAGTAACTAATTTTATCGCCAACATAAAATCCAAGGACGAAAACAACTTAAACAATTTCAAAGAATAATAAAGAAATTTAATGCGCAGAATGGATGTGTTGATTTGAATATGCTTCGTGAAACGTCGTTAAGACGAACAATAAAAACGCATGCGCACGAAGGGCAAGGTGAGATCTTGAACTTATGATGAATACGAATATTTTAATACATAAACACATTCGATACTGTATATCGATATCGTATGGAAACAACCATCGATACATCTATCGTATCGAAAGAAAATAATCGATACGCCAAGTAAGTATCGGAGGAGTAAAATATCTCAAAAAATTGAAATGCGAAGTATTGGGTTCAAAACGGATTTTTTGGAATGAGATTGTCATTTTCATTCGATTGTCCATCTCTTTCAGTTTTAATCACATTAAAGCTGCGACCACATAGTAAAAATAGACGGAGAATGCATGGCAAACAGATGGAGACGCTATTTTACTAGCGTAACAGAAATTGAAGCAGAGACCGCCATCTTGTCGAGGCAAAGAGGGCGGTCATACACTTCGTGTATGTACATCAGCATCACCCGATTTTGAGCAAAAGCAAAAAGAACTTACATTCGTGTTACTTACGGAACATGCTGGCCACCCACTGAACCACACACTGAATTTATCACTAAAACACGGTATTTCACTTTAATAATATCGTCACAATTGACTATTAATTTTTGTCTTGTATCTAAACTTCTGATACCTGTAACAATACCACCTGCATCGATTTTAGAGTATCGTTACCTACTAATATCGATAATATCGGAAGAGATCGGAATTTTAATTCATTAAAAGGTTCACATTTCATTAAGTACTACTTATTAATTACCGATTCGCTATCCGCGGTTACGATACGAGTGGCTGTCGGAACGTTTGTACATACACTGATGTCAAGTGTGCGAACTTGAACTCAAAGATAAATGCGAAACGTTTGCAGCTTCGTAGAGATGATAAGCGAAAAGGTCTTTGTATTGGAACAAACATAACGTCATGACTAAATATAGTGTGATTATTCTTACTTTGTACTCATCAATTAATCCTTTACTTGGAGGTGGTTAGCCCAAAGTAAGGTCGACTCCACTATAGTCGAGTATAGTATGATTATTCTTACTTTGCACCCATCAATTAAGCCTTTACTTGAAGGTGGTCAGCCCAAAGTAGGGTCGACTCCACAATGTAGAATATGGATTGATTGTTCTTTCTTCCAACCCATCTGTAAAACCCTTTCTTGAAGATGGTTAGCCCACAGTAAGATGGAATTGACTGGGTCGAATATAGTGTGATTATTCTTACTTTGAAGTCTTTTCTTGAAGGTGGTTAGCCCAAAGTAAGGTCGACTCCACTATAGTCGAATATAGTATGATTATTCTTACTTTGAACCCATCTATGAAGCCTTTTCTTTAAGATAGTTAGCCCAAAGTAAGGTCAGCTCCACGATAGTCGGCAGGTTTAAACGCTCTTACGACACTGAAGCCATCGGCTACGTCACATTCTGTGTAAAAAAATATTAACACCTGCTGATTATAGGGATACTTTTTATTCGGTTGTTTTTATTTGGTAAATTTGTACTGAAGGATAAGTAATGTTACTTTTACATGCAAATTAACTTTAGGAGAAATTTACGAAAATTCGAATGAAAAATAATGAAACGTATTATAAATATAGTAAAAGTATATACTGGGTATGAAAACCGACACACAAGTAGACGTATATTTTATCATGTAAAACTAGTTTAAATATTGTTAAAAGTCCGTAAACTAGTTGTAAAAACTACAACTTGTCCCCGCACGGAGCTTGGAATGGCTGAGTAGGTCATGGGGCATGGGGCTTCGATAGAAATATTTTTAAACACCTTCACGAACGTTGGGTTGCCTAAAAATATCTTCACACAACTTTGTCGCTCATTGCGTTAGCGTAATCGTAAATGTTAACCTGCTTAAAACGGCATTCCACTCCAAAACTGATACAAGGACGGGAGGCAACCTGCCGGCTACAGTCGAGTCCGCCTTACATGGGGCTTGACGCAGCGTGTTCGGTGGGTTATTGGACGTGGGTAGGTGCCAAGTAAGAAGGATTGTTCTGTAATATGGTGAGGTCACTCTAGGGGATGGATTGTTTGGGAGCATCGGACCTTCCTACAGTGGAGTCCGTCTTACATTAGGCTTGATACAGCGTGGTCGGCCAGGTTGGATGTAGGTTGGTGCCAAGTAAGAAGGATTGTAGTATAATGTTGTGTGATAACTGACGAATGTATTGTTTAAGTAGACTGATTTTGATACCTAAATGCGTAGACGGGTAAAAGTAAGTGAGTAAAGTGGGTACAAAGTAAGAACGATTTTACTGTGATGTTTAGTGAAGATCGGGGAAAATGTGAATAAAACAATGTAAGCGCTAATTTGTTTTACTGAAATATGTGCACCAATATGTCCTCAGTCAAAATATAATTTTTTTGCTCAGGCTCAGTTGAGCTAAATTAGTTATCTTGGAAAATGCAACTGTATTACAAGCGTCGATGATTTTTTACATTAATAAACTTATGAGTGTACATACAAATTACTTTAAGACTCAATAGAGGTAAACATAGTAAATAAAATGTCATATTTTAGAAAGGTATTTGAAGAATGGCAGTTAAAGAAAGGTCTGTTTACAAATGAACCAGTTAAATTAAACTGATTAAACACTATATTTCTGGTGAAAAATATTGAGTTTTTGGGCTAAATATACTTGTTCTCCTGTTGTTTTCTATAATTATGACGAAAAAAATTTACTAAACGAATCCATCCTTTAACACCTGAATCGTGACCGAGATGCAAATACAACTAAAACCCATAAATCACGGATGAGGGGATGCAGTAATTTTCCAGATAAAATGTTGCCAACCAAACAAAGTGAAAAACATCAAGAAAGTCACGTATATCCCTGACCCTGACCGGAGAGTATTTGGTTTGTAAGGTTGGTCAACATGATTAGCAGGATGACACTCGAGGTTGGCAAACCTGACCTTCACCTTCCTCTGTTGGCAGCACTGCGAAAAATATTAATCATCTGGGTAATTCGCGTGATGTATGACATCCTTGCAAGTAAGAAGGAAACGGTATTCATGTTGTACAAGTGTTAGAAATTAATTGGCCGGCTAAATTAAATGCCAGTTTGGTGAATTTATTTATTTACCAATTTTCTTCCTCCCCAATGGTGGAAAAAGAGAGGTACTTGACTTATCAAATCTGGACCTATCTGAAGTTCAGACTTTACTAATAAAATTCACAATCTGAGGCAGTTTTAGCAGACCGGTGGTATATTGACTTGCTTTTGGTTGTCATTGTCAAAACTTGTAATTATTTATTATTATTCATTACAGTGATAATTTATGAAACTACATTGATTCTAAATAAAAAAACATTGGTGAGGTATGTTTTGCACTAAAGCCCTGCAAACACTGCATCATTATTTGTAACCATTTACGACCCTCACTCATATTTATCATTACTATTATAAAAACAGTAACCCATTACTACTGGTAATGGCAGTTTGGTCTGTGATTTTATATAAACAGTACAAACTAATCAAAATGTTACATTTTCTGCTTCCCATGATTATATTTGTCGATATAATGGTTTTAGAATAAAACAGCTATAATTAGTCGATTTTTATAACTATCAAGCCTAACTATAATTAGTCTATTTTTATAACTGTCTAGCTTTTGATATCTCACTTCATTGGGCATTTTCATTAAATAATAGCTGTAGATTTACATTAGCTATTTATATTTACTGTCAAACAAAATGATAAAATAACAAAATATTTTCCAAGAACCCCAACACTCAAACTTTGTACTTCTGTAGGACAGACCTCGTATGGTAATTTGGAAAAAAATCTTCTTAAGGAGTGCCTACGTTATGAGAGAAGTATACCTTCAAAACTGTTTCTATGTGCAATATTTTTATCTGGGCGTTGATACAAAATTTCGCCTCTATACGTAGATTGGTATGCTGTTGAGCAGGAAGACAAATTTATTTCAATCTATATTTTTGTTAGTTTTTGTTCATATTATTGTTGATAGAGTGAGGAGTCAAATTTCGGTCAAAGAGAAATTTTGAGATGGAAAATTGAAATGTTATTTGTCATTTATAAACTACTAACGGAATGGCCTTAAGACAATATTTCTTATATACTTACAAAACAGATAACCAAAATATATAAATATATATTTTTTTACAACAATGACAAAACTCTTCTTTTAGAGTATTAGGATTTAATATCAACTTGTTAAACAACTTATTAAAATTCCAAACTATTTGTTTTCATGATTCTCGTACCGTAGCCGCATTCTGACTCTACTGCTCCGCCAGGACGCTACTCAGCAAGGCTGGCGTTGTATTACCGTGAATCAGCTGATTGCCGGCCGACCAGCTGGTTCATTGTTGAACAGCTGATGAGACCATTACAGTTAACGGTGGGTATTTATCATGCTGCATTTCCTACTTTAACAGTCAGACTATACTTATAAAATCTTTTTTTGTGTGTAATAAAGTTCACTGACACTAAAATATTTACTTGAAAACTTGTATACTAATATTTTAGATTTTAAATTGCAATTCAGTGCAGTGAGGTATTTGTCTCAGGTGAAAAAGTGTCAATTCGTTGAATACATATTTCATATTGAGCCATCATATTTTCAGCTCACATATTTTCACATTATATTTCATATGTGGATTTAAAACAAATGCAAAAAACCTATTTTAAATATTCCTGGCATAGGCGTTTCTCAGCATAATATAAAAAGATGAGTCCTGATTTAGTTATTTCTTAAATTCAGTTGTGCGAATGCGTGAGTATTAAAGTTATATCCCATAGTAATCCGCCTTAATTTAGGTATGTTGCTGCTTGTCTACTTCCGTAAATATCGGACTCATGTTTTGCGACTTTAGACCTTACGTTTCGGTTGTCCTAGATTGCTCTAAAAGATAATGATTAATCGTTTCATACCCTTTTGAGACCGCCAGCGGAAGTTGGCTCCGAGTTTTGTATTAACATTTTGAAAAATTCACTTCCCATCAGCTTGCTATTCCACCACTGTAATAATTGTTGGTATTTGTATATATATTTTACTAGAGTTATATGAGTTATAATATAGTTTTAAATATTAATCTTGTAACGCTTCCTTCACCAGATATCCGCCATTTTGTATTTTTCACAAAACATGTTTTACCTCCGAAGTTTTTCAAACGATTTTGTTGAAACTCAATATGTATTTGTACCTAGTAAAGGTTAGCTTGCGAAAAATAATCAGCGAGATTGAAAATTTCAAAATGGCAGCCGTTTAAAATCTATCAGTTGAAATACAAAAAACGGCGCGTTAAAACAATATAAACAAATTAAAATTTTTAGTAAATTTTATTTCCAATTTAATGATACCAAAATTGTGTAAATCGGTTGATAAATAACTGAGTTATGGTCGAATTTACCTAACGAGGCATATTTAGGAGCAAAATAGTTCAATGTTGCGCTGAGCCACGCGCTAAAATAGACAAGTTACGCTGCCTTGTTAGATAAATTCGATGATAACTCAGTTGTTTATAAACCGATTTTCATGATTTTGGGATCGTCAGATTGGAAATAAAATGTACTAAATATTATTATTTTTTTTGTAAAATGTACAGTTTCTTAGGTATTTCAATTTAAAGATTTTAAATGGTCGCTGTTTTGAAATTTAATATTAGATCATGCTGATTATTTTTTCGCAAACTAACCTTGACTAGATACAGGCACATTCCGAGTTAAAAAAAAATCGATTAAAAAAATTCGGAGATAAAAATATTAGGTAAAAAATACAAAATTGAGGGTATCTGGTAAACGAAACGTTTTTGAGAACATTTTATTCTATATTTTCTCTTTATTTTCGCCCATATAACCTATTCCCGGAGTTTGACTTTACGTATGGGACACCCTGAATAGATACACTAGCCATGGTGGTAATTTAGTTATGAACGATCAAAAGGAACACAAGTCGAGTAATTCACCCGAGCAAAGCTCATTCCCCACTTAATTGTATAGTTAAAGGGTAATATATTGTGTAAAGGGTTAATATCTCAATACAGCGACAGCGTTTCCTACGGTTTGGTCTATAAGATGTCAATTGTGTTGTTATGAGCCCTGTTAAAGTTGAGACTGCAGTCGTTTGCGGTGTGAAGTGGTTGGTGTGCAAAGGTTTATACCCTCTCTCTTCAGAGGTGGTAGTTAATCGAAAATTTGCGTCAAGAAATTGTAGAAGTAGTGTCATTTTTTACTTTCAAAATTTGTTTAGGTCGGCGGACTTTTTTAATGTTTATGACGCTACAGATCTTTTAGTTCTTAATATAATGAAATGTCTTTTAAGGAATTGTATTTTCACGACAACGTAAAATAAGTGTATGAATAGGTTTTGAAATTAAATTATAACACAGCCCTTCGACACCTGACTCTATACATGGTTAAAAAATTTCCTTTGAACTACTCACAGGTACATTTCTGTTCATGTAATTGTCAACAAAAAATTAAGTTTGTGATTAGTTGGTATGGTTTCTGAAATGTAACCAAATTTACTATTTTAAGATAAGGAATAAATACCTCAGCGAGAATTAACCTCAAGCTATAGAAAAAATAGAGTGACATAAAATTAACGTATCTTTAATAACTCAAAGGAACTCTCTGTACTTCAGGTATAATAAACGAGGTTTCATTTATGTTCATTAAAGATGGATTGACATTGTGAAAATGACCGTAATATTCTTTCACTCGTGCCGATTTTGGGTATGCGATGGGAGTAACTAAGTACTCGACTCGAACTTTCGAGTATTTTGCAAAAAGTCGAGTCGAGTCGAGTAGTTCACTGGTTTGTTGCAAGGGTCGACTGTGGCTTTACCGCCGAGTAATTTCTCCGAGCAAAGCTCGGTCCCTACCTAATTGTATCGTTTAATATCTCAATACAGGAAAAGCATTTCTTACAGTATACAGGGTGTTTACGAAAAACCCTTACAGACTTCGGGATATGATTACTTACATCAAAAATAAGAAATAGTTCCAATAAACATGGGTCCTAAAATGCTCGGTTATCCATCTGTAGGTCTGTATGTGTTTTTAACATGGTTTTACATAACTTTGGAACTACTAAAGATATCAACTTCAAACTTGGTACGTGTATGCTGACTAATAGGACCTATTTTGGTGCGGAGTATCAAGTTTCTACTTTGACCATTTCAAAATGGCAGCCATTTTTATATTTTAAAACTTAATATCTTAAAATCCGTACATTTTACCGAAATTGTACAAGAGACAAAGAAGTTGCGTAATTTTATTTCCTATAAAAACATAAAAAGATCATAAAGATCGAACAACAATTAATGGAGTTATTGAAATTTTTCCAAGAAAACAATGCGAATATTTGCTATAACAGCCATAAACAATCATGTATTCTGTTATAAAATTGCAATAACTCTGTTAATTTTAGTTCGATCTTTATGACCTTTACATGGTTTCATAGAAAATAAATTACGCAATTTTTTGTCTCTTGTACAATTTCTGAAAAATTTACGGTTTTAAGATATTAAGTTTTGAAATATAAAAAATGGCTGCCATTTTTTGCTACTTTTTTCTTATTTTTGATGTAAGTAACCATATCCCAGAGTCTGTAAGGGGTTTTCGTAAACACCCTGTATAACCCGTTAGGTGTAAATAGTGTTGTTATAAACCCTTTTAAGTAGAGACTGAAGTCGTTTGCGTGTCGAGGTGTCGGTGCACAGGTTTTTACCCTCTCACTTCAGACGCGGTAGTAAACGGGAAATTTGCATCAAGGAAGTCTAGACGTTGTGTTCCTTAAAGTTTATGACTTGTCAGGTTTTTAGTTCTTATTATACATAAATGTCTGTTAGGAATGGTACTTTTACAACAAGTCAAAATAAGTACCCGGAATTAAGATAATAGACTCTTTAAACAAGATGTATTAATCAATGATTTAAAACTTGCCTCTGTTTCTAACTTTATATGATTCATACCCAAACGTCCCTAGTCGAGGAAAAAAATTAAACTGAATTGAAAAGAGCAAAAGGAAAGATTTACTCATGGAATTAAGTATATTGTTGACGTTATTGGTAATCAGAAAAAGCAATTTAGTCTTAAGGTCTTAAGGTTAATCTTAAGGTTAATCATTGCCTTAAGGTTAATCGTCGGCTGGGTTTATGAGGATTCCTCTCGTAATTGGAACTTTGGGATCTGTTGTACTGATTTTTCATTAGTTTCCCAACAATGATTGATTTTTGTTATCTGTTATCTAAAATATTGATATTATAGTTAGGTGAAACGTGTATATTGATTCTAGTATTCGTGCTTTAAAAAAAAAATCTAGAGTTTTGAAAATTCAAAAATAAATAAATTGGAATTTTTTTAATTACAGTGTAATGAGCTAACTTGATTTGAACTGCTTGTAATTAATTTATCCAAATTAATTTGCATTATCATGAAATTTTGAAGGGACTTTAACATATTTACTTTTTAATAATTTTATTAATTAACTAGAAAAAGTATTAATTAATACTGAAGTGCTCAGAGGCAGCAGCTTTTTACAATTAAGATTTAAAATATTCCTTTTCGATTTCAATTCATTCATAAAATATATATAAGATCAAAATATTTTGCGTCTTAAATCTTTTGAATCTATATACTATATATAAAGGAAAAGGGGTTTTCGAACGGAAAGCTAGTCGCCAAAACTATAAGACCTACAGAGCTGAAATTAGGTTTTTATACTCTCCTTTAGTCAATAGATACGTACTAAGAAACGTTTTTTACAAAATTCCCGTTGGCTTATATCCTACGGTCTCCAAAGTTCCAATGTTAAACTATAGGGAAGCTTATTCTGTTGTCATGTTAACCTTAATATAATAATTTTGTAAAGTCCCAAGAACGTTTTTTCACGGGCGAAACCCAATTCATCAACCAGTATGCTATATAATACAGAACCAAAAAATATACGTAGGCGTACTAGATTGTAAAAGAAACTAAATTTAACATCTTAGTCCAAACGACTTTGCTTCTGAATTATGTAACTGAAGCTGGACAAAAACTTAAATACCTCCAAATAGAATCATTCGATGATTTACAATTTACAGGTCACAACAAAGCACGTGGCCCAGGCCGTCCAAAAGCCCAGTGATAAAATTAACATTAGTCTTATGGGCGGATTGGCCCAAGTTGTTTGATCCCACCTGTACAAGAATCGCTACCGCAAATTGGTTGCCTTTGGCGTAATGCGTTTTTAATGGTCTTTGCATTACCCACTATATATCTTTGGCTAAGCACTTTAGCGGTCTATGACTCAAGTTGTGACTACATTATAGGCCGTTGGCTACTGAGTGAGGAATGTTGTTTTATAATATCCAGGTAGTAAAGATAGTCATACTTAACGCTGCCGTAATTTGCAGTATATTTTACGGTAGTGTTTATCAAGGTTTTAGGTGGTCAAGTTTATTCTGACTGGTCAAGGTATTTTAGTTGGTAATTTAAGGTAAATTAACAGTTAAATTAATGTTCCACGTTAACTCAGCAATCAAAAGACAATATAGTTAAGTTTAACTGAGATTATTTTCGATTTGTTTTGTTATCTTTTTTTAAGGAAATCTACCTTTTACGTAGTTAATCGACATATTTTATTAAAAATAAAAAATAAACTGTTTTCCTGCATTTTTTCCGAGGTCGTTGTTCCAAGTCTCAATTACTAACGAATTGGTCAAGCGTTCAGTATACTTTTTACCTATTAGTCCTGCAGCTGACAGCACTTCTGTGTGCAAACTTGCGTAGGCTGAATTTTATTGCTGGACCTGTTAGTTTATTACATTGGAAGGTTAAAAAACTTGGGTGGACATCTCCTACCCCCCAGGTTTTCCCTGGATGACGTTTTCAAAATGGCCGCCAATTATCTGTTTTTCACCATTAAATTTATAAAAATCATGACCATCGCCCAATCTGTGGATTTAACATAACAAGAATCGGTGAAAATTACCACTTAGTATATACCTAACGATTAAAATCTCGTTTTCAAATGTTGCATCACTACATGTCCGCCATTTTGGAAATAATCCGCCATTTTGAATTTATGTAAGCTTTTAATTGATCAATCATAGTAAGGCTCAAAACCAACGTAGGATCGTGATTTTTATTTTATTTTAAAGCCAAATAAATTTCCTACAAGAAAATTCCAGGTGGAATACAGCCAATCAGTATAACCAATGTGTAATTTTAATGTAAAACAAGTCCCTAAAAAATTGACGATGTAATTTTCGTGTTTTACGGATTATTTTGCTAACAACGAAACCTACGCCTTCACTGAGGAAATAAAGGAACTGGAATGTACTAAACTAATCTCAAGGCATATGAATAACTATCTAAGACAAGATTTCATAATACATTCGCCGCTTGTCGGTCTTTTTGGGAAATAATTCGCTATTTTGAATTTATACTAGTTTTCAATTGCCAAAGCGTTTTCCGGCTAACAGTTGCCTTAAACACTTATATTTTCATTCTAGTTTACTCTTTGATAAAGTTCCTACGAGAAAATGTAAGGTGGAATGCATCAAATAAACATAAACAATACGAAATTGCAATGTAAAAGAAGTATTTTAATGATTTTCTAATAGTAGGGTAAAAAGCAGGCCATAAGATGTCTTCTTCGAGATTATGTGGGCTATGTTTTGCGACTGGTGGCAACCATGTTTTTTGTTCCTCTTGACCTATTGAATGCAAACTGCCACCTATGCCTATGTGAGTTTGCCACCTTCAAATTTGGTGCGGGGACCAGGAATCCAAGATGGCGGACAAAATGGCTTATTAATGTTGTAGGCTTGGTTTTTTTACCTTTCCCTTGCTACATTTGATGACAATTCGGCTGTCTTAACAAAGAAAAGGTTGGGAGAGGGGAAACACTTAATGTTGGTTACATTTTCACATCCGGTCGCCATATTGGATCTGCCATATTGGATATAAGTTATTTTTTTGAAATGTAAATATGGGGTTGTGACACATCATTTCAAACTGCTTTTTTGTGACAAACTCAACGCTGTAATCCGTTTTTCTAAATCTCTGTCCGTTCTCAAGTTGTTAGTAGATTATTTAATAATCTATTTTTATTTTTCTGTTCCTTTTAGTCCTGTCGCCCAACGATATGACCTTGAATTAAGGTCCAACTCATACTTTGTGATCAATTCTTGTACTATTTTATAAATTGAACAAGATTATGAGGGGTTCCAGAGTGGCACCCATGGAAAATTTTGAATAACGATGGTCAAAGTTTACAGTGCCAAAAATAAAGAAAGAAATATTGAACAAAATTGTATGTATAACATTCATAGGAATATTTTCCAAAATATCGATTTGAAAACACCGCCAATAGTTGCTGGAAGGTAAATACTTAATTAAAGTGGATAATAGTTTTCAGCCGCCATCTTGGACCCACCATATTGGTTAGAATATACCTGAACTTCTATAAAAGTTAAAAATATGGAAAAAAGCTGATTAGTACTAAGCAGCTGATTGAGTGGAAACAGCACATTGGCAGCGAAAGAGCTATTTGACGGTCAAATACTTATCTTCATTTAAAACAGCTAATTTGATTGTAAATTACCTTTTAACTATCAATCAGATGTTTTTAGTCAATTATCCGATAACTATTAATAAGCTAATCCCCTTTTCTTTATTTTATCATAAATCCAATATAGTAATCCATTAAATATTAAAAATAAGTTTATATTTATGTTTATTAATTATTGTACATGATTATGGGTTACAATAATGTACTGAATTTCTGATAAAAATAAAGAAAAGGGGGAAAGCTGATTTAAAGTCATCAGCTGATTAATTAGAAACAGCTGATTAATAGTAAAAGTTAAATTACAAACAAATCAGCTGTTCTGAGTGAAGGTGCGTAAAGTATTTGTCCATAAAAACAGCTTTTCGCTGCCAATCAGCTGTTTTCAGTCAATCAGCTGTTTAGTAATAATCAGCGGTTTTCCATATTTTTCATTTTAATGAAAAGTCCAGTACATTATGACCCATTATCATTTATACAAAAAATATTTTCTTTGATTGCAAACACATTTGATAATAAAAATCTTATAGTTCTGGGGAAAATATGTTTCCAATGAAAATTTAAATTTTACATGTTGGGCATTTAAGATTGTTTGCTTGGGCATTATTCTAAAAAACCATAAATAGTATCGTAAAAAAATAAAACAAATTTAATGTAAATTTGACCCCTCATACAGCCTCGTATCTTAAAAAGTGAGCGATTCAGTGCAAATTTAGTTATGGGCAACTATAGTTTTTCTAGCGTGGAGAACGAGTTAGTCGAATATTTTTTATTGCTCACCAACGTTTTACTTGTTCTTAGATTACGCATTACTTAGCTACTTTAACCTTCCGTGTATATCTTATAGTTTAAGAGATCCCAAAAGTGTTCACAAAAAATACGCTCTATATCTTGTGATCGAAACAGTACTTTTTTGAAACAGATCGTGGCATTGTAATCAGCGTGAAAACATTGTTTTTATGTGTAACACCACATTCACATTTATGAAAAATATGTTATATCCAATATGGCGAATCCAACGTGCATGGCTGCTAAAAGCTATTTGCCATTTTAAATTGAGTTAGTAAAATGCGCTCTTCGAAAATTGGCGCATTTTACTAACTCTGATGTTTTACTAACTCTTTATTTTGGCTGCTTTTACCCACATCTTAGATATGCCGTTCCAATTTGGGGATATGAAAATTCAAGAACTAAGTCAATTTTTCGCCTCCAAAAAAAGGCAATCCGCATAATTTTTGGACTTGGAAGGAGAGAATCATGTAGGACAACTTTTTTTCGTAATAAGATTCTAACTTTCCCCTGCCTTTACATCTTTGAGACCCTTTTGTTTTTCAAGCAAAATTCACCCTCTATTACCAATAACAACGCCTCCTCTGGATATTCACTCCGGCCACGTTTGGAGATCCCAGTTCAGAGACACAGTACAGCATTCTATCAGCATCACCTATCATACAACAGCATTAGGTTCTTCAATGCACTGCCTGCTTGCCTGAAAATTGAAATGTCTTTTGTTTTATTTAAACGGAAACTTAGACAATTTCTTTCCGAAAAGACCTTTTACAGTGTCCAGGACTATCTGAGCCAGTAAAGAATTTTATTTTATTCATAATGTAAATAAGGTGAGAGAATATGTTTTTAGTTTTTAGGAAATATCTGTATTTCTGACGCTTGCCAATGCATGTAAATATGTTTTTACGGCAAAAAAAAAAATGAAGTATTTACCATCCAGCAACTATTGGCGGTGTTTTCAAATCGATATTTTGGAAAATATTCCTATGAATGTCATACATACAATTTTGTTCAATATTTGTTTCTGTATTTTCGGCACTGTAACTTTGACCATCGATATTCAAAATTTTCCATGGGTGCCACTCTGGAACCCCTCATAATCTTGTTCAATTTATAAAATAGTACGAGAATCGATCACAAAGTGTGAGTTGGACCTTAATTCAAGGTCATATCGTTGGGCAAACGGACTAAAAGAAATAGAATAAATAAAAATAGATTATTAAATAATCTACTAACAACTTGAGAACGGACAGAGATTTAGAAAAATGGACAACAGTGTTGAGTTTGTCACAAAAACCAGTTTGAAATTATGTGTCACAACCCCATATTTACATTTCAAAAAATAACTTATATCCAATATGGCGGATCCAATATGGTGACCGGATGTGAAAATGTAACCAACATTAAGTGTTTTCTCTCCCAACCTTTTCTTTGTTAAGACAGCCGAATTGTCATCAAATGTAGCGAGGGAAAGGTAAAAAAAACCAAGCCTACAACATTAATAAGCCATTTTGTCCGCCATCTTGGATTCCTGGTCCCCGCACCAAATTTGAAGGTGGCAAACTCACAGT
Source organism: Flexamia atlantica (assembly GCA_035578135.1). NCBI lineage: Eukaryota > Metazoa > Arthropoda > Insecta > Hemiptera > Cicadellidae > Flexamia > Flexamia atlantica. The sequence goes on along the minus strand of JAQJVK010000065.1, from coordinate 1,626,274 downwards.
TTGCATTCAATAGGTCAAAAGGAACAAAAAACATGGTTGCCACCAGTCGCAAAACATAGCCCACATAATCACGAAGAAGACATCTTATGGCCTGCTTTTTACCCTACTATTAGAAAATCATTAAAATACTTCTTTTACATTGCAATTTCGTATTGTTTATGTTTATTTGATGCATTCCACCTTACATTTTCTCGTAGGAACTTTATCAAAGAGTAAAATAAAATGAAAATATAAGTGTTTAAGGCAACTGTTAGCCGGAAAACGCTTTGGCAATTGAAAACTAGTATAAATTCAAAATAGCGAATTATTTCCCAAAAAGACCGACAAGCGGCGAATGTATTATGAAATCTTGTCTTAGATAGTTATTCATATGCCTTAAGATTAGTTTAGTACATTCCAGTTACTTTATTTCCTCAGTGAAGGCGTAGGTTTCGTTGTTAGCAAAATAATCCGTAAAACACGAAAATTACATCGTCAATTTTTTAGGGACTTGTTTTGCATTAAAATTACACATTGGTTATACTGATTGGCTGTATTCCACCTGGAATTTTCTTGTAGGAAATTTAATTGGCTTTAAAATAAAATAAAAATCACGATCCTACGTTGGTTTTGAGCCTTACTATGATTGATCAATTAAAAGCTTACATAAATTCAAAATGGCGGATTATTTCCCAAATGGCGGACATGTAGTGATGCAACTTTTGAAAACGAGATTTTAATCGTTAGGTATATACTAATACAGGTAATTTTCACCGATTCTTGTTATGTTAAATCCACAGATTGGGCGATGGTCATGATTTTTATAAATTTAATTGTGAAAAACAGATAATTGGCGGCCATTTTGAAAACGTCATCCAGGGAAAACCTGGGGGGTAGGAGATGTCCACCCAAGTTTTTTAACCTTCCAATGTAATAAACTAACAGATCCAGCAATAAAATTCAGCCTACGCAAGTTTGCACACAGAATTGCTGTCAGCTGCTGGACTATATAGGGATCTTCCTTCTCAAATTTTCGCTGGAACCCTGATCTCAAGCGCGAACAACATTGTGCAGTTTGTATTAAAAATATTACATTTTTGGTTTCAAAGAAAGTCTCATCTAGTGCAATGACTTCCCTAAGCAATCCTCGGTCCCTAAATTCAAAATGAAATCTTCTGGTTTACATACTTGAGTATAGTTCGGACAGGAATCCTATCAGCAAAATTATAACTGATCTGCTATAGGGTAGGATGTCTCCGGGGAAAAATTGTATTTCCATTTGACAAAAAAAATTTAAAAACTAAATGCACCACATATTTTTGGGTTTTCTACCTGAAGACGGAAAACCCAATCAGATTCTAGACCCTGAAAGGTCATGAAACTTGTTTACGTAAAAAAAGGAATATCCGAAAAAAATTATATCAAAACATAAACTCACTATCACCAACAAAAACCTTCAATACCTTCAATGCTATATACAGTTATTGTCATACATTTATTGTTGTAGTGTGTTGTGCCAAAATCAAACATCGAAACATATTTCTGTGTGAGATCTTTCACTCCTAATACTACATTCCGCAGCTCAGGTACTGTCATCGAGCAAACCCGGGCTATTCTTCGCTTCCTCAAGCAAAGCTCGGCCCCTTTCATTCCACATAACCATGCATTACCTCCGACGTCACAATCTTGACCTTTATACCCTTGACGTACAATAAAACAAAAAAAATTATCTAATTTCGGGATCCAACCGGAAAACGGTGGTTTTCCAGATTGAGCCATAAGTTTTTACGACGTCCAATTGCAGGATTTAAACGACCAAGATGGGCGATTCTTTGTGTCAATTGTGGTATTCAATGTGTTAATTATGGTATTGACGGGTTAATTATCGTACCCAGGTCGGTCATGAAGGCAATTTGTGGGCAACACGCTGCGTATTACTGGTACTCGCAAGCGAATAGTTTAATCATGCTTTTCCAAGATTGACGCTGGTAAAACGAATTGGAGGTAATTGAAAATTTTATGGGTTTGTTTGTGGTTGCAGGAAACAAGTGAGATAGTTCTTTGTTTGAAATTCATTGCTGGTGATGGTGATTTTATATTTTGGTTTTGATTTTTGCAGACATTTGCCATCACTGATTAGTAAAAAAAAAACAAGTTTCACGACGTTTCGGGATCTGAAGTCTAAGCCGGTCTTGAGGTGGAAAAAACCTAAAACACGATGTTGCTAATCTTGTTATGTTCTAGTTTTTTCCACCTGAAGTCGTGGAACTTGTTTTTAAAAAATGAATTATGGCAAATGTCCGCAAAAATCAAAATCAAAATAAGTGAGATTGTATTTGTGGTACGCGTCGCGGATCTTTTCCGTTATACGTATACCACTGGGTTTGATTTTCAAGCTTGATTTTGGTAAGTTAGGCTAGGATAGGTTAGGTTAGGTAACCTAACCTAAACTAACCTAACCTAACCTAACATAACCTAACCTTACCTAACCTAACCAACTGCATCTGGGACCATTAGACGGCCAGACGCTGGCTTATCGCGTCTAAACAAAGATAATGGTAGATAAGATAACGAAACCGCAGGTAAAATATTCTTACAAGGAATTTCGCTTAAGAACGATTAATAACTATTATTTGACCTAGGTTATGGTGCTCTGTAAAAAATCAAGCTAGAAGGGTAAATTTGGAATGGTGGTATACGTATAACGGAAAAGATCCCGTGTTGCGTCAATGAAAATGTGGTTGTTTTGGAAATGCAAAGATGATATTGGTAATGTAAAATGACGTGGCCCAAAATATCCGAATAATCAATGGTAAACTTAACATTAGTCTTAAAGCTGGGCTGGGCCCAATTACATGTAAGTGGTTATGTTGGGTTTAGTTTTCTAGTCATATAAATTGGGCGGCGAAAGTGATCAATTTCGAAAGTATTTAAATTATGATACCCTCAATTCAATATACGGTTTCTTAATTCATCTGATCGCACAAGTAGTTAATGACGTTTTGGTCTTGTTGGATTTTGAACTGGATTTTTATTGTGATGTCAAAGAAATGTGTAAAAAACCAACATAAAATGTTTATTTTGCTGATTTTTCTTCAGTGTCATTAGAATATGCGGGCATTTCACACTCATTATTATTGGTATTGAATTTACCAGTATTTTCTGACCTGAATATAGACGTAGAAATAATAATAATTGAAATGCTCTCTTTTGGGCGAATTTGTTTAATAAAAAACATTAATACCAGTTTGAACTTCCTGTTACCAAGATCTTTCTGCAGAAAGGACTAAGAACAGTGTTTGATTGTATACAAAAAACACCATAGCTTTTCTTTGGCTAGTGGCATAAATATCGATACAAACATAGCTTTATTTTACTTAGTTTGATGTTTCCCTATTGGATTGTGCAACATAAATGCATAATTTGTATAGCTAGACCATTGTACTTAGGGCCTACTGTGACTTTTCTTTCCCTACAGAGTTATGCATCTACAGCACCCTATAGATAAATTTGCAATATATCGATACGTCACCGATATAACAATCGAAATATCGAACTGAACAACTAACTATTGTTCTTATTGAGGCTGAGTTTGCCTCATAGCCTAAGATGGAGTAGCCTACAGAGTATAATCGAATGCAATTACGATATCGCATAAACAATTATCGATAGATCGAAAACTATTTCGTCTGTGTCTCAGACGAGCATCTGCAGCAGACTATCCATATATCGCAATATTCCGATATATTGCCGATAAATTTATCGAAATATCGAAATGAACAGCTATTGTACTCACATCCGCAAACAAAATAGACTTTTTACCGAATGCATTACGATATCGCAGATACAACTATCGATACATCGAAAACTGTACTCACTGTGGCTGATCTTGCCCTGCTCGGAGACGAGCATCTGCAGCGGCCTATCGGATGTTCGGTGTTGGCGACTCGATGGTGCAATACCGAATAGTCGGTTCTTCGCATTCTGGCCAACCACTTTGTAATACTGTTTGTTGAGTCCCATCGTAAGTGTTGGTTCGCGGTTTCCCTCACTGGGCAAGGCATGTTTGAGTCATTCTGGTTTCTGGAACAAAGAAAAATATTAATTGTACGATTAGTTTTTAAAAGTTTTGTGGGGTTAAAAGTTTTAATTAAATTATCCTGTATTATCGATAGTATAGAAAACTAGTATTTTATTGCTGGGTTATCTGCTTCAAGGTGAATGAATTCCGAGAAAAACAGCAATTATACTCTCTTTAAATAATAATTGATCGAATCATCGTATTGTTGGTATATTACGTAACAAGCCCGGTAAAGTACTGTTTTATTAGGCGAGCATGATAGTTCCCACGCGAGCTGGAGGCGAGTGCAGGATTTTCATGCAAGGAAAAAACTTGACTTACCGGGCGTATTGTGCACGATACTTTACATCTACTGAGAAAAAAATATATTTTTTAATAACGTATTTTTAGCCCTATAATTTTTGGCTTAAACCAATACCTTTTCAAACATTCAATCACAACCTCAACAAACATGGCAAACATTGAATTTGATATTGCTGTTATCAGCTGTTAGCTGTTTACAGTTTCTACTGCTACCCATGCTGCCACAGAGTTGTTCTATTTTCCTAAATGTATTTAAAACCTTCTGCTTATGTATTTGGAGTGAAAAATATATTCTGTTCATATATTTAGAGGCTAGTTCACTTATCGGAAAACATGAACATTTTCGCCAACAATAACGCGCAGAAAACTCAGTTTCTGCCTAGTATGTTTTGGTTTTAAGTTATTTTACCCTAGAATATTATTAAGCTAGTCCCAAAACTTAATAGCTCAGTTGACATAAATAACAGTATAGTAATTAACCAGGAAACGTGAATATTTTCATTCAGACTTCCTCAATCGAAGTTTTCAAGGGTTTGTAACTAACCATACTGTAGCCAAACCTGACTGTATACCAAATAACATTTACATATTCTCTGCTTCCTGTATTAATGAATTAAGTCGGCCATATTGGTGTCCTTGTTGGTAAGGAAACTGGATTAAAAAGCTTGAATGATACGTGAATCTGATTTAGTATTATTTTATCAACGAGTAACCTGTTGATTAAGGTTGTATAGGCCGATTCAAATAACAAGGCGCAGTCCGTCCATAAGACTAATGTAAATTTTAGCATTGGGCTTATGGACGGCGAGGGCCTCGTAATTTGACTCGGACTATACGTAAAATCCGAGGCAAATAACGTGGTCCAGACCGTCTGCAAGCTCCAACACTAAAATCAATGTTAGTCTTGTGAGCGGACTAGGCCGAGTTATTTGATTCTACCTATAAATAATTCAAGTATGGATGAGATAACATAAGCCCGTAAGCCTGATGTGACAGGGATTAGGTCAAGGTCTTGTGATGGAAGTTAGTACGGCGTTTTTCTGTTTAGTTCTGTTAAATGTAACATTTAAAGTTTAAAAAGTACAGCATGTCAGTAAAAAGAAGTACATTTGGCTTAGCTACATGCTAAATTTAAGTGTTGTAAGATGGTTTTTTATCCATTTACTTCCAGTAGCTAGATGCTTATGGAATTTTTACGTTGAATTCTAAAACACACACTGTTGCAGGGAACCTGCATAATAAGATCTAGTGTTGCACAAACTATTAAACCATTTTATAAAATTCATGTTTGGAATGCACATGTGAGAATGCGGTTAAATTTACTAAATACGCAGGTTCGCTGCCCTCGATGGGTGATTTATTATTTATCATTTCTGCTCCCACTGTGGACGAAAGATGTTCGCCTGTCTTATCAATGACAGCGATTAGTTTTTCCCAGTAATACGTGAGTTTGGAGTGAATACGAGCGAACGAGACGTAGTGAACGCCATAAGGAAGGATTGCTCTAAAGTAATCCGTAAATTTTCTTAAAGTAAACTGTAGGATTTTGTCAAGCAGCGAATGTTCGATGTTCGTACATTGTATTCTGAAATCAAAGCGAATTCGATATAGTTTTATGCACCGAATAAATAAATGTATTATTTATTTTTTCTTATTACATGTCGTTCCGTCATACTCTATGATCATTGGCCACAGGGAAGTTTTATTAAGGTCCAAGTTCAATATTGCCGAATCAGGGCGAACCAGACTTGCCAGAATGTTCAGCCAGCAATTTTCCGCAGAGGGCCTTTCGAGAGCGACTTAGCACGATACCGAATACACAGTACACGCTCGCGTTCGCCTAGATTCGCCCTGATTCGGCGACAGTGAACTCGAGTCATGTGTGGTCGCTCAGTTCTCAGAAGATCTGCACGGACAGCTAAGCTTGCCAGATCTGACGATACAGGATAACTTTCTCTCGCAAAAATCGACCGTCATCCTTTGATGGCCCTGTTTTCCTTTTTTGCCCAGAAGGCGATCCAAAACCTAAATCATAAATCAGCTTGACATGTTTGGTGATCGGGACTGAGATAAGAGGTTGCATAATCAGAACGTTATTTGCTAATTAACTGAGTGGAAACATATAATTAATTGTCTTCTGACTCCTGATGGTTTGGTGTGCAGGAACAGCTTATATGCCTCATTTTTGGGAGGCAAAAAGTAAATCGTCAAGGGTTTGGTGCTGGGTATAAAAATATTGGTAGTAAAAATTGGCGTTCATCGTAGTTTAATATCGATCAGAAATGAATCGCTGTTTAAGTGGTAGTAACTGTGATCCAAAATGTTTGTAAAAGCAATGTTTAGCCTTCAAGTCTAAAACCGGCATCCCTGAGGCAATGAAGGCGTTTAGGTTGACATGCGTTTAAGCAGTTTTTAACGAAGGTTAAAAATACGATTCAACTGCATAATTAAAATTTAAATTTAAATGTACTAGGAAACCATTCACCAAATTTTAATTAATTGTTCTGAGTTTTGCTATAAACTCCCCCCCCAACCCCCTTAATCACCCCTAAGCTCCCTAAGCCCCCCATAACCGCCTCGCTTTTTCAACTCCCTCCGAGCAGCCCTGTTTAACTTAATTAACATTAGTATTCCATACAAAAAAACCAGCTAATTTTATTTGTTTGAAATTCATTGTTGGTGGTGGTTGGTGTTTTTGGTCCAGGCTTTCCTGCCTGTGTGTTGCTAATCTTCTTATATTCTAGGTGTTTTTCCACCTGAAGACGGGATCGAATTCCAGATCCCGAAACGTCGTGAAACTTGTTTATACTCTTGTTTCTGATTCAACTGTTCAGACTGTTCTACTGTAATGATGGCAAATGTCCACGAAAATAAAAATCAAAATATAAGCTTATTTTGCCTCATAACCTAATAAGGAAGGTACTGTAAATATATATGTCACGAAGTTTTTGAACAACGAAGAAATCGATTCCGTTCAATGGTATAACTAAGCTGAATTGCATATACAGGTTCATATCACTCTGGTACGTAATTAACAAAGAACATAGAACTTACAGCTATTTTAACTTGTTGCTTCTACATTAAAAGAGCTCTCTAGTTATTCAGGTCACTGCATAAGATTAAGGGTGCGAATCCAAAGCGAAAATTGCAATTTATTATAAATATGACATAGTTATAGTAAGAGTCATAAGATATGAACCCGCTCCGCCCATAAGTCCAATATTAATTTCAGCGTTGAGCTTACGAACGAATTGAACCACGACATTTGTCTCGTTCTTTACACGTATACACAACACACTGGATAGAGTATATGTCGACCAGTCTGTAGGTGCGAGTGAGATAGGGAATGAACAAATTGTATACCATATCATTTGACTCGCTCTATACACGTCCCTGCAACGCACTGTAAATGTTGATCAGTCTATAGGTGCGAGTGAGATGGGGAATGACTCAGCTATCTTCACTACTGGAAAGAGAGAGAGGAAGAATATACCCGACGGCAGGTCCAGTTTTTTTACACTGTAATCGCAGACAACTTGTATTTAATATTCAATGGTTCAAAATCATGCAGGGTTTGACCCGATTTTTCAGCGACAATCGAACGACAAGGGATAATTACTATCTAATTACTACTACTAGATAATTACTCCTAGGGAAAAAAACTATCCGTAGTAACAATTAATTATTGATGGTAACAGTTGATAGTAACGATTGTTAGTAACAATTATTGACAATAAATATTATTGATAAAATATTGCCAAGCCTCTCTAATTGAGAACATATAATGTTGAGTATATAAGATTGTTGAGTAGAATGTAGAGAAAAACATTGTAGAATCAGGCAAAATAAAATTACTAAGTAATGTAGACTCAAAATAAAAAAACATGATTTTTAAAATTCTACTATTTTATGTATAGAATGTAGTGTTTCCTGAAATTACAGACTCTTTCTACCAGGTTGTTTTTTAATTTAAATCTTATTTATGATATAGCCAAACTTTATGGGCTTAAGATTATTAAAACCTTTCGATCGGAGGAAATTTAAACACAAAGTTATAATAATTGAAATTTAATCTGACATTGCAAAGTACTTTAGGAAAGAAACTACGTGTACAAGACCTAAGCAATAACGACTACAAATTGTATGGTATACAATGGATCGGAAATTTTGGGGAAATAATTCACTTAGTGATTCCTTGGGTCAAAATAAGCAATGCTATAGTTTAGCGTCTGCCTGTCTGTATGAGTTTTTTACAAAATAATTCATAACCTCTTAACGGTTTGACTTACAGCGTTGCGATTGCGCAAAAATGTTTACTAGTCACTATATTTGTACAAAATATGAATTACAAATCTTAAACCGTTTCAAAACGACAGTTGCTTTAAATGTTTGTTTTCGTGATTTGCCACCAAATATTTAAAATAGCCATAATTTTGAAAAGGTTAAAGATTTTTTATTAATATTTTCTACAAAGATTGTGAATAATAAGATAAACATTTGTGCACAATCTCAACTCTATAACTCAAACCTTAAAGGAGTTATGAATTATATATAATTGTAAATCACATACATACAGACAGACGCTAAACCAAAACGAACTAAACTATGAAAACTTTTTGCTTCTTTGACCCGAATCACTATGTAAATTATTGCCCTCGCGTTTTTGAATACCCTGAATTTATTTTTATGACTTTAATTTTCAACAGCGTTTCATATTTTCAGCTTTATCTTCCTTATATCTCAGTGTTTACAAACCTTTGGATTATGTTATTTTAAGCTTTGTTTGGGTAAGATATTTCCGTCCTCTAGGAGAACTCATTAGGTAACATGGACTAATGATCTGTGTTAAAAACTGATTATGTTATTAAACAAATAAAAAGTCATCGATATTTGATAGTTGATGAGTCAGAGAACAATCGATAGTTGAGTCGATGGTTGATTTCATCCAAAATTATGTTTAGGAAAGAATTTTATTTTGTTTAATACCTATTTTGCTTGTGTAACTGACGAATGAATTATTTTTCGCAACGTGATAAAAAATTCAGATTAGTCAGTAGGAAACATTATTCACTCTCAAGTTTGGTGTTTAGAACAGTTCGTTCCTATATAAACTTAAAATTGGTCGAAGGTTTTTTTTGTAAATTAAAAATACAAATACACAAGTTTTGTAATCTATAGATTACGTAAGGGAAATTTTCGCAACAATATTGTGAGCGTTTGGAAATTCACAGGATGATGGTAGAGGGCTAAAATGAAGGTCTCGATACCAGGGGCTCCAGGAAAATACTGCAATTGCTTTACGTTTATTAGGAAATGAGAAATAATGTAAAATAGCTGCCATTAAAAAAAAACATTGGGATCTAAAAACGTATGCTTTGTTTACATTAAAACATGCGGTGATGATTCGGACCCATGTGCTGGATTTTAAGTTATGGTGGATCTAAAAGCCAGTTCATTACCAAGGTAATTTGTACTATGGTAAATAAGGGTTGTTTTAATTTAAATTATCCCCTAGCGAAAATAAACTTAAAACAACTTAAATAAAAATAATAAAAAAATTTAGGGGGTTTTTGTCCCTTCAAGCTACTAGAAGCCAATACTTCTCTAGAACTCTCACATTTCATTAATTAATATTTTTGTTCAACCTATTTTTCCGAACAGTGATAACATAAATAATGAAAATGTATCTTTAAATAAAATACATTCTACAATGTTATTTTTAAAATATTTCAGCTTTCCGGATTTATCTCCTTAAGTTGTTAATCTGCCTAACCATTTAGCACGTAAATCGTGTATAATTTCCTCAATTTTAGAAGCTGAGTTATCACGGTTAGACGGAGTTTCGCTAAAACTGTTTTCACCACAAGCCATCCACTTGCATTTAACTTTCCGGAAAAGTTACTAGACGTTTTACCAAGTCTTAAAACCGATGAGAGAGCGATTTTGCTGTTTGGATATCGGCTCAACTCTCAACAAATAGCCATATTGACTTAATGTACAGGGTGTCAATGAAAATACTAAACAGATTAAGTAAGTTTTTTTATCGGAGTAGAAGCCTAAATACACATTTTAAATACACAATTTAGGAATTTTTTATCACGTTTCGTTTGAAATGGTCGGTTTCACGATACCGACTGAAGAGCCAATCGGCATAAGGCAGTCCAATGTCAAAAACTTATTTGCAGCGTGTGTACACTTCTTACCTAATATTTATTAATGAATATTTAAAAATTAACTATAAATTGATCTATTAATTATTTATAGTCATTTTTGGCGTCGTGCCCTTACGGCTGAAATGTGCACCTGCTGCAAATAGATTTTTGGCATTGGACTGTCTTGCGCTGGTTGGCTCTTCAGCTGGCATCGTGAAAATGGGCCTAATTTCCATGGCCGATGGAATATCGTATAGGGTCAGCCCTAAGTACTTACTTACTTACTTTGTACTTAGTTGCGCCGCCCGTAGGCTCTTCATGAGCAGTGGACAGGTCAAAAGTGCCAACTCTTCCGTTAGCCACTGGGTAGGGTAAGGAATGGTAGAGCAGGTCTGGATATTCACAGGCCGGGGTGCAAATTTTAAAATGATCTAAAATACTGTCTACATTATAAAAGTTATGAAAAGTGAGGTATTTTTTAGGGTATCTGTGAATTCATTTAAGCTTCTGATACGGTTGGAAGGTTTTGAAAGAACTTAAGACCTAAATACAATGTTTTTTTTTTCAAAAAGTGAGAGTCTATGGTATTTGGAGAATTTATCTTTGTGCCGGGTATTGTACGAGTGGGGTCTCTGTCAGTATGAACTGAGATTCTGACTTCTAATATTCATAACTAACTCGAAAACAAATAGGCAAGGAGCTGTCGTGGTACCTGTTTTTACAAACAAATCGCCACAGTGTTCCCAAGGAGGTAGGCCATAAATTATTTATCTTAAAGCTTTCTTCTGAAGAATAAAAATATTCTCTAGATGGGTTTTGTAGCCTCCCCAGAGTACTATGGAGTAAGATATGTGTGATTCTATCAAACTATGGTAAACTAACTTTAAGATTGGGATAAATTTGCTGGTTCTCCTTAAAACAGCCTCCTTAAGTGAAAATACAACTCGATTAAATTTTGACTGTCACTGTCCGACTGTGTGTTGACCGCTCCGTCAGCAAGTCAGTAATCGGACGATACAGTTTCGGTCTCGACTCGGCGGGTGATCCCTGCCTACCTGCATCAGCACATTGTTGTTCGTCAGCAGTCAGCAGACGTCAGCACGCCGAAGTGTGTCGGTGTCGAGCTGTGCCGCTGAGCCGCCGAGCAACTGCTGAGGGTGAAACTTCGGGTTTCGTCTCTACCGCTGTGACTAGGAGCATAGTCCAGGCAACAAAAAGGTAAAGAGGGAAAATTTTTGAACACAATTTTCAACTTTGCAGCTTTGTTTGGACTTGTTAGGAGGTGAACATATCAAAAGTCCCCGTCCGTAGCCCTTAAGCGGGGGGAGGGAAGGGGTTCTGAAGGTACCTTTTTTTTTTGTTTTTCCTAAATATCTTGAAAACTATCAACTTTTAGTATTCCCTGTTATTGGGAAATTAAAGAAAATTAAATTTCCTGTAAGAAAAGTTTATAATATGTCTATTTTGGTCCAACCACTTTCAAGGTAAGCACTTAATTTTTAGTTATTTTATTAAAAAATAAGTTGGTAGTTTTTAAGATATTTAGGAAAAAAACCCGAAAATTTTACCTTCAGACCCCCTTCCCTCCCCCCGCTCAAGGGCTACAGAGAGGGACTTTTGATATGTTCACCTCCTAACTAGTCCAAGCAAAGCTACAAAGTCAAAAATTGTGATACATGCATTTCCCCATATACCTTTTTTTGAACATTCGTTGCCTGGACTAGTAGGCCTGCGCTCTTTTATCGCGTAATTGGATGAACTCGTAAACGATAGCAAACCAAAAGCATTGCTAGAGAATTATCATTGGCGAAAAATGCGTTTATTAAACCACCTAATGAATAAAGATAATGAAATACAAAAGAAACAAGCGATTAAATATGCCTCAAATATAATTTCCGTGAAAGGTACGTCATATGGGTTATTATTTGTATGGGTACAGTTAATCAACTATACAAACATACGTTAACGTAAATAAATTTACACGTAAAAACTCTCAAAAATGTAAACAAAGTTTTGACAGATCAATAAAACCATTGAATTTGGTTATATCAGCTGAGGTTCATTCAGCAGACGATTTGGTGTTCCATTTTATGCCGCTCACCCTATTTGGTGCCCGCGACTATAAGGGACCTACATGTTAACGTGGGATCCTAACCACAATTTTTCTTGTTTACAATTTACGAACTGGTCTAATTATGAAGATGGTCCTATGAACGTAGCACTCAATAGTGCGGACGTTAATCCCCATTAGGGAACACCGCGTTCACAAGCCTTCGCTCATAATTGATAGAACGTATCAACAGTTTAGCAACCTTAATCAAGGTTATTTATCTTTTGTGACCTGTCATGACTAATTCAAATTTGTAGGTTAATTAACAATCTATATTACTAATATTTATGTTATTAAATCAATTTACAACACATTTTGTAGTAAAAAAATATATCTTGTTTTAACATATCGAATACATGCTTTTTTACATTTCATCAGGAAAACATGGTGAAGGTATTAAACAAATACAGATTCAAAAAATTGTTCAACAAATATTAAAACAATATCAAATTATTTACTTCGTCACAATTAATATAATTTGATGATTATTTTACTATTACATTATTCGGTTGCAACACACAAATGTACTCAAAGTGCTGTAAAGTAAACTAAGAATAACTTAAAGACTTGAACTTAACAGCACAGTCAACTTCGAATAGAGTGCAATTAAAACTTTCAAACCAAGAAAATCAATTACAATTACCGAGAGAACAATCTAAAGTTTACTTATAATCTTGAGAATTATCAAATTTTTATTCAAATAGGTGATTATGAACAAACCTTGGACTGTACATAATATGTGCTTATAGAAGGGAATAGAGATAAAAACTACTGGACAAATATTGTACGAGATTATTAAAGTATGATTATAAAGAGTTAATATTATATAATAATCGCTTTGAAGAAACACTGAAACGTGTGAATAAAGCTGGGACGTCGTGGACATTATTTAAACTTAATTTTATAACTCAAGCGGAACTATAGTCATGTTTTTTGATTAGGAGATCAAAAAGTTTAGAAAATTAATTTATCTGTTATTCACTAAAATCACCAATATAACTCCTATTTATGATTGATTATAAGTTAATAATTTATTTCATTGTAAATTCATTGACCGACAACACTTCGGGGGTTAGGATACTTAAACTTAATTTTCAATTGGAGCCATCTCATTTGACACCAGAAGAATTTTTCCACGCTATATTAAACTAAACCCTATTAAAAATTCTCATATTATCAAATAATCATCGAACTTTTAGAGTAAACAAAATGCTTCTCTTATTCAGCGACGGATGCCATTTTACTAAAGAAAAAAATTATCTATAACCATATACTGTTTAAAATTAGAATTTATATTTTGTTAGAGTATTGTTTCATATAGGAGACATTTTCAACTCATAGTTTGGATAAGAATTTATATTATTTTGAGGAAAATAAAATATAGAAGAGTAAGCTTTGTTTTAGGAAGGAATGAAATAATTTATTCCATTGATTTATTGTATGTTTTTTACCAGATATTTAAGGATCGAAACATAATATCAGCCATGTGATTGACTTAAGTGTATGATCCTTGTACACTGAAGAAAGGGTGATGAAGATGGTCTCAGGCCGAATCACGTTTCGTCCACAGACAAAAATATTGAAGCCATAAGTAAATTATATTATATTTTTATCAAAATAATCTGTGCTACAAATAAAAAAACACAAAATCTCAACATTTTAAACAGAATTTCACTAACTAAACTTTCAGCAGGCATGTTTCAACCACATCCGAATCACGACTCACGCATTGAGTTAAATTACAATCCAACCTAAAATAAATGTTTTATAAAAGGCAAAGGTAAACAGTAGGCCTACCTGTATAGTGGCACATAATAATCCCAATTGACAACCATACCCTACCACGACTTCAGCTAAACTGATACAAATTCAGAAATCCTAACAGGTTCTCGTTATCAAAAGGAAGATTTCACCAGGGTTGCTGTTTTCTGACACTTTTTCCACGGATTAAACGTCTCTATCCGTGACCTTGTAACCTAATTTACTATTTCTACCTACTACGACAAAAATTAAAAACTAGTCTGCTACCAAAGTTCATGTTGACCTTTCCTTCTAATCTGTAAAGATCCTTGGAATGATATCAATATTCATACTTAAACCCTTTTAATTCTACTTAATCTCTTCCTAGTTCGGTTTCCTGTACGCCTGTCTAGGCCTGTATTTTTGCTGGTAACTTTCACTTTTGGCTTCTTTATTCCTTTTGGAGGTCAGTGATATAGTCTGTTTCAAATAACATGGCCCAGGCCGTTCATGTCCAATGCAAAAAAAAGTCTTATGGACGAGGGGAATGTAATTTGATTCGGAATTTACTTCAGCACTGGTAGTCAGTGCTGTTAGGGAGATGAATGAGGAGTTGGAGTTATAGTCCGAGTTGAATAGCGTGGCCTAGAAACGCCAATAAGACTAATGTTAATTTTAGCATTCAGATTACTGACAGACTGGATCTAGTTGTTCGACTCGGGCTATTAGCGTTTTGTCTTTATTTAATTAATTTATTTATAAAATGACTGTGAATGGGCGCAGGGAACCTGGAATTTGCGGAACGGAAAATTTTGGCTGTTTAATTTAATTTACTGGTTACTAGACTCGTGTTGATTTGTATAGAGAGAGAAAATCATAATGCAAATATAATACTCGAATTTTTCATACTTTATCTTTAAACGGGTTTAATAAGATTATATGGATTTTTAAAGTGATTGGGCAAAATGTTAACTTTAAATTCTATGGTCAATCAAGGTTTATATTTAACTTATTGAGGCGATCAAAACTTAACTTCAGCAGGAAAGAGGTTAAATAAAGAATCATAAAAATCAGCCTTAAATTTTGTGGCTGACTATAGTTAAGGGCAGTGAGATGATTAAAGTAGTTTTTCACCATCAGTTAATGATTCAAAAGTAAAACCCATTTATGTTAAAAAATGCACTATGTTTAATTAAGAACAATTTGTTGAGTAACTTAGAGGTAATTTGAAAACAAGCTGTAACTGATCTTTTCTTTATCATTATGTTTTAGGAAACCCATGAATACTACCAAACGGTCCACGCGTTAAGGAAGCATTTCAACTATTATAAGTAATGGTGGGCCCTGTAGGCAGTATTCTACTTTTATAAGTGACCTTGAATTTAACACAAGTGGATTCGATTGGTACTGTCAAAGTAAAATAGGTAGGCTTAGTCCCAACAGGACTAATGTTAATGTTAGAATTGTGTTCACGTACAGAATGGACCACGTAATTTTATTCCGACTATACGAATCTTTACCACCGGAACATGTAGCCGGATAGTATATACTTCCCGGGAGACGAAAGACTGTAGATAACATACGTTAGGCACATGTCAAGGCTAGTGTGCAACAATCGAGTAGAAAAGAACCGACTATTTTCCATTCGATTTTTAGAATCGATTAAAAAACCGTTTAAATTAATCGATTCTTTTACTCGTCAACCTTCTCGATTCTCACGATCCTTTGCAAAGCTGGGTTAGAGCCATTCCAAACAATCGCAAAGTATCGGGAGGAGGAGCAATAGGAAAGTGGACGATTTAAAATAATCGATTCTTGAGGGAAAGAATCGATTGTTGTTTTAATCGATTAATCGATTGTTTTAATCGATTATCGCATCACCAGCCAAGGCGTTATGAAGGACTACGCGCGCTAACAAAGCTAATGGTAAATACATACAGAGATGACGCGGAGTTTGGAATGCCTACAGTCTGAGGCGGTACAGAAATGTTTACGTTTGGAAGGTCGCCGTTCTACAGGGTGTCCGAGAAAAATTACCGTAAAAACGCAATTTATTTATGTAGGTCGTAAAAAACTGTACAGGGTGTTTCAAAACTCACTGGCGACCTTTTGAGGATTTTTTGCATTTAGAGTGTCGTTTTATTTTATAACCATGGGTGTTCGGTGCTTAGTTTTCCGACTGTATGAACGCATGTATTTCTCACATATTAATTACTATTTTAATGACTAAAGTATCAGTTCAACATTAGTAGGGTCTAAAAAGAATTATTTTGGTACAGAGTATCAAGATTCCCCAGTAATATTTCAAAATGGCGACTATTTGAAAGTAAAATCTAAAACCTCTGAAATTTTATGAAAACAACAAAAAGGACTGAAGAGATTCAATATGTAATTTAATTTACATTAAAATATAGTTTCGTAAGAGTTTAGTGTGATAACTGATAGGCCCTTCTTAAAGTTATTTTCTCACATTCTTTTAACACATATAGGGGATTTAGGCTAGAGGTGGAATAAAAAAATTATTCCATCAGAATTATTAAGAGTTTTTACAAAAGTAAATTCCTGTAAACGTGAGGTTAGATTACGTACTTCCATGTTGAAGGCCGAATTTCACATTTAACAAGAAAATATAAGAAAGGATGTAGTAAAATTTCAGTAGTTTTGAACTATTTTTATTTAATAACTTAAAAGCAACCTGATAGTGAATTGAAAATTGCCATTCGATGAAATATCTATGAAAATGTAAATAATTACTTATATAATTGAAGGATTTCTTACAAAAAATCCCAGCAGAGAGAACTTCTGGCTGTTTTTGGGGAATGGGTTAACCTTAGTTTCGTCGACATCTTCCTTTTTCCTTTCTTGTAGTTTCATGACTTTAGACGTGAAAATATGACTTTCGATTCGTGCTCTTAATCGTTGTAAAAAAACCGTCAAAGCAGACCTGCGTATTAAGCGAATTTCTACAAAAATTTCTCTGTTTTATAAAAGTACATTTGACATGTTTAAAGAAATAGATTCGACAACAAGAAGAAAAAAAGGAAAAGCAAAACTACATTATTGAAGGGTGATACTGGATTTTGAATTTTTTTTCTTGAGGGAAGTCACGTTAGTTATCTAATAATATTATATCAGCTAAATATTTTAACAAAATAAAAAAATGTAGGATATACCTTACGAACGCCAATTTTTACTTTGAGTGGTATTAGCATTACAAAGTCATCAGTATCGGTTAGGCTGTATGAACAAGTGACTCATATTCCTTCAACCAAAAAATCTTCTTTCCTTTAGCTCTTAACGCTGTAAAGGCGCCGTAGGGGCCTTTATAAAAAACTATCAGTGAAATGTCAGCCCGAACACTAGCGTTATCTGTTGGGTAATTTGGTAATTTATTCTCCGTGTTCATTATTTTACCGCAGTGAGCGCTACGCTTGACTTTTTAAACTCAACAGAACCATTTGGCATTTTACTTCCTTTTTTATATTACTATTTTACTGATAAAAACATATTAATTTCTTACATGACTTAAATCCTGTTAAGATTTGTAATGAAAGTGCCAAAACCAAGAAAGAGTATTCTTTTGTAATTTGCAAAGAAATGAAGTCTTCTATTATATTCTCATTCAAATAAAAATGTATTAGTTGAACTACTGTTCATCGGCTTGACTGAAAGTCTTTAAGTTCATTGATGATGCTCATGGGTAGTTAAATCTTTATTTAAAAGGTCTTACCCCGTGACCATCACCTTGGTCCGGCTTTGCGGCCTCATACTAGTTAATAGGGACATTCCGATACCGACTTCGATTCGATATTTGATATCGAATCAGTATTGAAAGGAAAGTATCGGCACCCCAATACTATCGGATCCAAAGTATCGATACCGTGAGTACCGGAAAGCATGGTTCCGACCGGTATCGGTATCGATATCGGATCAGAAGTTGCCAGGAAAAAACGAAAAAAAATAATAAGTTCATATTAAATTAGGTTATTTAAACTATTAATACGGAATGTAAAAACAAATTAATGTTATTTAAATAACTGACACAGTAAACATTTTAATTATTACATCTTGTTAAAAATAATTTTACTTTTAAACTTGAATTTTTTCATTTTTTATGTAATGATCTTTATAAAAATTCTTCCTTTGTGCATGATATGTCCGATTACGATC
This sequence comes from Flexamia atlantica, assembly GCA_035578135.1. Lineage (NCBI taxonomy): Eukaryota > Metazoa > Arthropoda > Insecta > Hemiptera > Cicadellidae > Flexamia > Flexamia atlantica. The sequence goes on along the minus strand of JAQJVK010000065.1, from coordinate 1,607,739 downwards.
TCATGACTTTCTTCCGGATTATTGAAAATTCGTCTATTGTTTATTAGTTTGTAAAGAAATAGGTAGGGTAACAACAATTATATTTAAATCAATTGTAAAACAGTATACTGTTTTACTATATATAGTTTTGCATTAAAAACATAATTTTAATAAAGTATAAATAATAGATAATCGATAAATTATAGGGGCAAAAAACACGACGTGGAGAATTACATAAATTTCTAAATTTTTGTCTAGATTATCATATTATAAATTTTTTCTTCCCTGATGACGCGTTTAATAATTTATATACGATTCGATACTTTTGGTGCGATACTCCAAACTTTCTTTCGATACCACAATAATGTCGAGTGATTCGATACGATACCGATACCGTAAATATCGAAAGAAAAGTATCGATACGTACTAGTATCGGAAGTATCGGAAAGTCCCTAATCGTTAATTTGATCACAGAAGAAAGATAAATTCCCCCGTTGCAGCAAACCTGCACATTCAGCTAATTTAAAATGCAAAAATATATATCTCCGTTCATCATAGCGAGATTTGACATGTTATTGTAATCTACATAAAAAATAACATGGGGAATGAGTGTGAAGGTTTGCTGCAACAGGAATGTTAAAACTTGGTGGTTTTAATTCAATATTTAGTAGATCTTGACTAAAAGAAGCCATATACCAAGTTTTATAAAGATGTTGAGGAATAAGGTACCTAGATATAGCTTTTTTATTTCCAATAATGATAATATGGGGAATGAGTATGCAAGTTTGCTGCCACGAAAATGAAAATCTTGGGCATTTTAGACCAAAAATTCATTAGATCTCATCTAGATGAAGCCACAAACCAAGATACATTAAGATATGTCGAGAAATAAGCGATATATAGAATTCTAATTATTTCTCTTAAGGTTAACCAATTACTTGACTTTGAATCTGAATTAATTATTAAATTTTTTATAGTCAATGGGTTAAAATTGGGACAGCGTGCTGTGTTTACCATTTTAAATATCTATTTTTAATCAATGCACATAGAGCAATGATTCAACATACTTAATTGTTTGTTTTTGCGAATTGAATTCAATGGTGCAAACCGAAATTGTATTTTTTATGCGAAAACCCAAAAAACCCTTTTTTGGGGGGCTTTCCCCCTTTAACACCCGTCCTTCCGGTGTTCTGATCGGGCTGGTTTACGAACTCGTCCAATTGATTACGATTTTATTATAATAAAATACCCCCGTTGCAGCAGACCTGCATACTCAGCGAATTTCAAGTGCAAAACAACATATTTCGATCCAACATAGCGAGATTTGACATGTTTTTGTAAGCTCCATAAGAATAACATGGGGAATGAGTATGGAGGTTTGCTGCTACAGGTATATTAAAACTGGGTGTTTTAATTCAATATTTAGTAGATCTGAACTAGAAGAAGCCATTTACCAAGTTTTATCAAGATATGTTGAGAAATAAGCGAGATATAGAATTTAACTTATTTCCCATAAGGTTAACATTGGGACAACGTACTGCGTTTACCACTTTCAATATCTCGGCAACCAATGGACATAGAGCCATGATTCAAAATACTAAATTGTTTGTTTTTTTGGGCTGAATTCAATGGTGCCAATAAAAATTTGAAAAATTTTATTTTTCTATGTAAAAATCTCAAAAAACCCATTTTTGGGGGGGTTTACCCCCCTTTACCCCCCCTTCCGGTGGTCCGATCGGGCTGGTTTACGAACTCGTCCGAATAATTACTACTTTACACGTCTATGCCAAATTTCATTCCGATTAGACCATTTTTGCGCAAGTTATCGTGCTTAAAGACACATATATATATATATATATATAGATATATATATAGATATATATATAGATATATAGATATATAGATATATATATATATATTTATGAAAGTGAACTAATGGTGTTTTTGGCATCTGAGGACCTCAAAAAGAAAAGTTATGATGGTTTTAGGCTTAGGTCTTACCATGAGACCTACGGTAACAGCTTCTTCCCTATAGGGGAAATTCGCTAAAAATTAATGTCCGACCAATATTTCGTAAAGATCGCACCGTTTTTGTCGCCGCTATCTTGCTAACAGGCACATAGATATGTATATGTATGGATATATATAGAGTGTTTTTTTTTTAAACGCAACCCAATTTTAAAAATTGAATAATGCACAAATAAAGATGAACTGAGTATTGTTTTGTTAATATTTACATTTTATACAACCTGTCATTCAAGTTTGATCACATTTACCTTATTTGTGTTATTTTATGTGTTCTAAAAACCGCCATTGACATTTATACAAAGTTATACTCTCTCTCAATAAAATTCCTGGACACATTTTGCAAGTACCTCTTTGAATTTTCTCTATTAAATTTGTTTTGTTTGTTTTGAGGTGCTGAATATCCTGTGAATTATTTTCGTGGGCCTTACATTTTATGTATCCCCCAGAAAATAATATAGTGGGGTCAAATCCGGGAATCTTGGGGGAAAATAATCGTTCACTGACAAAATAAAGTTTTGGGTTGCGTTCTCGCTGTATATAGATAAATTCAAACGAATGGTTTTTTTTTCTTCCGGGGGCCCCAAAACAAATAGTTATCATGTTCGGACTTATGTCTTACCACGAGACCTACAGTAATAGCTTCTTCCCTATAGGGGAAATTTGCTAAACATCTAGTCAACAGCTTACAGTTTTAAATGGTCTCTAATAAACCTTAAAAGAAAAATACGCTTTTTGCCTTCGACATAAGTGTTTTGCCATTATAAATTTTAGACATTCATCGTATCCTAATATTACCTACGCTTATATAATTAATTACGTATATGCAATCAAAATACATCATCACGGAAAAGCTCCCTAACATTTTTATAAATATCCTTTGTTATTTATTACTACAGGATATCGAAAAATACTTTGTCCACGCGTAACCAAAAATTAACAATTATTTAGTTCGAGTAGATCTTAAAGTAGGCCCTATAAATAAATATTTTAACCTTTAAATCAATAAAATAAAACTGTTTTAAATTTTAACTTATTATTGAAATGGCGAATTTAAAATAAGAATTTATCATCCATAGGCATGTTTTATTAGTTTTTTTTAATCTTTCACAACCACCGTCGGATACGACTTTTAGCGTCGTAATGGCGTTTTATAGTGGTTTCAACAACACGTAATAAGGAGTTTATGCTAAGTCATGCACTTCTACCATATCGATATTATTGCTAGCTATTCTAGTACTCTAAAAACCTATCCGCTGATGGTAATAAAATACAAATCCTTCTAATGTAAATTTAATGAAATTATAATTTATACTATTTTAATTTTTATTTTATTCACACGGTAGTTAACACAATCATTAGTGGTGGTTACTGAAATTTTATGATTAAAAAAAATATTTATATGTTTTCTTTCTTGTAGCAGTGAGAATGTTTGTTTGTAAATTGAACCATATTAAAATAATATTCAAAGAGCAGAAAATTTATTTATTTTGGAAAAATTGTATTTCAAGACTAGATACTATTTGTGCAAAAACCCACTGGATTAATAACGCTTTATTGAAATAATTATTATATTGAATATGTTAACATAATTGCTTGCAAAAAGTGATAAAGAAACTAAAAAATTACGACAAAGTAACTCTGCTCGTTATTCTAAATATTGGTTAAATATTACCTTTGTTATACGATTTGTAGTATATTGTTTTTAACTACAGTAATGAGTATGTTAATTGAACAATTAATCTTTCATGTTTCCTGCTGAGTTTTCATGTTTCCTCAAGTTTATATTAATTTGTAAACGGCCTGAGGGATCTGCTAAGGAATGGAATTTTCTGTTTATCAAATGTTAGATTCAATTACTAAGATAATGCTATATGTTGTAAATGTTTAGATAAATATACGTGGAGGGTTTTAAGACTCCAAAGCTGTTCATAAACAACTAAAAACACATTCGGTTTCGTTTTTATAACTATTTGTCTCCGGTGTCTAGTCTTATGCGTCTTAGTTTTATGGTCTTATTTAGTCTGATGTCAATCACTTGATCAGTTTAAAAGTTTTCAAGATTAAATAAAGAAACCACATTAGAAGCTTAGAATGAGAATCATATTTAATCTTTAAAAACGTACTAAAGCATGTAAATGAAGAATGCACATTTTGTAGCTATGAATTCAAGGAAGATGTTTCAGTGCTCTAATAGGATTTTACCGTTAGGTTATTGGATAACAATTTAGTTAAGAAGCATCGGATCACCAAGTTTTGGTAATTGTGTTTTAATAATTATAAAACATGACTAGAATAATAGAAAAACAAATATATAACTTATCAATAACCTGTAATAGGTACTGTTAAATTTATCCACATTACAACTTTTCACTTTCATTTATTTATGAAATGTTAGTTTTTATAGTTTTGCAGAAGAATAAATTCATAAACTCGATAAATAAAATTTAATAATGATCAATTATATAAATTAATTGTTTATGCATTTAGGAAGCAAACACATAACCTAATTTTCAAACCCCCAAAAAACTGTTGTTATTAGAACGATGTATAACTCGCCATTTGTAATCTTAAACATTTGTATTTTATTAAAAACCATAGTTCGTTGTTAAGTCGATTGGCTCTGACAATGAAAGGTGAATATTAAACTGGGACCTCCAAGACATAACCTCAAAGTAAAATTTCACATCAAATAAATGTAGAAAGACTCGATAAAAACAGTCCCATAATCTATTTTTAACTCTTATTTTATTTTTAAATGGTCAAGCCTATTATTGCCATATATTATTTGCCTACATTGCCATTTCTTATGAATCATCAGTTTTTAAAATCAATCCTAGTTCAGTATTTGGGGTCAGTAAAATTGTTCTCAAACTTAAAAAAGGTTTTTATCTAAATAAAATATAAGACGAAGGCGTACAAGGTATAAACCTAGTAAAACCGACTACTTTGTGAGCATTCGCCCTTATTTTAGTCGTATTAATTGAGATGTACATTTCAACCCTAAAAAATATATGCCTAGTATCATCCCATTTCCAAACATAACGAAGACTAAGTCTTAACACCATTGTATATTTTGCCTTATGAAATCAATAAATTACGTCCAAATTAAGTATGGAATTAAAATAAAATCAAACAAAATATAATTATTTCAATTACTTAGGAAGCAAAAAACACTTTTCTCTCTCAGGTACATTATAATGACCTGTAGGTAAACCCTTATAAATTTCAAAGAGAAACTTAACATTTGTCTTCCAAAATATTCATTTTGTAAACTATATAATACAAAGGATTTATTCATTCTGCCTGATTTAGGGAGACGGGTTTACGTCGTCATAATCTATCCGATAACACTTTTAACACAAAACCTAAAGATTCAATAAAAACTACCCTAGCTCTTACATTTTCATAACCCAGTTATTTCGGCCCCACATTTTTACACCATTAACTATTCGGGTTTATTTCCAAAAGCTATAATCAAAAGCTGTCAACCCTTTTGAACATAAATTATTGTAAAAACATTATCAACTAACAAAGCTTTCAAGTTTTCAAAATCAAATAATAATGACACTGAATTTTTATGCCGTTAAGGTTATGTTCCCAAATCTTAACTGAACAGTTTTATTCCCAACCTATACGTCAACCCTATTGTACAAAAATTAATCTTAAAAGACTTTTAAAAAAATACCAAAGCTCTCGGATTTCCAAAATCCGATTATATTTATACTGAATTTTTAAGCCTACCACAAAACGGTTTAATTTTCATAACTATCAAGCATAATTTGTTATCAAAGCCTACGTCAAACCTTTGGATTACAAAACATTAAAAGACGTTTAAAAAATCTATCAGACCTCTAAAACTTTCAAAATCCTATTATACTGACACCGCATTTTTAATGCCATTATCAAAGCAGTTTTATTTCCAAACTTTAACCTAACCTAAACGTCAACCCTTTGGTAAACAAGTCAGTCTTAAAATATTTACCAAAAACTGCAAACTCTCAAATTTTCAAAATCTATAAATTTCGACACTGCATTTTGTATGCCATTCACAAAACGGTTTTATCTTTAAGTGTTGTCATAACCTTTATGTCCGTCATTTGGAACTCAACCTTAAATCAACAACTACCAACACTCATATTTTCAAAATCCAATAATACTGGCCCTGTATTTCTATACCATTATTAAAACGGTGGTACTTTAACATTATCAAAACCTATCATATCAGAGGTACTTCTCATCAACCCTTTGGGCAAAATCTATAAAAACTAAAAAGTTTTCAAAATATAGTGATAGTTACACTGCATTTTTATGCCTGTAGGAAGAGAGAATTTTTTTCAAAATGTTATCGGTTTTGTTGCCAATCGTCATAACCTATACGTTAACCATTTTGGACACAAACCTCAAAAGGCTTATCAAAACAGCGCCGTATATCTCTAAATTCTTTCCAAAATCTATTTAAATTAACACTGAATTGTTTAAGCTGTCGACTATACAGTTTTATTTCCAAACTTTTAACATAACCTATACGTCAGAACGCAAATCAATATTAAAAGACTTATGCAAAACCAACAGAGCTCACAAATTTTCAAAATCGAATTATATTGTTCCCTAGATTGTTTAAACTCGACAAAATAGTTTCATCTCATAACTTAACGTCCTACGACCACCATTGGTACAAAAATTAACCTTAAAAGAATTATCAGAAACTACTAAAGCTCTAAAATTTCCAAAACCCGATTATATTTAAACTGCATTTTTTTTCCACTAAAAACGGTGTTGATCCTAAAGGTTGTCATAACCTGATCCTAGTTGTTGTCATAACGTTCATCCTAAACGTTGCTATTGTATCAAAAGTACTTTACTTTAACCCTTTAGAACCCAAAATAATCTTAAAAGGCTGATCAAAAACTACCAAAGGTCTAAAAGTTCCAAAATAACAAATACGTCACAATGCTTTTTCAAACCACTGACATAACAGTCTCATTTCCAAACCTTAATATAACCTATTCTTTAACCCTTCTTAATTTTAAGAGACTTAACAGAAAATACTGTAGCTCTCAAACTTTTTAAATCCAACAATATCGACACTATATTTAACCTTTAACAAAACTGTTTTACTTCCAAAAGCTATTATAACCTAAACGACAACCCTTGGAACACAAAACCTTCAAAGGCATATTAAGTAATTATTAATCATTTAAGTAATTTCAATTTATGCTATGTAAAATTTACTGATTTTATAAATATTGTACATACAAACTTGGGAATGAATAAGTTTTCATTTCATTTCATGTCAAAAACTTTCAAAGCTCTCAAATGTACAAAATCCAAAAATATAGAAACTTCAAATTTTATTTCTTTATCGAAAACTTTTTTCTTCCTAAACGTTGTCATAACCTACCGTACAGAGGTACTTTTCATCAACCCTTTGGAATCCAAATCAGTCTTACAAAACTTATCAAAAAACTATCGAATTTCCAAATCTCCTCACCCTATCGCTTAAGCTCCACAAAAACAATCGCAAACTCACCGATCAAGAGGTGATATAATCCTACACTATGTTCGTACACACAAGTTCGTACACACTCACAGACGTACACGGACGTACAGACTATCGCACGCACGCACTGGTCACTACAGAAGACAGTGCAGCACTGACGGACTGGTGGTTGCGGGGGACTCGGGAGTAGAAGGATTGTGGTATCAATGATAAGAGAGGGGGGCGCGGACCGGCCGCCGCTGCCGCCGCTGCTGCTGCTGATGATGACGCTACTGATGATGATGTTGATGATGATGATTCAACAGATGGGGGTGATCTGATGATGGTAAAGGTTTTCTCTTAAGATGAATCTACTGAATGTATATGTATAGTTACGTTAGTTGTTATATTTTTTTGCTTGCTAATGTAATGATACTATGGTGTTCTGGTGGTGGTGGTGGTTCTGTCCTAAGATGTATCTACTGAATGTATATAGTTTCGTCAATTGTTATGCAGGGTATAACAAGAATATCAGTTGTGTATAACAATAATAATAATAGTATATGAATAACATAACCATGTGTCATATACTAAAATATTTAGTATATCATAAAATAATAATATCGTTACATAGTGTTTTATGTTATTCAGTTGCTACTGTGTTGCCGCCGCCGCTGCTGATGATGACGCTACTGATGATAGTGATGATGATGATTCTGATGATGGGGTGAACTGATGATGCTACAGGCTACTTCCTAAGATGATTGATTCATTAATTGTATGTTGTTCTGTCGCTACTCTGATTATGGTAGGATGTTTGGTCTGATGATGATGATGATTGTGTATGGTGGTGGTGATCTGATGATGCTAGCAGTCCCCTGTTGTGACGATTGTCCAAGTGTGTTGTTGATTCCAACGAATGTATAGTTTTGTCAATTGTTGCTTTATAATATTGTTCTGTTACCACGCTGATGATGATCTGATGATTTTGTGACACTATCGTCTGTAACTAACTAATTTTTCCCCCACCTGCTATGTTTAGACGCTTTTTGATCCTTGTAATAGGTGAGTAAAATAATAATTCGTCTCCCAGCGGGATTAAAGTGATTACTTTTTCTCCCAGAGGGTGACAAAGTAAACCCATAAGAATAATATTGAAATCAATAATCCAAAAATTAGAGTGCCTTCAAATTTCCACGCACACATGCGAATATGCTGCAGCTCAACGAATGGAGCCGCTAACATTTGATTTAATGGCAGGAATACTCAAATAAGATTAACATTAACAACAATCATCTGAGAGAACGTCTAGGAATTCAGCATGCAAGAACGTTGCAACAATCAGCTGATCGCTGGTGCATGCATAGTTTCAGCTACCCGGATGCAGGCGCTAATAACAGAATGAAACAAAATGGATGTTTTTATTACATACTAAGTTAATAAAATAAATGTTTATGGTCACGGTATTTATTATTGCCCTCGTGAAAATTTCGCCCTCGCAAGCTCGGGCGCCAACATTTTCACCAGTGAGACAATGTTATACTTTAGTCAATCAACTCACAAATAACTATTGTACGGCTGTGATAATGTTTTAAGTGTGTCGATGATTTTGGAGGTTATGAAGTTTATAGTTTCGTTAATTGTTAGATTATATTGTTCTGTTGCGATTCTAATAATAGGATGGTCTGATGATGGCAATTATGATTTTCTGTTGGTGATGATAATCTGATGATGCCAGCGGTTCCTTGCTAATATGATTGTCGAAGTTCGTTAATGATTCTGGTGGTTGTGTAATGTAATTAATTGTTACTCCCAAAACATCAACAAAGTAAGATGGTGTTTTGGTGATTCTGCAATGGCACTGGCCACTGCCATTGCCAAAGGCAAAAACACCTTCTAATCTTAAACTTTGCTTCCGTGACGTCAACCGTTATTTGTTAGGCCTGCACTTTTCCCCACGTGAAATATAGTAAGACTACTATTTGCCACCGCTTTTTTTATATAATAATTCTGCCAGTTTTCAGAGATTAAATTAAATTGTTATTGAAAAAGAGCAAGAAAATTATAGGATTAAAAACAACAAAATAAAAAAAACACTCCTTAATTTTGTTCGGTAACTTTTTTGAGAACTTCCACGAATATCAAATCTTAATAAAAACGTTATTAATTGAAATTATTAAGCAATGAAAATAGAAAATTCAAGATGAGAACAGTGGTTTACCTTCTACAACCTTGGGTCATTAGCCTATCGTACGCAGCTTGTCGAACATTCTATGTTTACAAACTATTGTCTCTTACACGTCTGATAAAACAGTAGTTTTCGGTTTTCCTTGATATATTTCTGATTAGTGATAAGAACAATCGGTTGAATTTAACCGATTCAATCGAGTGCTACAAATTAATCGACGTGTCGACCATTAGTCTAGATACGATTGAAAGTACTCAATTGCCTTAACAAGGAGCGCATCGTATAAAGCAGTGTTTCCCAACCTTTTGGTGCTCGCATACCACCCTCCACATTTTCAATATTTTTCCGTACCATTGCAAGGACCCCCCCCCACTGAGGAATCCCCTCCAAAATTGATTATAGTTAACCTTTCGTGGTTTTGTTTTTTACACTTAAATTTATTTTATTTTACCTACCAATGTACATCTGTATATAGTATTTTGGTTATAAGGGCATTTTGACAAATTATATGCTCCTCTCAGCTCTGCTCAATAACTTTATAGTCAATTTGGCAAAAGAACCGAGTGAATTTGAATATGAATTTCGTAATGTGAAAAAATTTCTAGGTATACGGGGAAAAATATTCTCTGTCTGATATTTGGATATTATATTTCATATTGAAAAATTAACATGAATAAACAATTGAAAGACATTCAAATTATACTGTATTTTCACCAATGATGTTATATTTAAGCATATTACAAAATGTATACAACAGATAGCCATAATTAGACTGTGTGTTGAAAATAGAAAATACTTTTGGTTAGTAAATCGTACAACTAAAAACTGTAGTAATACCACCGAATTAACACTGTAAAACTGGTAGTATTCTTCTTAATGGAAGGAACATTTTTTAATGCCAAAATGTTTTGTAAAAAGAATTACTCTTAAAATGAAAGAGTAACAGTAGTTCCTGAAGTATGGTACGAAATTGTCATGTTATGACCAAAACAGAGACTGAAAATAAATGTTAATAAAGTTAAGGCATTAAGTGCGACTTTACTGTTCGACGGGATAGCGTTCGTTCGTAAACGTAGTATTTTACTTAGTACTACTTCTTCAATCTCTTGCGTACCACCTGAAAGGCCTTCGCGTACCACCAGTGGTACGCGTACCACCGGTTGAGAAACACTAATAAATGTTAGAATTTATTGCAGGGTAAATTTTTATTTGGTTTTCCACTTGATTGAAAATAACCGATTGAAGAAGACAATAGCCGATCGACTACTACATTTTTTTGCGTGGTCCGAGGCACTTTTTACACATTGAAACAAGAAGTCGAATACTTGCTCGAAAGTGGAAATGTGCGTTACCAAACAGGCCTGTTTTAGCAAAATTTGTTTATAATGTGTGTTGTGTATTTGACAATGATATGTTTTAACGACGCGTAATGTCTGAACTTCAATGTCTGGATGGCACAGTTATGCTGAAGCGGCCGTAACATGGGTTACAATTTTCTTAAAATTATGTTATTTAATTTAGTCGACTTGTCTACTGTACGTTGTGTTATAAAGGCAATTTTAGCTTTTCTTTGACTTAAAGATGCGAAATATAACCACAAAATTATTTCGAGTTACTCACAGTTTTCATTTCTACTTAGACGGTTTCCCCTTAGGAATCGGAAATAATTCGAATTATCGATGATTTCGAGCTAATGAGGTTCGAAATATCGAGAGTCGACTGTATTCATTTTGACAAAGATTTTATATTGAGAAAAATAAATTATAAATCTTGAATCCTCAGTAACTTTTAATGACGTCATTATTATCGATACACAACAATTATTATGTCGAGCTACGTAACGTAACGTAGCGTAATGTAACATCACGCCACGTCACAAAACAACTTTTGCAGCTTTATTTTTCTACTTAAACGTCTTCCGTGACGTCCCTCCCCCTCCTAGGGACGGCAACATCGATACACCGTAGATATCGATAATTTGGTTCCGATAAATCACATAAAGTATATCGATATTTTGGTTTTCATATCGATTTTGGTTCGTATATATCGATATTAAATTATCTGATACCAGATACGGTGGTAACATAGAAGACCTGCCATCCCTAGCGATGGCTAAAAACACTAATGTATATCGGTTTATCGATGTTTTTGTTCCGATAGATCGTGCGTATATCGATATTGAGTTTTCCGATTTATAGAAAAAGCGATAACCAATATTTATAAGACGCCATCTCTTGGGATGCAAAATACAGGGTGTTTTTTTTTAAAACGCAACCCATTTTTAAGATTGAATAATGCACATATGAATGTGTAATGAGGATTGTTTTATGGTTCTTTATGTTTTATATACTTTATTATTTAAATTTGATCACATTTAGTTCACCTTATGTGCTCAAAAAATCCGCCAGTGGCAATTGTATGAAGTTATGCCCTTTCTATCAAATTCCCGAACACGTGTTGCTAGGTACCTCTTTGCATTGAGTTTGTTTTGTTTGTTTTGGGGTACTGAATATGCTGTGACTTGTTTTTATAGGCCTTACTTTATTTGTATCCCCAAAGAAAATAAAAATGTAGTGGCGTCAAATCAGGGATATTGGGGGAAAATAATCCTTCACCGATAAAATCAAGTTTTGGATTGCGTTTTTAATGTGTGTGTTTTTAAGCACGATAACTCGCGTAAAAATGGTCCGATCTGAATGAAATTTGCCACAGACATGTTAAATAGTATTATTCTACGAAAACAATTCACAATATACTCAGCACCTCAAAACAAACATAAAAAAATTGCATGCAAGAAATTCAAAGAGGTACCTTGCAACACATGTTCGAGAATTTGATGGAGAGAGTATAACTTTATGCAAATGCCAATGACGGGCTGTTTGAGCACATAATGTAACTTAAATGAGATCAAGCTTAAGTAATAGGTTGTATAAAATGTAAAGATCAATAAAACAATCCTCATTACATATTCATATGTGCATTATTCAATCTTAAAAATGGGTTGCGTTAAAAAAAAACACCCTGTAATAGTGAAGTATCGGAACGATCGGCATACTAGCTTCAGAGCCTATTGTGGTCAAATACAACGGTCTCTAGAAAAATAGCATATTATGTATGCTTTTTTTTGTAAAATACCTGAAAAAGAATTTAATTTTTAATTTTAAAAATTTTTAATTTTTAATGTAAACGTTTTTAGCGAATTTCTCCTATAGGGAAGAAGCTGTTACCGTAGGTCTCATGGTAAGACCTAAGCCTAAAACCATCATAACTTTTCTTTTTGAGGTCCTCAGATGCCAAAAACACCATTCGTTCACTTTCATAAATATATATATATATATATATATCTATATATATATCTATATATATATATGTGTCTTTAAGCACGATAACTTGCGCAAAAATGGTTCAATCGGAATGAAATTTGGCATAGACGTGTAAAGTAGTAATTATTCGGACGAGTTCGTAAACCAGCCCGATCGGACCACCGGAAGGGGGGGTAAAGGGGGGTAAACCCCCCCAAAAATGGGTTTTTTGAGATTTTTACATAGAAAAATAAAATTTTTCAAATTTTTATTGTCACCATTGAATTCAGCCCAAAAAAACAAACAATTTAGTATTTTGAATCATGGCTCTATGTCCATTGGTTGCCGAGATATTGAAAGTGGTAAACACAGTACGTTGTCCCAATGTTAACCTTATGGGAAATATGTAAAATTCTATATCTCGCTTATTTCTCAACATATCTTGATAAAACTTGGTAAATGGCTTCTTCTAGTTCAGATCTACTATATATTGAATTAAAACCACCCAGTTTTAATATACCTGTAGCAGCAAACCTCCATACTCATTCCCCATGTTATTCTTATGGAGCTTACAAAAACATGTCAAATCTCGCTATGTTGGATCGAAATATGTTGTTTTGCACTTGAAATTCGCTGAGTATGCAGGTCTGCTGCAACGGGGGTATTAATTTTTTTTAAATGTAAAGATCAATAAAACAATCCTCATTACATATTCATATGTGCATTATTCAATCTTAAAAATGGGTTGCGTTAAAAAAAAACACCCTGTAATAGTGAAGTATCGGAACGATCGGCATACTAGCTTCAGAGCCTATTGTGGTCAAATACAACGGTCTCTAGAAAAATAGCATATTATGTATGCTTTTTTCCTGTAAAATACCTGAAAAAGAATTTAATTTTTTCCAAAGTAAAAATTGTTTTGAAAAAAAAAAAAACATGAACAGATAATCAGCTGTTAATGCATTTCTTATGGAAAACACGTTTTTTCAGGTTTTCATCATAAATCTCATAAACATCAAATTATCACAGTTATTTTTAAATCTACAGGGAGAAAGCTTTCCAGCGACCCGTTTGTTACTAATCTCTCTCTGGTAGAACTGTAGATTTAGTTGAAACAAGTTTTGCAAAAAATCTCCAACTCAGTATTTTTTCAACACCATAAATTCGGAGGTTGATTAGCTTTTTTTGCAAATAACTTATAAATACAGTAGTGAGGGAATCGGTTAAAGTGAAAGGTGATATTCTGAAAGAGAATAAAATTTCATACAAATGGTTACCATGTATTTCTTGAAAATACTCAATAAAGGCAGCCAAAATTTGCCTCCAAATAAAAATTGTGAAAAACCCGTTATCATGTTTTTCTTGTGGAAAATATGCGTTTTTTACTTTTTTACCATAAATCTCAACAAAAACAAACTTTAATAATTATTTGAAAATCTACAGGGAGAGTGCTTTCCAATAACCCATTAATTAATAAAATCGGCCCGGTAGAACTAGAGATTTAGTTGTCTGAAGAATGGACTAAACTGAATTATTATAGAAGTAGATTGGATGCGATAGACTGCAAAAACCGTATCGATATTTCGTATCCGATAAATCGAGAAAACTATATCGATATTATCAAAAGACTTTCCACCCTCCCCTCCCCCTACCTTCAGTACCAACAAAGCAGCGTCAATAAAACCGCAACATTATCTTAGACACAAGTTCATAAGGTCAATCAGGGAATGCCTCACCCAGCAATTAATGATGTTTATGGCAATCACTTAATGACGTCTAGGAATTGCAATGCTGATAAGGATATCATTAAGCGATAGGAATATCATTACAGGCTTCTTCATTGCTACTCAAGGTTGCAGGGGGCTCCTAGTGAAACGTTGAGGTAGATGTTTATTTATGTAATAGGTGGATTAATGTGTATTAGTATATTACGTTACTATACCGGTAAAACTTACCGGACGTATAACGTACGATTATTTACATTATACACTCAGAAAAAAATGTTTTAATCATAACGTAATTCTTGCATAAAACTACTACGTTCCTCATTTCTTAAAACCTAGCCTATAGTTAACAAACAAACCTTTGCTACTGCTACCAGTTCTGTGCTGCCACTACATTCCTCTTTAGTAACAATAACATGCATTAAACGTAGGTTTGCTGCAGTCAGTGATTGTATAGATTGTTTACTTCAGTTATTTCCGTTTCCTAGTGCAACGTACATTTACTGTGCAGTGCCCAGTAAATTTACCTTGCAGTTATCGGCAAAGAGTAACTTTCTAGCCCAAAGTAAGGTACAGAAAACAGATGTTTCTCTGTAGTATGATGTAAATTAATTAACTGTGATTTGAAGTGAATTTTTAAAACTACGTTTGAGGGGTAAGGGGGTCTTTTTGAACAGATTTTTCGCCTTTTGATTGGATTTCTTGTCCAGTTGCTAGCCACAATATAATATGTCAGAGTCTTCAGTACTTTCCGCCATCTTGAGTTTTAGTCCCATAAGAGCAATGCTGGTTTCCTTGCTTCGGACGCAAATTACTTGATCACCATGTACTGTATAAGACATTTTATAATTTTCTTATTAGTATTTAGCAGCCAACTGTGAAGGAAAATTTTTCGAAATATGTTTCATTTATTCTTAAAAACGTTTATGTAAAATTGTTGATTTTTAGGCTTGTTCGTTGTTAAATGATAAAATATTTATAAATTTTTGAAAAATTTAATCTTACGTAGCACTAGATATTTAGATCACCTTTAATTTTACATCAATTTTTTTAATTTATGAGCAAGAAATCAAGGCGTAGCAACTGTTTGAAATTAGCATTGTTCTGATTGGGAAATCCCCTGAAAGGAGTCAGGCACTAGACTGCTAAAGTTGCACTGTAAATCATAAACTCAGAAAACGTAATTATTATTATAGTGGGACCCTGTTTCATGAACCAAAAAGCTTCATTTCATACGATAGGCTATGAAAATGAGGGTTAATCTGTGCATAAACTGGTTTCAATGTCTAGACGAGATATGCAATTAAACTAAAATTAGATTAACCTTAAACTAGACATTAAGAGTCTATAAAAGGAGTTTATATAAAAGATTATAGCAAAACTACATGGTTATGTCCTGTACATAAACAAGAAAATAAAATAAACACTAACGAATTACTTCCTGTCTCCTGTAACAAACTTCCTGTGACTTCCTCCTTTTCCTTTCTGGACTCTCGCCTACAATGGACCACGTTTTCCCAGAACTTTTAATTACTTTCAGTTCTCTTGTAGGAACTAGAGACTAGGTCATTGTAACAGTATTATATGAGTTGGGCCCAGTGGATCCTTTGAGGGAAGTGCCAAATTAGATAATAAATTTTGTTTGTATTGTCTTCCATAGCTTCATTTTCTATAATCTGGCCGAATAAAAGAAATCAAAAATATGTAAAAGCAGCCAAAATTAATTTTCCCACACCTGCTATGTTTAGAGACTTTTGTCTCCTTGTGATGGGTGAGTAAAATAACAATTTGTCTGTCGGTGGGAGTAAAGTAAACCCATAAGAACAAGATTGAAAACAATAATTCAACAGTTATAAAGTCTTCAAATTTCCACGCATACATGCAAATATGTTACAGGTCAACGAATGCAGGGGCTCACAGCTGATTTAGTAGTAGGAATAATTATATAAAGAATAATATCAACGATCAGCTGTGAGAATGTCAAAGAATTAAGCATTTAAGAACGTTGCAATAATCAGTTGAACGCTGGTGGATGAATCGTTGCAGCTACCTGGATGTAGACACTAATAACAGAACGAAACAAAATGGACATTTTCATTGCATACTAAGTTAATAAAATAAATGTTTATGTCAGGAAATTTACTATTACAAGTGAGTGAAAAATTATTTATCTATTTCGAGAGTAAAGCACATTGTCTCCCTCGTGACAACATTTTCACTTGTGAGACAATGTTGTACTTTACTCACTCAACACAAATAACTGTTTATATCAACAAGTAATTCATATTTCTGAATACTAAAATACTGTCTCTTTGTTTTTCCCCAAAACTGATTTTGACTTAACTCGACTGGGAACTTAACAAACGATGAGAAAATATTTGTCATTGAAATACATAAAAATTTTGAAATAGATGGAGGGATGGAGAGAGTTGATCGAATTCATACGATGAATCAAATTACATGGCCTAGCCCCCGCCCATGAGATTAATGATAATTTTAGCTTCCGACTTACGGAAGACCTAGGATTTGGCACATAATATACAACCGTCCTCGTTTTCCCAGAACCTTCAATTACATTCAGTTCTGCAGCAATAACTAGGTTAGTAAAACAGTGTTACATGACTTGGGATTCCCAGCATTTTTGGCTGTAGGTACGCACAGAATGTTCCAAATTAGTTGAAGGGTCTTATAAACTGGTATCCTTTCCTTACAATCTGTTCAATCGAATGACATAATGCAAAATAAGTAAACCTACATATATTTTCGTGCGTCAAGAAATAATTAATATTTCTTAATACCAACAATGTTTTACTTAGTTTTTCCTGCAATCATATTGATTTTACTTTACTAGGAACATAACAAATAATGAGAAAACATCAGAGTTTTATATGCATAAAAACGTAAAATCAGGTGGAGGGGCGGAGCTGACGCAATCTACGATTATTATAGACCGAGACAAATAACGTGGACCAGACCGTCCATAAGCCAATGCTAAAATAAAAATTAGTCTTGTGTGCAGACTTGGCCTTGTTATTTGAATCGGCATATACCTAAAAAAATGATGGACAAGTTCACAATAAGGCTTAAATTCTTTGAGCCCCCCTCCCTCCCCATGAAACCTATTAGAATAAAGAACTGTGTCAGTAAACAAAGTTATTGTCTTAGCCGGCAAGGAAGTAATTAAATTCAATGGTAACTAGTGGCTTGAAAGGTCTAAAATCCTCTAATGAGGGAATATTCAAACAATCACTATTTGTTATAGAACAAAATACCCTCATAGCAAACTGGATGACTGGAGCTACCTTATAATGATATCTAGCCTACCACTTGGTTTTTTAATCAAGTATCAGCAACACATGTTTTATGTAAATAAAGCAGACGTTTTTGAATCGCAATGCTTTTTAAATGGCAGATATCATACGTTACTCTCGATTTCTGGTAATTTTCAAGCAATTTTTTTATTTTCCCGCAATCACGGGAAAGAGACTTTTAAGTTGACCACTCTCCCATCTTTCTACGACTTACCAGACGCCCACAATTTTGACGCAAAGAATCGCCTAACGAAATTAAGTACATATTAAGATGTAATTGTAGTTTCATCTGCAGGTAAGTCTTCTGATCTGATTAAATCCCTTTGAAATTTTCGATACCGTATTTAATGACTAAATTTCTCATTCTGAAGTACACTACGAATACTTAAGCACCTTTTTCATCCCTTTAAATAACCGGAAACATTTCCAGAGAACGAATACATCAGTTTTACTTCCTTACTCACAAACACGTCCACTCTAATTTACCCCTCACTTCCCCCTTTCCCTTCGCAGGGTCTCTACTATAACAGGCAGACCCTGTAATATACGTTTCCCCAAAACTCCCAATGAACGGTTTAGGCCTCCTTAATAACTTAAGGAGGAGTTAAGGAGGCCTCCTTAATTACCAGGTCAGTAGACCAGTATTACATGGAGTCTCAGACACAATCCCAGGCATTCCAGTTATACAATCCCAGTAATAACTGGAGCGGACTGGCGCGCTATTGTGTAATACGTGTAATAATGGTGCACGCACGCGCCGCGCGGGCACGGACTGTGCAAAGCCTCTTGGAGTCTCGGTATATGGGTTAGTAATGCGGTTGTCGAGTTAAGAAAGAATCGATAGTTTTCGATTCGATTGTTTTAAGAATCGATTCGAGGGAGCACTACCTGCGTGACGTGCATATTTGCGTTTCGCACTTGGGGTAGTGATGCAGTAATCGTGTTAAGAAAGAATCGATTGTTTTAAGAATCGATTCGAGTGGGAACTGTGTGGCATTCATCTTAGGGTATCTTTGGGCCAGTGATGCAGTAATCGTGTTACTAAAGAATCTATTGTTTCCGATTCGATTGTTATAAGAATCGATTCGAGTGGGAACTGTGTGGTATTCATCTTAGGGTCTCGCATTTGGGCCAGTGATGCAGTGATCGAGTTACTAAAGAATCTATTGTTTCAATTCGATTGTTTTAAGAATCGATTCGAGTGGGAACTGTGTGGCATTCATCTTAGGGTATCTGTGGGCCAGTGATGCAGTGATCGAGTTACTAAAGAATCTATTGTTTTCAATTCGATTGTTTTAAGAATCGATTCGAGTGGGCACTGTGTGGCATTCATCTTAGGGTATCGCATTTGGGCCAGTGATGCAGTGATCGAGTTACTAAAGAATCTATTGTTTTCAATTCGATTGTTTTAAGAATCGATTCGAGTGGGCACTGTGTGGCATTCATCTTAGGGTATCGCATTTGGGCCAGTGATGCAGTGATCGAGTTACTAAAGAATCTATTGTTTCAATTCGATTGTTTTAAGAATCGATTCGAGTGGGCACTGTGTGGCATTCATCTTAGGGTATCTGTGGGCCAGTGATGCAGTGATCGAGTTACTAAAGAATCTATTGTTTTCAATTCGATTGTTTTAAGAATCGATTCGAGTGGGCACTGTGTGGCATTCATCTTAGGGTATCGCATTTGGGCCAGTGATGCAGTGATCGAGTTACTAAAGAATCTATTGTTTTCAATTCGATTGTTTTAAGAATCGATTCGAGTGGGCACTGTGTGGCATTCATCTTAGGGTATCGCATTTGGGCCAGTGATGCAGTGATCGAGGTACTAAAGAATCGATTGTTTTCGATTCTATTGTTTTAAGAATCGATTCTATTGTTTTAAGAGTCGATTCGAGTGGGCACTGTGTGGCATTCATCTTAGGGTATCGCTTTTGGGCCAGTGATGCAGTGATCGAGGTACTAAAGAATCGATTCTATTGTTTTAAGAATCGATTCTATTGTTTTAAGAATCGATTCTATTGTTTTAAGAGTCGATTCGAGTGGGAACTGTGTGGCATTCATCTTAGGGTATCGCATTTGGGCCAGTGATGCAGTGATCGAGGTACTAAAGAATCGATTGTTTTCGATTCTATTGTTTTAAGAATCGATTCTATTGTTTTAAGAGTCGATTCGAGTGGGCACTGTGTGGCATTCATCTTAGGGTATCGCATTTGGGCCAGTGATGCAGTGATCGAGATACTAAAGAATCTATTGTTTTCAATTCGATTGTTTTAAGAATCGATTCGAGTGGGCACTGTGTGGCATTCATCTTAGGGTATCGCATTTGGGCCAGTGATGCAGTGATCGAGGTACTAAAGAATCGATTGTTTTCGATTCTATTGTTTTAAGAATCGATTCTATTGTTTTAAGAGTCGATTCGAGTGGGCACTGTGTGGCATTCATCTTAGGGTATCGCATTTGGGCCAGTGATGCAGTGATCGAGATACTAAAGAATCTATTGTTTTCGATTCTATTGTTTTAAGAATCTATTGTATTGTTTTAAGAATCGATTCGAGTGGGCACTGTGTGGCATTCATCTTAGGGTATCGCATTTGGGCCAGTGATGCAGTGATCGTGTTATTAAAGAATCTATTGTTTTCGATTAGATTATTCTAAGAATCGGTTTGTGATAGTCGATCATGTTATACGTTTAACTCCTTAATTCCTACGATCCTTTGTAGTTCATTTATATATTTTTGATGCTGAATTATTATAACAGATTTATAAAGTAATTAATCCTCTCAAGTGCAGCAAAGAAGCACTTTGTACATAGTTGCGTATTTAATTGCTGTATGGTCTATGAAAATAACGAAACAATTCCTAAAGTGATACTCATAAGACAATATAATGTTCAGTAAATCATCATAATTTAGAAACAACTTTTGTCTAATCCTTCCCGTACATCATCGTATTGTAAAAAAATAGTATATTACGTTACCAGGCCGGGAAGTACTGTTTTGCCGGACGAGCATGATAGTTCCCGCGCGAGCGAAAGCGAGAGCGGGATTTTCATGCGAGTACGGCAAAACTTCCCGGCCGTGTAACGTACGATATTTTTCATCATACTACGCAGAAAAAAACATACTTTGAATCATAACGTAGTCCGTGCATAAACATACGTTTCTCAATCCTTCAAACCTAACATATAACAAACAGAACAAACATTTGCTACGGATGCAGTGCTACCACAAAATAGACTACATTTCTCTAAAAGTAATCAATAAACGAGTATTAAACGTCAGTTCGCTGCAAGTCAGCTGATTGTTTACTTCAGTTCTTTCCGGCCTAGGTCGGATAAGAGTTTATCCGGCTTAGGCCGGCAATGGGTAACTTTCGAGCCAACAAAAAGGAACTGAAAACAGATGTTTCTGTGTTAGTATGATGAAAATATCTTTACCGCCAGTTAATCAGGAATTGAAGGTTATAATTTACCTACCGTATGCTCTCAAATTATAAGGGAGCATTTTAACACCGTGTTAAAACAATGGGACGTTTGTGCCCACCTAAACAGTACCACGCATAATAATGTGATGATGTGAATTATGAGCTTCAAATTATGGCTGTGTAGCCATGTCTGGCTCAAAAATTAATTTTGCGAGCGAAAAGGCTT
Organism: Flexamia atlantica; assembly: GCA_035578135.1. Taxonomy (NCBI): domain Eukaryota; kingdom Metazoa; phylum Arthropoda; class Insecta; order Hemiptera; family Cicadellidae; genus Flexamia; species Flexamia atlantica. The sequence continues at coordinate 1,586,080 of JAQJVK010000065.1, read as the reverse complement.
CTATATTTACGTTTTAAATATGTTTTTAATTGTATTTTTTTCAGATAAGGTGAAAACTAAAAATAAATTTCAGCTCATAAATATATTCAATCTCAAAATGAGGACGCACGCTGCTCAGTACAACTTATAAGTTTATGTTATTCTTCTACTAATAATTTTTTTTATCAATCACCTGTTCCATGAACTTTTTACTCCAATATTGTATATTCTGGAGAAATTCTAGCATTTTTTGTCCAGATCTTTTCCCTTAAGGATGACTGTGATAAATTTTGAGTCTTGCAAACTTGACGCTTAATTCCTGATAAATTATTAAAATTTGTTTAGAACTGTATGAGGAGTTTTCATCATAAAAAACCCTAGCATATTAAATAAGTAGAGATTGCCTAAAATAGGATAAGCTAACGACAGACATACATCAAATCAAGACTCATTCATCGATCGCGGTTTTCTCTCTTTGTGATCAATATGTATGAGTAAAGCCCAAATTAAGTCCTACAACTATCAACACCGTATTTGTTTGAAAAGTTTCCGTGAGAAAATACTAGGAAAAATATTAGCTTTTAATAAATATTTCCCGAAGATCATACATGTATAGGAAAGTGCTAAGCAGCTGTCATATTTGGTTTTATTTGCAATTATTTGTTTACTTGTCAGGTACTGAACAGCGCGTTCTCCTGATATAAATGAAATCGTAATCCAATAATTATTGTAGTTTCATTATCAATCTTAAGAGGGGGTACAGACGCTCAGAAAAATTGCGTATACCTTTTCACTCCGAATACGACCGAATGCTTTCCACCAAGGACATATACAGAATGTACAGTTTCCAACCCGTGGGACCAAATGGATTTTTTGAGTTTAGGTACCAATGTTGGTTACAGCATCGGAAATGGAGGTTCATTGGAGGCAGTGTTATAGTTTTTTATTCTGTGAACAACTTCAGTTCCCCAACAGGGGAAGCTGGGCTTGACAGTAGGGTGGGAGGGGGTGTGCTGGTAAGATTAAGACCACGTATCCATTGGCTTAAGTTTTTTCTCTGAACACCCATTCTAAGCTTGGCCGAATGTGTTCCATCTACTTTCTCCTTTTTCCTTTTACTCTCTTTGTATTAAGATGCTGAATCCTATCCTTGGACCTCTGATGGATATTTCACAAAAGCTTCCTTTCCTTTCTGGTAGCCGTAAAAAAAGAAATTGCAGAAGTACCCTCACTGTATTCTTTAGAATGGCAGCCCAAATTTCCTAACCCCCTTAAAACGTTTACAAATCTCCGAAACTCAGCATGAACAAGAGTATTTTTGTAAGTATTAAAAACAAACTTAAACTTTTTATTTGTAGTATCATTGTTTTAAATGCTGGTTATGTGACATCACACTTCAATGCCCACAGGTCACGTACCTTCTACACAGACAAACACACACGCACACACATATGTTGTCAGGTGCAATACAGGTTGTGTAACAACACTATTGTACATTGCGGGTTATATCATCACACTGTCATGGCGCTCCCCTTTTGATTGGGAGAAATTGTGCCGGTTTTAATAACACAAGGCCTATTCCGTCCATAAGATGGCTAAACTTTAGAACCCGTCTCCTCCATTAAAATCGAAGTTAAGAATCGAAATTTTTCAATTTGATATAAACAATCGATTTCCATTAAAAATATATATTTTATTGTTATCAATGTGAAACTTATTCGAAATAAACAATTTAGGTTACTGTTTTAACAGTTTATAAAATGTCGGTTACAGTTAGTTCTTTTACACTGAAAGAGATTGATAAACCTAAAGCCAGTCACTCAGTCATGGATTGCAAAAATTTGCTTTGTTAATTTAATCAGTTGAATATGGTATTACGATGATTCTATGAATGAAACATGATGGATATATTTGGCAGTGCATAGATGTAGGTAAATACACCTGGCGCATTATATCTTGACCCTTGGCCTGGTCCATTGCTGGAGCTGTCGGATATTGTTTATTGTCAATGCATTTGGACAACAAAACAACATAAAAACAGATTTCTATAAACATAAACTGTATTTTTTAACAAATAACAATTAATATATACACTGACAGCTGTTGGAAAATGCTAACACGTCAGGCTAGTACAACTCTGCGTATATCAGCTGTGGATTTCCAATATGTCGTCGAGTAACATTGAAGTTAACTTATAATCATGAACCTAGCATTTCATCAGCAACAAAGTCCGAGTTACCTGGTTCAACGATGTTAGTTTTTTAATTTGTTTCACGATATAATGGACGGGAGGACGTGTTCGACTCGTAGCAAAACAATTATACCGAAGTGTCGTGCAAAGTGTAGTTTAGCAATGTTTAGAAGATGCAACTAAAGTTTATATACTTACACAATAAATTGTAACCATGTTTTTGGGATCGTTAATGTTTTATTTCGATAAAACCTGTAACAATTTGTTGTGTATTTAATCCATTACCTTGCAGATAAACATCTATGCTTTAAATTATCGTTTCGATGATAATATCGAAATGTTGTTTTCGTTTACATAGTCGCAATTGTAAGTATCGAAAAATATCGATTTTATAACTTCGATTTTAACGGTGGAGACGGATTCTAAAGTTTGCACGTGGGATCAATGTTAATTTTAGCATTGTGCTTACAGATGGCCTGGACCACGTTTTTTCGACTCGGACAATACTAATGTTCCATCAGGCTTATCATATTCCACATAGACTTGTGTATAGTTGGTACTTGTGTGTGCGTGGAGAAATTAATTTACAAGCTTTTATTCGCTGTGGTAAGTTTCCCTTACTCTCTCTAATGATAAACATATTAACATTTTTGTAATCGACGTCTCGATTTGATGATCGATGAAATCGAGATTTTCCTTTCAATTATCACGATAAATGACGTCAAACTTAAGGAAACCAACGTCCCAAAAGAAAATATTAATATATTTCCATAATAAATATCCATGAAGTTAAAACTGTCAAAGACATTTTTATACAGACATTTTCATATAAATTATTTTGGTGACCTGTGCATAGTTTCATGAAGAGGTAATAAATTAGAACATAGTAAATAACAGTGATAATAACACTTATTATTATTAATTAGTAATAATAATTATTATTATTATTTACTATATTCTAGTTTACAAACTTCTATACTATGTGGAATTCACCAAAACAATTTAGTCAATGTATAAAAAAGTACTTTTTAAAGTTTTAACTCTATGAATATTTATTTATTGTCGAATATCCAATGGAATAGTAAGCTATTGACATGAAGCGCATGGTGGCTCTAAGGCTTGGGACCATGATAACTTCTCGTTTTGGAGCTCCCAGACGCTAAAAATTCTATCCGTTCATATATTCCGGCTCTCTTCCAGTCCCAGATTTGTCCAATTTTATTTTCATTCGGTACTTTCCTTAGGAAGCTACGTTTACGTTCATTCTTTTACTTCTAATATTTGGTATGAAAATAGTGATTTTAACAAGATTTTAAAAATTAACATCAAAATAAAAATTGAATACATCATATAATTTTGAAACTCTAGTAATACGATTATAATAAAACTAAGCTTCTTATAAACATTTGAAAATGATTGCGCAACTAACATGAGACATCGTTCTTTACTGGTCATTCACTGATGCACCCGCCACCCACTTACCTACAATACCGTCACTGTAGTAGAATCATCGTTAGATAACACTTCCTTAGAGACATTTAACGTCGAAATGGTCGTAAATCAAAATTACTCGGGCCTTTCTCTTTCAGCGAAGCGGGCGATGTTTCCAAACAAAGGATGTGCAGCGTAACCGTCAAGAGAATAGTGACCAGAAGTTTGTTGGTGGGAAAACACTGATTTGGGGAATTTACAGGATTTCAAGGTTCGAAGTCTAAATAAAGGATTTATAAAATAAAATATAAATACTGGTTAAAACAAGTGGTAAATCAAATAATCAAAAGTTGCAATCAACTATCATTGCTGCCAATCTTCATGAGAGCAAAAGAGAAATTCCCTATACTATCATGTGCAAAAACCCGCTAAGAACCTGAACATTGATAGATCTTTGCTCGAAAAACAGACTTCAGAATGGATTTTAGTTGCGTTCTGATCGGACATGACTGGTTATTGCACATGACTGGTTAACGCACAGATTGTTCGTTTACCCTTACAGAACAATAATATGGTCTTTTAACTCAATTTCGCCAAACTCGGCTTTTAACGGGTTTTTGAACTAAAGGATTTATTTATTAGTAAGAGATCTCTTATATAAAACTAGCAGAGTTTTAGTTAAAAAAAGCAAAAAAAAAACAGTATTTTGCTACGAAGGAATTGTGAAAACTGAATAAATATATTTCTTCTATAGAAAACCTCGTAAATGTGGGATACCTTTTTGATATAGGTATTGCTTTTGTATTGACATGTTATAGTGTTATTGGCATTACAATTTTTGAAATTTTTGACATCCTGAATCTTTTTGTTGATTTCATTTAATATAAACCACCATCTCTTGCATCCATGTGGAGTGGAAACTTAAAATAAATCATTTTTACTTTTCACGCTATGAGATTTTACATCAGCAATCTTAAATCTATTTCCCTTTTTTTATTCACCTATAATTATCTCCATTCGTTATAGGGAATCTACTAAAGCAATCTTTTAGTCTGTGCTTAGTGGAAATTAAGAATGTTCAGGTTCTAGGGGCATTAATACACTATACAGACGAAAAATCAGGGGTGTCGCTTTGGGTGGGATGAGGAAATTTTCAAATTGAAATTCCCTTATCTCCTTTATTCTTGGTGGGGGTCCTCTAGAATTTTCAAATGAAAAAGTTGTAAATTTTCAGTTAGCTAGTTGGAAAATTTGAACTGAAATTGAACGCAAATTGCAAGAGCTTGATTAGTTTAAACTGAAACTTTCTTTGCTTATTTTGCAGTAATTTTACAACCAAACTAAAATTACTATAATACTCAAAGCCTACTTAAAAATATACAAAACTCTAATTTTTTAGCTCTTGAACTCCAAGTTACCTTTTTGTACTATTTGAATCAACCCACTGACCAATTAGTCAAAGTAAATATAATTTTAACGTTTAATAACATTAAAGTACTGTATACCATTAAATTTTCTGGTTATTAAGCTTCAATTTTTATGTATAAAGATCACACAGACGCATATGGCTCATGACACTTTCTGCATCTAGTGATACAAAATGAATCACTTTGGTTGAAAGAAGTATTTAGAAATACTACATTTCCCAATTCCTAACGTCTAAGTAGCGTGTGATCAATAATAAATTTTTCCGTTTCGTTTGCGTGTTTGAATTAAATTAAATTATTTCACTTGGGAAATTTATATTCAGGAGTTGGGTAATTCCAGGTCGAGAGGGAAAATCAATTGACCCCTCCCTAGAATCTTTTGTTTCGACGCCATTGCGAAAAATAGATTCGCCATTGCTGTTTAATTTTTATCTTAAAAAACGACAGATACGTTCAGCAGCAACAAGAAAGGTGCAGGTGCAATGAGGCGTGAGAGACCCGGTTAGTTTTCTACGTCACGCTGCTTTAACGTGACGTAATAACCCGTTCTGTCACGCATCTACAGGCTTTCACGGCAGCGTGACCGAAGCGTCTCTGTCTACATCGGTGGATGAGTTTGTCGTGAATATTTTTAAGCCTACTTTGGTTTTTGGGAGGCGTCTTAACGCAAAGGTGACTCAATGATGTTTCAAATCTGATGATGTAAACTGTGTAGTGGCTAGAGTGATTAAAGACACGGTTTTAATTAAGGCTTCGCCTGTGTTTTGGTTTTAGTAATGCCTAAAGGTGTTTTAGATAATTTTATCCTTGCGTTTGAAAATATAAATGAAACGTATTTACCCTTTATATCTGTCCCCATTCATAATTTCTTTCTACAGTCTGATAAACAAACATTGGATGTAAATAAAAAACGCCTTACAACACTTAAAAATATATTTACACTTATACTGTATTTACCATCTTGTATGTAAATACAGTATAAGTGTAAATATATTTTTAAGTGTTGTAAGACGTTTTTTATTTACATCCAGTGAATACAACAACACGTATCATGCTAATCAAGAAGTTATTTAAACAAACATTTTCTGCTTAACATGGAGAAGATTCTCAACTTCCTTTCTCGTTATACAGGGGTTTTTTTTTAAACGCAACCTATTTTTAAGATTGAATAATGCACATATGAATATGAAATGAGTATTGTTTTATTGATCTTTACATTTTATAGAACCTATTATTTAAGTTTTATCACATTTGGTTTACATTATTTGCTCAAACAGTCCGCCACTGGCATTTGTATAAAGTTATGCTCATTCAATCAAATTCCCGAACACGTGTTGCAAGGTGCCTCTTTGAATTTCTTGCATTAAATTTGTTATGTTTGTTTCAAGGTGCTGAATATCCTGTAAACTGTTTTCGTAGACCTTACTTTTTATGTATCCCCAAATAAAATAATATAGTGGGGTCAAATCCGGGGATCTTGGGAGGAAATAATCCTTCACCGATAAAATCAAGTTTTGGGTTGCGTTTTTAATGTGTGTGTCTTTAAGTACGATAACTCGCGTAAAAATAGTCAGATCTGAATGAAATTTGCCACAGACATTTAAAGTAGTAATTATCCTACGCAAACAATTCAAAGGATAATCAGCACCTCAAAAAACATAAAAAAATTTAATGAAAAAATTTAAAGAGGCACCTAGCAACACATGTTCGGGAATTTGATGGAGAGAGCATAACTTCATACAAACGCCTCTGGCGGAATTTTTGAGCACATAAGGTAAACTAAATGTGATCAAACTTAAATTATAGATTGTATTAGACGTAGAGATCCATAACACAATACTTATTTCATACCTAAATGTGCATTATTCAATCTTAAAAATGGGTTGCGTTAAAAAAAAAAACACCCTGTAGTAGAAACCCTCAATTTTAAGCCAATTGAAATGGAAACGGAGGATGTGGTTAAATGCTGATAACATTCTCTTCGGATCTGCAAATAGTTCGGTCAAAAATTGTACCAGTCATCGTTGATCAATGGGCTGTCAGTTCATATCCCCCTTGTTTTTGAATAATTAACAAAGTAAACCGGTTTTACTACATCAATACACAACTTTTCATTAATTCAGATCGTCTTAAGATCCGTCCTATTTCCAATAATAATCTAAAATATTCTTGGTAAATTTCGATGATGTTTTACTCCAATGTCCTTTTGATTAAAATATTGTACCCGTATAAGTGCTCTTTTCACGTTAATAAAAATCATATGTCCCCCTTAGAGAAATACACATCCACCCATTGATGATTAAAGCACTTTAAATTAATAATAAGTAAATTTATTTGTTGTAAATGTACTCCATCCGAGAGACAAAGCATTACTTTAAGCTTCCAAATATAGCAGGTGGGGAAAGAAATAGTTATTTACAATAAGCCTACTTAACTGGTAGCTTAATGTCAGTAAGATAAGTAAAATTTGTGTTATGGTGCAGACCAATACAAAGCCAGAAAAGTGGAGTGTATTATAAAAACCATTAAATAATAATAATAAAAACCATAAAGTAATAATAATAAAAATAAAAAAATAAAATAATAAAACCATAAATAATAAAACCGGTAAATAATAAAACCATTGATTATAAAGAAAAAGTAGATAGTCCAAACAATGTTAAATTTTGAAGGGAAGCCAAAACATTTTATCATTTTATGTTACAAAAAATAGCACATCGCAAAAATAATGTTGAATATCATTATAACATCCTTACTTTAGAGTAGCGGTTACTGAAATGCTCTAAGGAGTCTTTTGTCATTGTTTTCATGAATTGTATTGACCTTGCATGCATTTAACATTCATTGCATTTGCGGTTGCAGCAACAAATTGTCTTGTGTAAAGTACCTATAATTGGTTTTCAAGCTTTTTAAATAACAGGAAACAAAAAGTAAAAATTGAAAATTATTTAAGTGAAGAAGGTTTAATGACCTGTGGTGTCCCTCAAGGCTCTGTATTAGGTCCAATTCTCTTCCTTTTATATAAATGACTTGTGTGAGGCAAAATTCAATGGTTGTGTAACTGCTTTTGCTGATGACATAGCTTTAAGTTATTCAAGTAATAATTATGACAATTTACACACCTTAATGCATCAAGATCTTAAATTGCTCAATATATGGTTTGCAGCAAATGCCTTGACATTAAGTGAAAAAACAAAGTATATGCTATTTAATATTAACAGGGAAGTAAATTTTAATACAGACCTGTTTCATCATAAATTCGACTGTCCAATAAATTCACAATGTAAAAATTGCATTAAAAATGAAAAGTAAACAAGATAAAGTATCTAGGAATAATAGTAAATTCCAACCTTAATTGGAAGGACCATGTAAGCAAACTTAAACAAGAAAAGTATACATCAACTAGTAGATATACCCGCAGCTTCGCCCGCTGAAAGGATAGCTCATTTTAATTCAATTATATTATGCCTTGTGCAATTTTTAGGAATAATTAACAAATGGACTCATTTATTTGGGTCATGTGCGTGCAATTAAACCCTTAAGATACAGCTGATAATTCCACTCTAGATGAAAATGAGAAAGCGTAACGCTTCCCTCTAAACATGTTCCCCTCATGATTAGCAAATGGTATAAATTAACTTCCTCCAATTTCCCAATACAGAGATTGAGGATAACCCGGAATATAAAACAAAGAAGACACTTAGGATGGATTTTCGACTTGATATCAATCTGAATTTAGCACTTTTTTGAAAATAAACCGAAAACTGTAAGAAAAAGTAGGAGGTAAATATCTTGGCCAAAAACCTATTTCCCCAAAAAGTTTCTCGTTAAATTTTTAAATTTTATTCTTTTAGTAGATTAGTTTTTGTACCTTTTCTGTTCCCTGAAAATATTCTACAGGACTCCCATTCATAGTTAGGAAAAACTAAAATGACCGCCATTTTGGATTTTTTCAAATAATCCATTTTAGCCGTCTGAGAAAGAATATTTTTAAAACGTTTCTTTTTTCATATTTAAAGCTTATAAAGAATAATTGTGCCAAGATACATGGCCCAAAGTCTTGTGGTTTTTGAGAAATTAAGCTTTGAAAGCTAAAAGTGGCCGCCATATTGTATTTTATAATATACCATATTTAGGCCTTTAGAGGCAATACATTGCAAACTCCTTTCTTAGTACGCATCTAGAGCCTGTAAGGAATATTTGTGCCGAGTTTCATGGCTCTAAGCCTTATAGTTTTTGAGAAACTGTGATCAGACAGTCAGTCAGTCAATGGGTTTTGGCTTATATATATATAGATTAGAAAGTTTTATTATTTACAAAACCTCTGTCCACAAAAATTATTAATTAACCTTTGTCATGCCCTTGTTGGAACAAGATTAGGATATGCATTATCATGTTGGGGAGGGGCGTACATATCAACCTTAAGACCACTAATTTCACTTCAAAAATGTATAATTAGAATAATAGTAAAAAACTCTAGATTGGAACATTGCTGGCCACTGTTCTTCCAATTTGTAATTAGAAATTTGTATATTTATAAAGTTCTAAGAATATTTTTTGAGAGAAGTATTTCTAAAAGAGAACCCCTATTAAGACCCTACGGTTTAAGAAACAGACATGCTATCCAATTAACACAACCAAATTTGACGATATACCTTTATTTTTACACATACAATGCCCCAAGATTATATAGTTTAACTATAAATAATGTAATGAATGTTCAGATGAAACTAAAATCTTCCACCAAATTACTGTGCAACCTAAAAGGGCTAAAAAACTTGGCTTTTGGGAATTGAAAATGTTGAATTTTTATTAAGGAGATAACCTGTATAAATAATTTTTGTTTCAAATAGATTTATAAACCACTTACCAAATTAGTAGCAATAGAAATATAAAAATATATACTATAAAACTAAACATTGCGTAAAAGAGAAAATTACATATCAAATAATTATGAGTAACACTGATTTTTAATAAATTTTATTAATTTTGTTTTTCGTTTTTATTAAGGTGACCACTAATGGGTATTTGCCTAGGGGAGCTAAATTATTCACCAGAGTTTTATTAAATTTCTGTTTTAATTTAAAAAAAATATGTATATATATTTTTTAATCATTGTTAATTAAGATTCAGATGTAACATTGTAACAATGGTGAACGAAGTTATTGTTTATTTATTTTTATTTATTTAAACATATGACCATGTCGTGATCTATAACCTAAACATTGCAGATGTTAAACACTAATTACGGCAACAGCGCACTCACTCACCCGCCAATACGGTTGTCCAAGACTATAGCTATAAAGTCAATGATAGAAACCTCCCGAAACATGCACCTTGGTACAACCGTAAAGCAGCTTCTTTCCTCCTTGTCATCTCTGCGAAGGTCGATGATACCCTGAGATGTGCTCCTTAGCGGAAGTAGGTCAGTGGTGTTAGGAGTACGTGCTACATACCGGAAGTAGGATGAGGGCTACAGCGGAAGTAGGAATGGAGGATGAGGACTTTGTTCTAAAGATTCATAAACCGAGCCCGTCGCTAGTTAGCTCGTTAGGTCCAAGTCAGGGCTAAGTTATAACCAGTTCTAGGACTAAGGTGTAGACTGGGATCATTAGTACTGTGCAATTACCTTAAAAAGGGGACTAACCTGGACATCCATAAAATAAAGATTTTAATCAGTTCTAAATTGTTCAGTATACTTCCCTCAAAAGGTAAACAAAATTTAAACTGATTTGAGCGTCGTGTTTGGGTGGTAGGGGGTTTAGTAGGAGGAGAAATAGTAATATTTTGTCTTTTTTGCAAATATCTTGAAAACTGCGTTTATGCTAAAATATTATACTTTGCAAAAATAATCTACAATACATTTCGAACAAAATGATATCTTAAATTACCTATCTAACGTCAATGATTCATGAGATAATGAAGGGTAAATGAGGCGGTAGCTGGAATAAGGGCCCATGCTCCAAAACCTTGTTTTGAAATAATGAGCTTTGAAGTTTTCACATATGTGCAATTCTTATAGGAGTACACAAGAGACAGATATGTTTAATTTTTTCATTCCATCATTTCTTTACTAACCAAAATTTCAAAGTGTATTTGGTCAGAATCCATTGGTTTATTAATAAAATTAGAATAATGAGAGCTGATCATAGGCCCTTTTTACAGAGAACGTTTTTTATGCACGGTTTTTACTGTTCTATCGAAGAAGGACTTATAAAATTACTGCTCTAACGAAAAAGGGCCCATAGAATTAAACATCACAGATATGCTTTTAAAACTTTCTTTAAGCATTTATTTATTACATATTTAGGCCTAGACATGTAAAAAAAACTTTTCAACACTATATAAAAGTTATAAAAAATGCGAACAAGTTGATGAAAAAGCTTTCAACACTTGTTCTATGGAAGAGGGGCCCATGACATCAGCTGCTTCAAACATGAATACAAACACAACCAAACAAGATAACTCAATGAAATTTGGCAGGGATACACTTGAGAACATGGAGAATCCATTTTTAGGTTCTCCTGAAAAAGGGCCTATGCGCCCATAGGCCCTTATTCCTGCTATCTATAACTACTATTATTTTCAACTCCCAAGTCCCAAAATATCCACTCCTGATGCTCCATTTTCTTATTTTTCGTTGATTTGAATAGAATTTCACTTCAGAGAATGATTATTTGTGTAGGAAAAGTGTTTTTTGGTCCTTCAAAAGGTTTACTCCCTCCATCGAAAAAGTGGGAGGTAAACGTACAGTTTTCAAGGTATTTGCAAAAAAGTAAAAACGTTACAAATTTCCCTCCTATACCCCCCTCCCACCCAAACCCAAGAGAGCTTTTGTTTACCTCAGTCATTTATTTCAAGGTCGGTGATATCCTGTGATCGTGCTCTTACCGGAAGTAGGTCAGCGATGTTCGGAGTACGTGCTACATACCGGAATTGGCAGTAGGATGAGGACTTTGTTGTAGAAGATTTATAAAACGAGCAGGTTGCTATTTAGCTAGTTAGGTCCAAGAGGGCCAAGTTATAACCAGTTCTGGTCAGGGATGACATTTCCTGACATATCGAAAAATCGGTTTTTCGATGTATCGAAAGAAAAGAATCTGCTATAAATCATGTAAATCAAATGGTTATTGGTTGTACTGGTAAATATAATAAAATTAAATAAAATAATAAATAAAAATAATAAAATAATAAATAAATAATAATAAAATAAAATAAATAATAAAGTAGTAAAAAAATAAAGTAAATTAAATGAATTATAAATGCAATATTTATTTTATACAGCTGTATCGAACTCAAAAAGTAAATGAAAGAAAAATTAAATACCTTTTGAAATAACAAAATAAAATAAAGCTTTAAGAAACGAAATTAACCTTTCTTATGCGAAACATTCTCAGCACTCGGTATTTCCATATCAGCAGGTTCCAAACTTTCGCAATATTTACTTTAACTTGTGAATTACGAAAATTAACCACTAGTAAGCTTAGTATTTCAATAGTAAACTTGATAATTTTGATCTGTCTATCAGTTTTAAAATTATGAAAATGCTGATTTATTTATTGGAGGATAAAAACAGATTTTTCCGATTATATCAGAACCTATAAATTAAATATAACTTATCTAAATAAACTAAAGAAAATTAGTTTACTTTAGCTTGATTAAAAGCTATATTAGATATTCCATAGTGCTTTGGAGCAGATCTAGTAAAGAAAATTTGAAACGCATTTTGTTATTCAAAAAGAGCTATTAGAAATATCTGTGGGCTTAAGTCTCGACAAAAGTTGATTCAGGTTCATAATCATAATTACAATACTAGAAATCACAGCATTAATCCATCTCATCATCATAGTTTAACACTTTTTGAAACCAAACCTTGTTATGCCTGTAGACAATTTTTTTACAACTTCCTTCAACCATAAAAGAAATATTAAATCTTAATAGTTTTAAGAACATAAGTTAAAAGAATACCTTATAGACAAATGCTACTATGATCTGACACAGCATCCATAAATCGTCCATAAACTGGCCTCCATTTTCACTCCAGCCTTTTTCAATTTTCTTTTCCAGATACCATCACCTACTCTTTTCACCATTTTACCTGATTGACAACGTCTTGAACTGATACAAGATTGATATAAGACTGATAGAACATAAGCTCAAAAGATTTCAGAAGACTGCTAGTTGATGACGGGTCTCATGCAATTTTTTGGTCAACGAGGAGGACACAGGAGGTAACAGTTAACGGGAGGTAACCAAAATATCGATGCCAATATATCGATATATAGAGAGCAAATATCGATTGTTCCCATGTATCGATATATCGTTGTCATCCCTAGTTCCGGTTCTGGGAGTATGTTGTGAGGTGGAACTGAGTACCTAGGTTCATCCTTGAGGTTTGTGATTCAGCAAGTGGTTTCAGAACAGTATGGGGTTTCACGTTGACAAAAGAATTGTGCTGAATTACATTAGATTAGTTGTGAAATTGAGTATTTCAGAGGGACGCCGACCGACTACAAACAACAAAACAACGCAGGAAGACAAATAATTCACAAAAAGAGCCCGCCTGCGTTTTGGAATGAATCACATATAATCGCTTTTCAAAATTATCGAGGTTGTCTAAAATGAGCTATGTTATAATGTAAGTTTATGAATGTTGTATTGTATGAAAGTGTATTTATTTGGAAGACTAAACATTCTTTAATTAAAGTACTGCTGTTACAGAATGCCTCTTTATTTATAAAAATCGGAAACCTCAGCTTAACTGTGGATATAGTAAAGTATAATAAAACGCAAGTTTCTATTCTTATTTTTTCCGCTTGTTCTATAAAATTTATGGAATGTCATTGCAAAGTGTAAGAAAAATATGAATGAAGGATAAATAATTATCATGACATAGTACAGCATAGTGTAGTATAGTAAAGTTTTACAGAAATCAAAACTTATAAAGGGGAGAATTAAGGGAGGAGCCCTAAACGTCCTTTAAGATTTGTATTTGAGTATTAAATTTCAAAGTGGAATAATAATTGGAACTAGAACATTTGAGTAAACACGATATTATTAGAAAAGCCGGTTGTTATTGCAACTTAAACTATCGAATATATGCACTGAAGCAAATATTAATTTAAACGTTAATTTAACCTCTACAGGCTACTAATAACAATAAGATTCTGTCATAGATTATGAAAAAAATAATTTAAAAAAATAGGAAAAATAATTACTTTCCTCCCAATTTGACTTATCCATATTATACCATGATTAAGTGTCTAATTTGAATAAATTAAATGAACGGAAGTAAAATACATCACAGGACAGTTTAAAGCATCCACGATGCCATCTAAAAATTGGTATATAAATTTTATAAGAAAAAAAGCTTAAAAGGTTTAAAATAGTAAGAACTGAATAAGTTTAATTTGAAGATTGATTAGAAATTGAGTTATTTAATTATTTAATTTGCTTTCAGGATCTCTTTACTTAATCAAACATAACAATCGTTTGACTATCGTTTGTACCCTCGAACTCAGGTGGTGCAAACATTGTATTTTCATTTTAAAACGCATAAAGGAAAAACTCCCAATCCTTGAAACAAATTGTTGTATGAACCCTGTTCTCAAACTCCCCAAGATCTCTTCCCTTTGACCTTCAAAATTGAATCATTGCCCAATTGTTAACATTCTAGAAGAAATTTACTAATTCCAATCTTTAAATGAATTAAATCCAAACACCTGTGCCATCAGCAACACTTGTTCAGTTCGCATGCAGAGTCAAAGACAACAGCTGCTTTAATTTTTGTATAAAAGCCAAAAAGCATTGACTGAATGACTTTCTGACTGACTAACTGATCAGAGTTTCCCAACAACTATAAGGCTTAGAGCGATGAAACTAGGCACAAATATTCTTTATAGGCTCTAGCTGCGAACTAAGAAAGGGTCTTGTAATATTTTCTCTTAAAGAGGCTAAAATAGAGTACTTTATAAAATTCAAAATGGCGGCCATCAGTAAGTTTTCAAAGAGTGTGAAGGCTTTTTTGGCTATAAAATTAGGTACAAATATTATTAATAGGGTCTATATATGTACTAAGAAAGATTATATATTTAAAGATTATCTCTCGATCGGCTAAATATGAATTTCAATTATGAAATTAAAAATGGCGGCCATCTAAGTTTTTAAAATTATACCTATTGAATATTTTCAATGGGTAGAGAAGACCGATCCCATCTACCAATATAATAAAAAATATAAATTAAATACGACAACCTTACTATATATTTTTATCAAATACCACATAAGCAATTTTATTTTAATGAACACCCGAAGTGCTGATCTGTATTCTAACTTTTGAAAAATGGGTTGTCAGTCTAAAACATAATCAGATGGTACTCCAACAACAATCTTGGAACTTGGCATGGACATGCAGTCTCAAGTATATTTCCACCAGAAACGAGGTTTCAAATTTAAAATGTTGGGCGGGTTTGCGTAAGGGATAGGAATATCAGTTCAAACAATTTCTTCAGTAAATTGTCGCCTCTATCAACAAAATGAGTGACCCGATCTTCAATGTAAGTGACAAACGTTTTGGGAAAATAGATTTTTGCACATTGTATAGTATGATTTTAACAAAGATTTGATAGTTATTCTCTCAGCGGGTGAAGCTGCGGGTATCAGCTAGTGATACATAAAATGGAATAACTTCTTACCTTTTCAGTAACAGCGTCCGACGAAAATTTAGTGTGAAGTAAAGAACAATTGAAAAAAATTGTTAAATGCACTCACGAATCAAATCTAGTATAAAGTAAAAAATAAGTCAAAAACGTGTTAACTGCACCGATCACCTGATTTCAACTGATAATCAATCAATTATTGACGTTCAAGTTCAACCGTAATTATATTATGTAGTCCGCAAAAACATATGGCACAAGTGGCATTCGGTAGTTTGCAAATAGTTAATTTAAATTATGCCAAAGATTGATCGTCTTCATATGTACAGGTCGTGTAAAAGAACTTGGCCTAGTCCGATCATGATACTAATGCTGAATTTAGCGCTGTACTTAAAGGCGATATGCTAAATTGTTTGAGCTGGACTATATAATCCTATACTCTTATATGAGTAATGTTATCGTGCTTGTATGCTTGTATGCTTATACAAGCATTCAAGCATACACTTGCGTACTTGCAAGTGCGCAAGTATACACTATATTTTAGTATACACTTGCGTGCTTGCACAATTATCTCTAAAACGGCTCCGAGGATTTCCTTCGAATTTTGAAAATAAGTTATTTTTGGCCCAAAAACGTCTTTTATGCAGATTACTTGGCCAGAGTAAATCTATTAACGTAATAAATCGAATTTAAAAGTTGTAAAATTTTAACATTTGCCTTATGGGTTGCCGTAATGGCAACGAAAATAAACAAGGAAAGTGTAAACAAATAATCATAACAGCTGTTTGGAATCTACAGCCATCAAGAAAAAATACAGCAAGTGGGATGAAGAGAACATAGAGCAATAAAAAATTGTCAATTTTATGACATTGAAATATTTTACAGTAACTGGATGAACTCGTAAACATAAAATAACACCGATAAGGCTCGGTCCACCAGGTACTATTAAATAATATCTTGATTAGCATGATACGTGTTGTTGTATTCAATGGATGTAAATAAAAACATCTTAAAACACCTAAAAATATAGTTACACTTATACTGTATTTACATAAAACTTGGTAAATATACAAAAATGGTAGAAAATGGCGATCGATTTCGATTGGTCACCCCAATCATCATCAGACCCAATGAGAGCCTGATCATTGGGAGTCTCTCATTGGGCCTGATGATGTCTGGTGTGACCAATCGAAATCGATCGCCATTTTCCACCATTTTTGTATATTTGCCATCTTGTATGTAAATACAGTATAGGTTTCAATATATTTTCAAGTGTTGTAAGACGTTTTTATTTACATCTAGTATATAATATTCTTTGAAAAGGCTCCTTTTTACAGCTACATTTTGCTGTTCAATAGTCCTCATCAAAACAGACAACATAAAAAAGAAAAGATTCCTTAAATATTCTTGATTTTTTATGAAATTATTGCTTTAATGGCGTTAAAGACTTGTTGGCACTTAAATGTCATGATTCCTTTTTTGTCTTATCCGTGCAAAGGTTTTTTTCAAGTTCAGACTAGACTTTTTCATTAAGAGAGGGTTTGAGTAATTTTAATGTACATCTGTGCTTGTGTACAGCGTAGGTAGGCTACTGAGACAAATCTCTGCAATCTATACATTTTTTATATGGTAAAGGTGCAATGAATACTCATGACTAAATAAATAAATAAATCAAAATGTCAAACTCATTAACACCAGGGTTTGTAACCTATAGACTAAAGAGCCTCTGTCTCTTCTTATTTAAGTCGGCAGCACAAACGAAATCGACTCCTTTACGTAAAATGCACTGAGCCTTAATTAATTGCCTTAATATACCTCAATTATTTGCCTTAATTACTTTATTGCTGCTTTAATTGTAAGTACGGAGCCTTACAATTGTAATCTTCGAAACCAATTAGCTAGTAATCTTCAATCCGAAGTTTGACTGAGATGAAAAATAGCAACCACAAAATGTACTTAAAAGAGGATTAGAAAAAAATACCTATCGTAAAAACAAAATTAACTTTGAGGATGAAATAGAACAACTTTTTTAGACTTGTTAAAAATTGTTGTCATTTCTGCACAGGACACACATTACGCAGGAAAGAATGTCCGTCGATTCCGCAATTTTTGACATTAGATTTCTTTATGAAAACAAATCATTACGTTGAGACATTTAACTGGAGCTGATTTTCGGCGGATATATATTTTTATGGATATTTATATTGAAATGCAAACAACATTTTTTTCCACAGCCTTCAAAAAATAACGTGAAACGAGTTGTTTGAGATCCTTCTCCTATATTTTATTAGAAATTATCATCTTTAACCTCCTTTGAAAAGTGACAGAAATCATTGGTAAAAATTGTATTTATAACTGATTCAGAATCAGAAATCAGATGAACTGAAACCCCAGTGAGAGACGAGAAGTAGTAAAAAATTATAAAACTAGCAAACAAGTTTTAAAGCATGTACAAGCTTTCTATGACTTTAAACAATCCACGAGCCTAAATTTAAATAAGGTAGTGTTTCTAAAGTGTTTAAACATACCGTACTTCGATTTCTACCGACTGCTTTTATATTAACGTGTTCACAAGTCTAAAAGCCGTGATAAATTCTGTCATATTTACATTATCTCACGAAGACCGTGAAAATACCCGTCCTATTAACACAAGGCCTGCTCACAGCCTATGTCAACCTTTCATTAACACCATAAAACCATCACAACATCAACAGATTAAAAATTAATCGCACAAATCAACCGTATGATTAGTTGCAAGCCTTCCCACTAGAGGTCAACGACTCTGGATTATATAAACCGCGGAGGTTAGACGAGTTTTACATGACTTAAGAGACATTAGAGAAATGGCTGAGGTTTGGAAATTTGATAGCCCATTAAACTCGGAGGTTTAGTTGTTCTCCTCGAGATATAGGTCAAGATTCAGTCTTCACTTCCGTTGTTCTGTAGGTTATCTCATCCGTGGGATTACCAGTGTCGGTTGATCCGACAAAAAATATGTTAAAGGATTTTAACGACCTAGCATCACGCTTGCATAGAGGTCGATAACTTATCACTTGTCAGGTCGAAGGTAAATATATCGAATGGTCTTTGGTGATGAACTTGATTTTTATTGCAGGAGAAGGGCATATCCCCTTGACCCAGTAGTGAAGAAAGACCTAAAAGATGGTTTTTTATTGGTCTGCTAAGAATAAATTTGGCGCATTTTTAAAAAAAATATCGATTTATGATTTCATGACAAATTGTGTTGTTATAATTGAACAAAAATATCGATATTTTCTGCGATCATCCAATGATAGTTGTGGTGGATTCCGCGCATCGTATCTAACATGTCCATCAATGTTTCATTCCGATGAAAGTGGGGACCATGGTTTCGGCGCGTTTTTATCTTCAGCTACTCAATATTCCTTTCTACGAAATACTCGTATTAGATCCAAATTATCGGTTCTTCCTGGGTCGATGTTAGTTTATCATCCCAAGGAATGGAAAATGTGTAAAAATATCGATGATTGATTTACTTTCGTATCGGATCCTTCAGTATCAATGTAAACGATACATCCGATACATAGGATGGCAAACCTTAAGAAAATCGATACTTCCAAAAAATCGAAATTGTTTTGACACCCCTAGCTAAGAACCTGCGTAAAGGCCAGTCTGATTATTAATACGGTCGGTGTTAAACAATTGCGAGCTTTAAAATTACTTTGAAAGCTGTTTTCCACCTTTTTACTACGTAGGTAAGGTATAAATGGGCTATATAGGACAACATTCCTTCAGACTTCACTTCTGTTGTTCTGTAGGTTACCTCATCGGTGGGATTACCAGTGTAGGTTGATCCGACAAAAAATATGTTACAGGATTTTAACGACCTAGCATCACGCTGGCATAGAGGTCGATAACTTATCACTTGTCAGGTCGAAGGTAAATATATCGAATGGTCTTTGGTGATGAACTTGATTTTTTTACAGAAGAAGGGCATGTCCCTTGACCCAGTAGTGAAGAAAGACCTTAAAAATTAGGTTTGTTGTAGGAGCGCTGAATAGAGATGGCAAATATTTTGAAACATCGATTTTTGACGTGGAACCTTAAAAAAAGACAACCGGAATACTTCCAAATAATTGAAAGATTGTGCCATCCCTAGGTACCTGCGTGGAGGGCTGTCTGATTGTACTCGAGTTCACCCGGTCAAAATCCAACCAGAAAATATTATTTGGGTTTAGTTTCACTGCTCCTATAAAACATGTGATTGCATTGTTTTTTACTTTTTTGTTATTCCGTAACTAACATGAGAACCCATAGAGCCCATGGTAATGTTTTATAATTTAATATTCCTTTTTCTACAACTCTCGAAAACTATAGTAAATAACAATGGGATTGTACACATTTACGGAAAGTATTTTTCTTACGATGTCCTTAGGTTTTCTCTACATTCAAATAGGCTGAGAAAGAGGAATAACAAAATTCATGCTAGTCTATTAAAATGTAGATGCTAACTAAATTCAGAATTAAACAATTAAGAGCTTTGAAGTAACTAAAATAGCTACCCATAAAGATTAGGTAGACATTTTGTCATTTTATTTCGACTCCATTAGATAATTTTTATTTTTGAATCCTCTTCACCTACTTTTAGTCATTGTTATTGTTATCTTGAACAAACATGACAATGAATATGACTTTAACCTATTGCTAAATCGTATAATCCTACTATCTGAAGAACAACGTTGGTTCAACTTTAGTCCTTTAATATCATAAACGATCACACAAAAGCATGATCGTGCATGATCGCAAAGCGTGTTCTAAGCATTATTTATGTCCCTCATTACATAATTCCACTGCGGTTTTCCCGGAGATTCCACATCCAACAATCACAATCAAGCAATTGCACTTGACACTGGCGCTACCTTTTAGCTAACAATCAGCCAACAATGAGCTAACGATTAGCTAACGATTCCGCTAGTTAGTGACATAACACTTCAAGCAAGATTAGTTCGGTTAACCACAAGTTAACGGTTGAGCCACGATGTGTTGAAGGCGGTCAGTGGTTACCGCGGTTCTCTCAAAGTCGCTTAGAGGTGGGGACGTTCCAATACCGACTTCGATCCGATATTTGGTATCGAATCGGTATTGGAAGAAAAGTATCGATACCCCGAAATTATCGGGTTAAATTATCGATACCGTGAGTATCGGTTTCGGCATCGGATAAGTAGATGCCAGGAAAAAAGTTAAAAACCATTGAATTAATATTAAATTTGGTTGTTTTAACTGTTGATAAGGAATGTTAAAACATATTAATGTTATTGCATTAACTAATACACTAAACATTTTAATTATTAGATGTTATTTGAAAAACTGTACTTTTAAATTAATTTGCTCGTTTATTTTATGTAGCAATTTTTATAAAAATTGTTGCTTTGTGCTTGACATGTCCAATTACATTCTTATAACTTTTTCCAAATGATTGGAAATTGTCTAATTGTAAAAAGTAGGTAGGGTAACAAAAATAATTTACAAATTAATTATAAAACAGTATAATGTTACAGTTGAATAAACATAATTGTAATAAAGTAATAATAATAAAGTAAAATAAACAATAAAGTATAGGGGCAAAAAACAGGGTGTGGAAGACTACTTAAATTTTTATAATTTTTTTGGTATATTATCTTATTAATTTTTCCTCCCCTGGCGCGTTTAATATTTTATATTCGATTCGATACTTTTGATCCGATACTCCAAACTTTCTTTCGCTACCACGATAATATCAAATGATGCAATACGATCCAAAACTGTAAATATCGAAAGAAAAGTATCGGTACGTACTAGTAACGGAAGTATTACAACGTCTCTGTTTAGAAGTCTGTGACAATCTTGATTGTTCAGAGGTCTTTGGAGGCGCCGCCGCTTGATTAGTTTTTAGTCGTCTTTGGATTCAAGAATAAATAATACGACATAAATCCTATGAAGGCATGAATACCATTGTTGTTATTGCACTATTATTTTTTAATTAGCATTCTGTATTCTTGGGGTTGTGAACGAGTAGATTTGAAGTTTGCGGTAAATTTTATATTTAAACAATATAAGAGTGATAAAATGATCTTTTTTGAACGAAAAATCAAGTGGAATTAGTCATATAGTCTATAATACATTTGAAACCTTTACATTTACATTCTGTAAATTCTTTTGCTCGATTTGCCAACTGTTTGGTTACATAAAATCTATTTTTTGTGGTCATAATGCAAATTAAAATGAGATAAGACAACTGACTTCATAACACCAAAGTATCTGTTGAACAAAATGTTTGGATACAACACTTAAAAATGGAAATATTAGGCCTATATCAATTAACTATTTATATAAGGAATAGAATCCAATTGATTTAATTAATTTACAAGTTTACAATTTAAATTGTAACTTTAAACCGTAAAAGCTTTAGATCTAGTGACGAAATTTCAGTATATATTAGCAAGACCAATTGTATTAAGTATTTCTTGGTATTTTTACGAAATTGTGACTACAAGAAGAGCGAAGCCGGGGGACACAAGATTCAATGAAAGATAACGTATATTTCAGCTGTAAAAATCACAAAACAATAAACTAATAACAAAACTTACAGACCCTTTAACATTTTGCCGTCGATGACAAAAAAGTAATTTTCTCCTACCATCGATGTTTACACTTAACACTTTCTTATGACAAATACTACAATAAAAAAACGTAAAATTAAATATTAAACACACCAACGTGAAAAAAGTATAACTTACATGACTGAAAGTGAAAACACCCATCCACAGCGTTCGCGGTCGCTAAACAACACGCCAAACCGACCATATAATATTTTAAAGGGTTTATGAATAAATATTAGAGTTGTGAGTAGATGATTTTAACAGCCTCGCTTCATTCAAGGCCAACATATTCGTTATCGGGTGATGATTAATTAATAATTTAATGACCAATGACAGATGATCTCAGTCTATGAAACCTTTGTCTCTGAAATTAATTGGTTGGATGTTCGGCAAGCTACTGAAAACTCTTGGCCATTATAGTCTGTGTTAAATAACGTGGCACAGGCTAAGATTAGCGTCCGCCTCATGGACGGACTGGGCCACATAATTTGACTCAGCCTGTAACAAATAGGCCCGTATTATACAAGGGCACTTTGCGTCCCTGTGGCTGGGACGCTAGCTTCCCTGGACACTCGCATAGCATTGAATCAAAAGAGAGTGTCCCGCGAGTTACACACGGACACAGTTGACTGAGACACAAAACTGCGTCTGAGTTGTGTCTCGGCTGTGTCCGAGGGCGAGACGCAGACGAGACACTCGCGAGACACCGTTTTGTGCCTTAGTGACTCGGACGCCGGCGCCTCTCTAGTCTTACATTGAATCTTATGAGAACGTCCCGCGAGTCATAATAATTGTGCACACGGTGCGCGGTGTCCCGGACACAGACTGCAGCGCAACGCAGATAGTGGTTGTTTTGATAACGAAGTTGCCTCAGTTTGTAGATCATCCTGTCACCGGTTAAGTTGTGCGCAGTATATCGCTGTAGAGTGTGTTCATGTGAAAGAAATTAAGGGGATCCGCCACCTTTAAATGGTAATTTTTTTATTTTGTAAGTTAGAGATTTTTATGCAGGTTTTATATTTAGGACCTTTATTTAATGAGCTTTTGAGGTTTTAAATTTAATTTTTAACCTTTCAGTTTTTTAATATAATTTTTTTAGCGTTTTATTTTAGCGTTTTTAGGTACATTGCTAAACTTTGAATAACTTTTTTATTTTTTGATCAATTGTAATGATTATTGATTTATTTTGATACTTATAATACCTAGAAACGTTTTGGTCACTAGAATTAAAATACCATTTCAGAAAAAAAGTTATAAGCAATTATATTTTAAAAGTAAAATTTTTTATTTTACAAAAATTCAAAAAATTCATAATTATTTTATTTTATGAGCTATACAATTTCTTATGACCAAATATCTCAGTAATATAACAAGGAACAAGTGGTAAAAATGTGAGAGGCATATCTATAATACTTTACAAGATATTCAAACATATGTAATAAGAAACACGG
This sequence comes from Flexamia atlantica, assembly GCA_035578135.1. Lineage (NCBI taxonomy): Eukaryota > Metazoa > Arthropoda > Insecta > Hemiptera > Cicadellidae > Flexamia > Flexamia atlantica. The sequence goes on along the minus strand of JAQJVK010000065.1, from coordinate 1,562,329 downwards.
AAAAACAGAACTTGCGGAAAACGGGCTTTAAAGGTGGCGGATCCCCTTAACATCGAAGAAGAAAATGAATAAACAGAAGTAGGAGAAAATCATGAAGTTCACGATAGAGGAAGGAGAAAAATAAGCAGGAGAATCAAACGTTGCGTCAAAAAGACAGCGACGAACGATAAGAATAAAATCAGGAACTTTTCCTAACAATTAAAAGTTAAGTGTTAAAAAAGAATACTGAAGTTTTTTTTGTGAAATGGGAAAATATCCATACCTTCGCTAATGGTGACGACTGAGTGCTTGGTGATGGGGCGGTGCCAATGCGGTGTCTCTGCACCGTCTCGGAGACGCTAAATTGCTTGTCGGACACTTCCGGCACGCAGGCGGGACGTCGTCGTCTCAGCCCCTTGGGACGCAAAGTGCCCGCATATAATACGGGCCATAGCGCGTGTTCAGAGAGTATCGTGCTGAGTTCCATCTGTTCAGGCCAGAGAAAGTAAAAGGATGCAGCATAACCTCTAAGTTCACGATCAATATTTTTTCTAAATTAATACCCTACATTTGTGTGGCACCACTGAATCCATTGACGCGCTCAGTTTCGCCACTACAAACATGATGTAGAAAGAAGAAGAAACCCCTCTACGTTTTTCATCAACATTTACTCCGAACTCATTTCACCCTACATTTGTTTGATACTATTGTATCCTTCGTCGTGCTGATTTCCACTAGTTCAGACCAATGAAACTAAAAATACGAAGAACATCCTCTGACTTTACGTTCAATATTTACCCTTAATTCCGTTATTTTTTTATTTGTGTGGCACCACTTTAATCACCGCGGTGGGGTTGTACAGTTGTATATGTATAACCTGCTTGCCGCAAGTTCAGCCCAGAGGAAGAAATGTGAAGAATATTCCCATCTGCAGCAACTGTTAGTGCAATCGTTTTTCATAATATGCACCCCTGCATTCTACGGTCTGCACAGCTGCAGAACCTACTTAGAATGCGAGTTTAGAGAAAATAGAAGGAAGACGTCCATCCTCAGAGAATACGACTAATATTTTACCCCAGGTTTGTGTGGCACAACTGCATACGTCCGTCGTGCTGTTTCGACATTTCATCCCAGACAAAGTGAAAGGAAGAAGAACATCTCCCGAGTCATTGGTCAATATTTACAATAAATTAATTTTTTTCAGTTTTGTGGCACCACTGCACCCGCCAGGCAGTTTTACAACCTACTGACGTTTCACTAGTTCATTCAAAAAGAAGAAGAACATCCTCAAAAGTTTACGACCACTATTTGCTCCACATTTCACCTCACCCTGCATCCACGCGAGGGTGGCACCACTGCATCCTCCTGCACCACTTGCACAGTTGCACAACCTGCTGCCGGTGGGTGAAAGTCGGATCCTCGCCGCTCAGATGCGGAAGCTGCTGATGTAAGTAGTGCTTTCATCCGATCCCAGCGTTGCGCAATGTGACCTACACCGGGACCGGTTATTCAACACAGGGTCACGTGATACGTGATCGCGACTGCGATATAAGTAGTTGTTGTTTCGATTTATCGATTTTTTCGATGTAGTGGAATACTTACTTGGTACATACTTACTGGGTACTTTGTTAGTCACCCAATTGGCCGGAGACGGCGTTGGATCCGTCTTCTTTGCTCCCGAAGGGACGCAATATTGGGGAGATGTAGTATCTACGGGTTCGGGTTGATTGGGTTTGGGCTAGTTTAGGTTATGTTAGGACAGTGGCGGTTTTGACAAAAAAAGTAAAATTCTTCTAAGTTGTAAAAAGATTTGCTCAGTAAAAACTTTTAAGACTACTCTTAATCTTTGACAAAGATTTGCAAAGTTTTTTGTCCTAAATACAATGTTTTTTTTCTCAAAGAGAGCTAATTTACGTGGAATGGCAAAAGAGTTCTTAAATCTAGTGTTATATATACAAAGTATATTTTGAGGTTCTAGATTGTTTGATTTAATATATGAAGCTATTTAAAGTACATACAAACTTGGCTCCGTCAAAATACCTAGGGTTTGAAAATATTCCCTTCAAGAGGTCCGAGGGTGTAGCTTGAAAATACATCTGAGGGCCCTCTTCTCTCAAATCAAAATTCAAGTCAGGTTTGTTTCAGTCGCACCCCAGAGGACTTGCAGTAGGAGATGGGACTCGAGCAAGCAGTGGTAGATATCTTCATATTTGGTGTTGTTTTCCTGAATCACTTATGACGAATATAAAAGGTTAAATACCTGCATGTTAGCCTAGTGATTATGTGTAATCTGCAATAAAAAATTGGGCTGACACGCAGGAACTTAACCTTTTATATAGTGGTAGATAGTTACAAGATAGTTGCTGGTAATAGTGGTAATAATTTGTAACGAGACATAGGATGTATCGGGACAAAAGTCAAAGTCAAAATCAAAGTCAAAATCAGTTTATTTCCACAAAATAATAATAGACAAATTGACAATGCAACTTATAAGTATCTTGTTGAAATAAATAAAGCGTAAAAAATGGTAACTAAAATATTAAAATATAAAAAAGAAAACTCTAAATGATAATGAAAAATGTTTAAAATTAATTTCAGCTTAATAAAAAAAATTATGGAAATGAGCCTACATGGACCTTAGTGGTCTGTGCGTAGACTCGAGTTGAAAATAATTTGTAGTTATTACGTAAAGGAGCAAGATTTAAACTTAAGAACTAATAAATTGGTCGAAATTGTGAGTTGAAAAAATAATTGAATTGAAGACGGTGAGTCATGAATTATGAATAAATAAATAAAAGTATCGGTAGTTGCGATATTTTGTAGTTTTTTTGTGATCTCTGAAGGTGGTGGGTGTTTCAAGGTATCTATCTGTTGCTGTTGCTATTTTCATCCATCGGAACCTAAGATATTGTAACACTCGATATATCGGAACCAAAACATCGAAGTGATTTCTGCGTTGTATCGGAACCAAAATATCAATACAGTGCGTAAAAAAGTCCGTCCCCCCTCTTTAATCTTTTTGGTTGTTAAGACAAACTATTAACCTTTGGGGAATGATGCTAACTTAACCCAAATTATTTTTTGATGTTACCAAACATTTTGAGTGAACGCCAAAAATGGGGAATTTTGGGGGCAGCTCAAAACTTTCAAATGCAAACCCCTTTTGAGTGACCTCTCATTTGAAAGAGCTTTCAAAAAGTAGATAAATGGTGAAAGTTGGAGGTCTCTAAGGTGTTTCTATCCAAATTGACAGCTTGTCAAAGTTTTGAATACAACACATCCTTGAAACCTGGCATCTAGGACGTTTGGAGTATTAATTCATCTTTGGTGACTTAAAAATGAAACGACCCTGGATGTTATTAAATGAAAAAGTGGTCTCTTTTGGTGATATTTAAAATTTTGAGTTCCCCCAAAAATGGGGATTATGGGGGCAACTCAAAATTTTCAAATGCAAAACCCTTTCGAGTGACCCCTCATTTCAAAGAGCTTTAAAACAGTAGGCGAATAGTGGAGGATGGAGGTTCCTAACGTGTTTCTATCCAAATTTACAGCTTGTCAAAGTTTCAAGGAGTCGTATTAAATCTTTGAGTAGAGGTAAAAATAATGAAAAAAGTTTATGTAAACATAGGTCGTTTTCTGTCTCTGTGTCTGTGATTTTTACATATTCAACCATGTCTCACAAACCTCTTCACGTATAAACCCTCAAATTTGTTACGTGGATGACCACTATTAACGACTATTTTTTTTTGAAAGTATCAAATTTCTAATTTGTACCAATTCAAAATGGCGACTGTTTTTTGTTTTCAAAGCTAAATATCTTATAAACTGCAACTTTTAGAAAAATTATACAAGAGACAAAATACCTGCAAAATTTAATCAAATTAACGCTGACATTAAGGCTATGATGATCGAACTACTTACGATCATCATTACGGAGTAATTTTAAATCTTCCGAATAAAAACATGCAAATTTCAGACAGTATGTTCTAAATAACCATGTTTTTATTCAGAAAAGTTCAAATGTCTCCGTTATTAGTAGTCCAGTCATTATAATCTTAATATTAGCGTTAACTGGATTAAATGTTGAAACTTGTTGTCTGTTGTATAGTTTTTAAAAAATTTGCGGTTTTTAAAATATTTAACTTTGAAAACCAAAAACAGTTGCCATTTTGAAATGGTACAAAGTAGAAGTTAGATACCTCCTTCAAAAATAGTTCTTGATAGTGGCTATCCATATACCAAGTTTGAATTTTATGCGTTAAGAGGTTCTCGAGATGTGATTAAATATGTAAAAATCACAAACAGACACACGGACGGAAAACGAAGCACTTTAGGACCTATGTTTATTTGAACTTTTTTTATTTTTTTTTTTTACCTCTACTTAAGTACTACAATTTTTCACCATAATTTCCGGACACCCTATATATCAATATTTTGGTTCCAATACATCGCAAAAAGAATACAGACATTTTTGTCGTAATTATCGGTTTTTACAGGTTGCGATACATGAAAACAATCTTTTATCTCTCTTAGAATTATGTCCAAAACGAGAGTGGAACCCCCTCAACACCGGAAGTGACTTGTACCCCAGGAAGGACGTGTATAGTAAGGGGAAACCTCGGGCCTAACATAGATAACCATCTACAACGATGGCTCCAGGTTTATGACTCTAGACCCTTGTTCCACATACTGAGTAAACATCTCGACCTCTAGAGACGACGAGGGATATATTCTAAGGTCAAATCATCATAATTTCTAGGAATATACTGGCCTTTTGAGGAATAAAAAAGGTCAATCCTTTAGGTGGGAAAATCTTGTGGAAAACACATATATCCAGCCCAAAGATACTTACATGATGCATAGAAAGATACAGAGGGAACATATTTAGGGGTCTAAGAAAAATGGAAACAACAAGAGCTATTTCCAGCAAGTAATAATGTAAGCAATTACGACCTTCAAAATAATATACAAGTACTTGAGCTTAATTCCAAAACTTGAGCTTGATTAAAATCTGTATTAAAATAGGAAACACATTTTAGTGAATTAGCAGAGTATTATGGACGTGATGTAAATCGTGAAGACTCTAACACGTGTCACGTGTTATATCGCAGTGAGAAATATTACCCATTGTCATCTGCTTATACTTTCCCTACTTCCTTCCCAGCTTACAGCTAAAATAGGGAACTAAACTAGAGTGAGGTTAGCATTACGTGGGTCCTGGCGCACAGTGGTTGTAGATGACGAGAAGATTAGCGATGCACAAAGTAAAATCGTTATTTTGTAGTAATGATGGATGTGTTTTTGTTTAGACTAAGGAGGATCTAGTCCCTAAGGATCTAGGCCCTAAGGAGGACCTAGGCCCTAAGCAAGCACTAACCTTGAGGTTTAAAATTTGAGGAATAAGTTAAATCTCCCATAAACTAAATTTTTCATTTTTAGGACTACGTAAAATTTGTTTGACTAATTTTTTAAAGGAACGTTGATACTTAAAAGGGTAAACCAGATTTCATTTAGGTTCAATAGGCTTAATAACGGCTATGTCATTATTTCATATATAAAAAAAGAAATTCAATATGTAAACACATCCTATCCATCAAGCATGACTTTTGTGGTTTTGTAAGTTTGCAACGTAGCAACAATCTAAGCACGCCTTTCAAAAGTATTTTGCCGCAAAATACTTTGTAATAATGAGTTGTGCATAATCCCATTATTATTTCTCATTATAATTATGAAAATTATAAAAAATTAATTTGAAATTGTAAAAAAAATAACGCTGGCGTTATGAGTTACCATGTTTATTACGGAATGACCACAAAATGAAAAAATAATTTAGTTACATACTTTATTGAAGCAATCATTAAAACTAAACCTAAATATTTTATAGTTGGATTCTGACAAGTAGGTGATCTCAAGCAATGATTAATATAATTGATTATAAAGAAAGAATAGATAGGTCAAGGAATGTTGAATTTTGAAGCCAAAACATATCATCAAATAATATGAAAATTAGCACATTCTGGTACGTAGAGAATGTTTGTATTGAAATGATTAAAAATATACTTTTTGTCTTCTCTTTTGCACTTCTGGTTTTGAAGTTTTAGTAATGAAATAATTTTTTTTATCTTTTGACATATTTTAGTCCTGAATATAAAAAATGTCCGATTTCAGGGATAGAAATCTTCAAGGAAAATCAATCTCTAGGGACGAGTGTCGAACTAATTTCGCGGGCGCTCAATTCTAGCTTCAAAACATTCATAAGCATGAGCATTGAGCAGTCTCATTATTTTAGTAATAAAGTCAATGTTAGCTCGTTTCTAAAATGAGAGCCCATGGTTCATCACAACATAAGTGTTGGAGCAGCCTACACCCCGAACATAAAATTTTAAATTAATTCGTCTTTTAAATTTTGGATAATGATGACCGATTTGAAAGTAGATTTAAAAGTATCAACAGAAGACAGGACCTTATAATTCGAAACAAGCGACCTGGCCAGTTCGCCGCTAGATCTAATGTTATTAGCATCGGACTTTCGAACGAGTTGGGCCAAGCTATTTGACTACGACTATAAATTCTAGGTCCTAGACCAGCCATGCTGGTTTTGGGGTCATTGAACCAGCTGTTGCATCAAAGTCTTTGACCTTCCAGGTTTGTGGTTTTTTAAACTCAGTCCTCAGTTCCAATTAGTTAATAGTCAGACTCCGCTCTACGTGTCAGAACTACCGTGGAAACTGGCGCCATTTGCAATTAAGGAGTAAGGATAAGACTTAAGCCATAAGGAAAAGAGGATTTGATGAGTTTAGGATGTGAAGTTTCGCATGCGCCTATTGATAGTTGCTCGGAGTTATGATTATGGAACAATCACTCTGAGTGTTCCCGGTGGGAAAATCAAGTTTATTTTGTTCATTTTGGAGTGTATATGGAGTCTAATTAGACTTCTCAGTTAATCGACTGTGTTTTTTACATTTATGCTCCGATGTTAAATGTTAAATAGTTACTCGATCGCAGCGTCGCTTGCAAACACTGCGATCTGTGTTTACCTGTAGAACTATTCAAATTCAAATTAAAAATTCTTTATTGCCATTGAGTACATAACATACAATAGGCCAGGTCAAATAACTTACAATACATTGTACAATAATGTGCACTTGTCAACTTAAATTCTACATCAAGTATTCAACATACACAAGAGACAAATAAAACTTTCTTGGTAACATCAAAGTCAAAGTCAAAGTCAATACCAGTTTATTTCCACAAAATATGAGTTTATTTCCCCATAGGTTGTATAAGAGTTGTTCATGAGACAGAAGTCATATTATAAAAAAAATTGTCGTAAGTTAAATGAAATATTTGGTGGAATGAATTGTGACTAGAGCTGGTAGTTATAACATAGATAAAAAGATCAAAAAATAAATACATATATTACGTTTAGATTCAAATTTAGATTTAAAATAATACATGAGGCGTACTATTTCAGAGTATGACCATATGTTCTATCGTAAACCAAGTGAACTGAGGTTGGTTAAATGTCAATGGATAGCGCCGCTGATCCAAAACTTCAGCACTTTACAGTACTTCATTGACGCCCTTTTTTAAAATTCTGAGACGTATTGACAAATGTGCATAAAAATCCCTTTAATTTGACACCTCAAACGTTAAAATGCGTACAGCCATTATTGAGGTTTGACTGTGAGAAGAAAACTACTTGCGTTTTAATATTTAGATAGACTAATGTAAACATTTGAGCGACATAGGGCTTTTCCCTCAAGGGTGTACTTGACATTCATAAATTGTGTCCACGAACAAGAACGTAAACTTGTTAAAAAAAAGAGTCAGCCAACCCAAAAAGAAACTTGGAATGTTCTTTTGTTTTGTCAATTTGTAGAGATTCATCGGACATTATGAACACCATTTAGTCGAAGCGCTTCTCGTATGTATAGCTTGAGATGATCTACAATATAATATATATTTTGTACCTTGCAGCTTTGAGAGTCTTAATCCGGTTCGAAAAAGATTGCTTTAGTGCAGTTATTAATGATAAATATCTTTTTGGTTGGGTGTAAACACATAGAAAAATATGATTTTATTATAAAAACCAAGAATTTCAATATAATTGATCTAGGGTGATGACGATTGAAACGGAAAAATAAGAATAGGAAAAGTAATTCATAAATGAATTGCTTTAGTTAAATCCAACTTAAATATTTTTAAAATAATTTTAAACTATTTATTAAACTCACTGTTTCATAAAAAATCTTTTGACTCCACTAACATATTTTTTAGTTACATTTCAGATGGAAAATGGTGTTTTTCAAATTTAAGGCATTTTTCAAACTCAACTTTTAGTTTGTAAATATCCTACTATTAATATTATTATTTTTATCTCCACAATGTTAAAAGGAAATGCTAAATTCAAACTTATACTTCAGTTCTTTTAAGGCACAGTTTAAAATAATTAATCAAAATGAATTAAGTTTTAAATATTTTATTTTAAAATATTTGTTTTTAAGACTCTTGATATTTTTACCCGCACGAAATACGTGTTGCTTGCCATCCTTCAATGAAGACTAAAATAAACAGGAGACTAAACCCTCTGGCAAGCAGGGGTAATGACGTTAATTAGTCAACCTCATTACCTGAGCAGGTTCAGAATAATCTGAAGAAATTGTAATTACAGCGAGTGTTAATGTTTTGTTTAGGTTATACGACTCACTTGGTCGTCATCTATTGCTTTAATGAAGCCATAAATGTTCTTAACATTCTTTTGAAATACTCCAACCTGAGATTTCGGTAGCTGAACATGGTGGTACGAGCAGAAATAAGAAACTTGATTGATTGGATGCAATAATTTACATGACATACAAAGTTATCAAGTGACCTGAGTCATAATATAATGTTTCAAACCATCGCCTTTAACGACCAGTGATTCTATTTACTAGACGATAAGAGTGACTCGATCTAAGGCCACGGAATATAAAAAAAAACTAACTCACATATTCAATGAATATTAATTAACTGTTGCCATAGGAGTTGATTATTACAAAAAGCAACGTGAAAAATGTTAGGATTACCTATTAATATTTTATATCCTATTCATCAAGTCATAGCTTTTTTAAGGTATTGTATCTCTGTTACGATATGGAATATAATTTATAGCTTGAAATATTTCAGAACAATGTTTGCAATATATTTACACACACTTTATACACACAATTACTTTTTATTTGTTTTCCAATGTTATATGCCTAGTATCAAATCGTGATAAATTATATCCTTCAAAGCTGATAAGCCTAACTATATTCTTATATATTTTTATGTAAATTACCAAGTTTCAGCTGGTTATACAACTTCTATGTTTGAATTACTGTGAGACTGCACCTTTTCAGTATGCAGGCTGCAAGATATCATTTCACAAGTTAACAAGTTACAAGTTAGCATTTCACAAGTTAACAAGCCGCAAGTTTGCATGACACAAGTTTCAAGTTAACGGTACTCAAATTAACAACTCACAAGTCAAAATGTTACAAGTTAACATTACATAAGTTAAAAATTTGACAAGATAACAAATTACTAGTTGACATACAAGTTTTAAGTTAATACCTAAGTTAAAAAGTGACAAGATAACAATAACAAGCTACAAGTTAGCATTACTCAAGTTAAAAGTTATCATTTCAGAAGTTGGCGAGGTAAAAGTTGCCATTTCTTATGTAACAAGTTACAAGTTAACGATAGACAAGCTAATAACTAACAATTTAGTATTCCACAAGTTAACAAGTTACAATTTAACAAGATAACAATACTCAAGTTAACAATTTTCAAGTTAAGATTTTCAAATTTTCAAGTTACAAGTTAACCTTACTTAAGTATTTTGCCGTTTGGTATTCCGTGTCTTTAAGATTATAATCTCACGTCGATCAATTAACACCCATTAGCCTCGCATCAGCGACAAGGTTCCCTGTGATTGGCTGACTCTTAAAGCCTTACACGGGGTCTCTTACAGCCTCATAGATATAGGTCAGTGTTGCGGCCGATACATGGCTTATAAAACAGACAAGGAATGTAAAGTCGACTACCGCTAACTCAAAAAACCATGGGACTCCTATTTTGCTTTGAGTTCCGAGTTCTTTTTGGAATTGAGTCACGAGTGTTGGTACTTTTTCTTGGAGCACTAAATAAAAAAATCGAAACAATGGGAGGAGTGATATTGGTAGGCAGTTTGAATGGTCTACTTTATAACCTTGGGACCTTTGTAGTTCCCTGAGGAATGTTCGGGTTATAGAGGTAATTTGAGCTCAATTCGAGATATTTAAACTAAATCAAAATGTAAATAAAAAATGTAAGTATAACGACACTGGACCAGATATGATCCACGGGTACGCTGCAACCTGCACGCCAAAGTTTGACCTACAGAAAATCATCGAGATGCAAAGGTAAACAAACGTAAACGACTTGTTGAAGTAAAGAGTAACTTTAATTCGACCTACACACTGAACTTAGAATTTATAGGTCATTTTGTGCCTCTTTCGTCCTATAAAGAAAAAGTACACAACAACAATTGTTTTCACACAGAGTTTTCCAAGGAGATTGTAAAATAGTTCGAGATATCGAAGATTTAGAGCTATCGAGGTTCGAGTTAGCAAAAGTCAACTGTAGATGAAGTTGTTCGAAGATCATAACTTTATCACAACACTAGACGATGTGGAATAGGCTTTTTAAATGTTTGTAAACATTTTAAGTTTACTACCAAAACTGTATTGGGAAATAAAGTGATTCGAAAGGTTTTGATACTATATGATTTCAATATCAATATTTTGTCTATTGAATTCGACCGGCCAAAATACATTCACATTCACTGATTTCACTATACGATTATTTAACCAGTTTTGTGTCATTACCAAATACTAGAAAGAAGCGATTGAACATAAAATAAATATCATAAAATTACTATTAATTATTTTTTAAATTTCATGTTAGGAGCTTTGAAAGGGCTTGCTTTAAAAAACATGTTTGCCAAATGTTTGTTTGTGAAAATGGGGTGTGGTTAAAAGAAAATGTTTTTAAATAAACCCCCCCAAAAATCGATTGCTAAAATCAGTATGCCTGTGTCGGAGCAATTAAAAGCGCCAAAACCTTTTAACAACGTGTAGCTTCACACTACTGCGGTATTTAACCTAAATCCTCTAAAGGTCAATTTCCATTTCAAACCAGAACTACCTAAAAAATATTTCCCATATCTTTACATATGCAACCAATCATTACTAAACCGTAAGACCCAACTGTAAACAAAATTTCGGTCCAATATACATTGAGTCAAATGCCCATTCCATCCTTAAAACATATGTCAATAGCACATCGCTTGCGGAAGGCCTAGACCACGGCATTTGAATCTGCCTGTACAGACTCGAACCTCGCCTAATGAAGCGTGCAAGGTGATGCCACTAAATAAAAAAAGTTTCAAAACAGAGGCAGAAGTGACATTGGTCGGTAGTTAGAATGGTCTACTTTATAACCAGTGGCCTTTGTCGCTCCCTGGCCTACTTGGACGTCGATTGGGGTTTATCACTTGAATTAAGCTTGTATCACCCTTGTGTTAAGCTTGAATCAACATTATTATCAGGTTTCATCGTGCTTGCACTACCATTATCACAATAATCTATGATAGTCACTGTGACCTCTCAGTCGTTTGTTATGAACATACTTTGTTGTAGCCATCTACAGGGTGGTAGGTAAGGTTGTCTAGTTTGTGCCGAGATAATGGTTTTAAGTAGGGGTGTGCGAGTAGTGATTTTGGAAGCTAGTTTTGAAATACTCGCTCGAGTTTCGAGCTTAACCTTACGGGAAATAAGTAAAATTCTAAATCTCGTTTATTTATCAACATATTTTAATAAAATTTTATTTATGGCTTTATCTATATGGCATCTATTGTATATTAGCGTAAAAACCCCGATATGTGTATTTTGTGGCAGTAAGCCTGCATACTCATTCCCTATGTAATCCCTAAGGGGAATAAAAAAATGCTATATCTTCCTTATTTCTTAGCATATCTAGATAAAACTTGGTATATGATTTCATTTGGTTCAGATCTACTAAATATGAATTGAAACCACCCACTTTCAACATTCTTTTTGCAGCAAACCTGCATACTCATTACCCATGTTATTCTTAAGGAGCTTACAAAACATGTCAAATCTCTCTAAATAGGATTGTTATATATTCTTTTGCATTTGAAATTCGCTAAATATGCAAGTCTGCTGCAACGGGATATATATTTTTCTGTTCACAGGGCTTACCAAAAGTTTCCGGAGTTCGAAATAACGGGGTTCGGATCAGAGGCGTGTATCAGCAAGGTTTGGATTTTGGGATTCCACTTTCCAGAGTTAGTTTTATCAGAACCTCAAAATAATTCAATACAGTAGACTCCCTCTTATCCGGACACTTCGGGACCGAGACCCGTCCGGATAACGGGTTTCCCGGTTAAACAGAACGTTCCTAAAACGTATTATGTAACAACTCTAATGCAGACTGTGTAAGCCAATACAATATGAATAGACCTGTGATTACTGGTTTATAATCTATCAAACGAGAATTGTCGATGCAGTAATGTCCATTTCCTGCCAGTCACGTCCGGTTAAACCGATATGTTGGTAAAAATCGCCCGAAAAAATGTCATATCCGTGTAGTTTCGGTCTGGTAAAACCGATGTAAAGGTGTCCCGATAAGAGGACTGTACTAGAATTGTACGAGTAACTGCACTTTTATAGATGCCACATAAGTAGTTTCTGTATCTTGCCAATGCTGTTGCAAATGTTGAGCAATTGAAAATAATAGAGACGTATTTTCCTAACAGATATTTCTACTCAGCAAAAATGAGCACATTAATAATATTAGACAGAACAATAATCTCAACCTATTACAAGTCAGCGTTTTTTCCTAATAAATAAATTACAAACATGCCAACTCGTTGTCATTTTTTAACGTTTAAATTAAAATTTATATCTAACTTGAATGCTTGAAGGTAAAGCAACAAAAACTTCCCCTATGGTGTAAACAATCTCATTTGCATTTATTACAAGAAACAAGAGTAAGGTTAATGAAGATAAATGATAAATGATGAAGATAAATGTTTAGATAAATGAAGCCACGTGAATGAGAGTCGTCCGAGTTGATAACACAATCAAATGTTGTGGCATAATTCCGTGTAATTGCTTTCTTGTTCTTCTCTTTGACAACGTTATTATTACTCTTTGTAAATTACCTTCTTGTTCTTTCCGCTGACACTTATTATTACTCTTTGTCTTTGTTCTTCACACGGACTGTTAATGGAAAGTTAATGGGTGACAAAATTGAACTTATAATTTTATAAGATTTGTTAAAGAATTTATGAAAAAATATTTGAACGGATGGTGAATGAATTATTTAGATATAAATAATATGATATTCATAAAAAATTCTTTTGAATATATATGCACATTAATTCGATGTTTTCAGAGCAGCACTTTCAAATTACGTACCTTCTCTGGAGATATTCAGAAAATCGTTTGGTAAAATAAAACAGTATGGATATAATTTAGATAAATAATAGTGCATTTAGATAAATAATTTAGGTAAATAAAAGTATATGAATGGCAATATTTGAACATTTGGTTTTTTTGCTTCATTGCACAATAATCAACTGTATGGTCTCCGAGTTCTGCTGTCAAACATTACTGATATTCCTAATGTCTCACGTAAAGAAAATTAGTGAGGGATTTTACATAAACAAGTTATATATTATTGGAAGTTAAAGACTGTAGATTTTTATCCTTTAAATTTGCTATCGGAATTAAAAGGTGCCAACATTGAGCTTAAGTAAGAAATTCATAGTAGTTATTCACCTCCCATACATAATATAGTTAATGTGTATTATTTTATGTTATTTTTTGTTGATCATGATTCTCTATATACCCATTCCGTATGAAATCCTTATGGGAAATAAAAAATGGTACATCTTCCTTATTTCTTAACATATCTTGATAAAACTTGGTAAATAATTTTTTTCAGTTCAGATCTACTAAATATTGAATTAAAATCACCCACTTTTAACATACTTCTTGCAGCAAACCATATGCTTATTCCCCATGTTATTCTTAAGGAGCTTAAAAGCATGTCAAATCTTGCTATGTTGGATTCATATATATTCTTTTGCATTTGATTTTTTTAATGTAAGAAAATATTAAATTAAATACTATAAGATATTAAATCCTGTTAGATAATACAGTTTTTTCTCAAGCCTTTGAGAATAGAGAATGTAATTCAACGTTTTAATAAAAGATTTAAGACTTATATTATAGGTTTATGAAACATCATTTATATTTAAATGTATAGTGTTACAATTTATTAAATTGCATATTACGTTTTTAAATATGATGAGCTCAGATCTTTACATTGCGCCGTACAATACCGTGCTACGTCAAGCCTTGCATAGTTGTAAGGCATTAAAACAAAAATATTTTGAACGAGCAAAATTCGGATTTTATTATTGAAGTAAAACTTCACTTTTTCGTTTTCCGCGCCTCGAAGACAATGAAACCAGAATAGGTGTCTTAGAAATTTCTTCTGTTGGGGTCATATGTTCAATTTACAAAGGTATAAACAGCTTTCGCTACAAAACGATTAAGTTGATTTCGCATGTTTCCTCGGAACAAATCAAGCTTTCCGTAAGGATAATTCTAAATTGTTATTATATTTCATGCTAAAATTATGTAAATAATTTCAGGGTGCGAGTAGTGATTTTTGAAGTCGAGTAAATCTAAAAAAGTTCTTGTGAGTTATGAGTTTTTTCAATACACATATTTTAAGCAGTAAAAGTAATAAGAGTTATCACACCTATAAATACGTAGTCATTATTTAAAAGTAATAAAAACTAACTAAATGCAATATGCCATTTTAAAGTTATTCGACTTGGAGTTCAAGCAGACCTGTGATTTTAAAAGTCTTAAAATGCGGGTAATTTGCCTTCAGCAAAAAAACTCTATTCAAATTTTATATGAGACAATTAGAAGATACTGATGAAACCTCGATTGAGTATATACGGTATTCTCTTTCTAAATAACATAATCAATGCCTCCAAAGAAAAAAAAACATGAAAAATTACGAGACTATACAGTATGCCAAGTGTATATTCGGTAGCGCCTGCATTACCAAGGAAACCAAGTCACGCCCAGACATGTTTAGCAAGCAGTATCGCCCTGAATGCAGGAGTGACAGTAAATATCGCTGGCTATTTATATAAACTCTGTAGTGGAATAATTTGTTAACATCCAAACATTATTCAGGGTGTCTTACTTAACTGTGTTACCATTAGTGTCTCAGAAACTACTTGGTTAAAAAAAAATAAATTAACGACTTCACTACTTTTTAAGACTTTAAAAAATATTAATTACATTTTCTTGTAAACGACGCCATTTTTGAATATGGCGGAAAACTTTGACGTTTCTTACAGACCTCTCTGTACTTCATGGCGTATTTGGATTTAAAACTTAAATCTAAGAACGTTTTGCTCTTTGACATTTTTTCCTATATCCAATGGTTAAGAAGATATAAGCAAAGTTTGATTTACCCCATTAAAAATGCACTGCACTGATGCACTCATGGAAGTGAATAATTTTGACTAATTTTGTACTCCGTAAGGAATGCATAGGATGGCACGGTTAAAATGGACACAATGCATTTTAAATAAGGAAAAATCGCACTTATATTTCGAGAAAAATAGCAATTATAGATTGGGAAAAATCGCAATTGCATTTCACTATTTGCATTTAACTGCATTCAAGCAATAACTGAAAGTACATAATATTCGTCGGTAATATTTCTTTTTAGGCCCTTATTTTTATTTTATAACTTAAAAGAAAGTTTTATTAATCCGTAAAAAAAACATTGTAGTTTACCTTAATTTAAAGCCAGCGTTAAGCTAATAATTTGTTTATGTTTTCTACAGACTCAGTGTTTTGCATTCTAATTTTTTTCCTTTTGAGTTAGTCACTTAACTAACAGCATACTGGTGATAGAGATCTAGCAATACAATATGTGCTTCTTTTATAAATAAACTTTTTTTAAATTATAAGTGAATCGCGAATTTAGTTTTTGCACCAACTTTTTCCCTACATAGTTTTTCTACCGTTGTATTCATCACAAAAAATTAACTCTCTACTCAATCTCCAAAACATTGAAACGAAAAAACCAGGAACCTTGGAAAGAGGAATTAGGAACGGAGGAACCAGAAACCAGAAGTAAGGAAATCAGAAATCCGCGTTCAGATGACAAGGAGGAAATGGATAATTTGCCGCCTCAGGAAGTGTACGATATAACTGTATAAATATCACTTAACGTCCCAGACTGGACTACCTTCACGGATATCTATCGCATCGCATCGATATATCGCAACGCTGCGGTTGCGATTCGATAGATCGACTTATCGAGTACTTGAATTGGATAGTTTTCAGTCGATATCGCATCGATATATTATCACGATATCTAGGTGCGATACGATGTTCATACAAAATTGCGATTATCTGTTGCATACCGGAGGGTTTATAGAAAACAATAGAGAGTCTGTAAATAAAATAATAGGGAGACACATTTATCTGCATTTTTAAAATTCATAGTAGCGAAGGATTTGTAATTATTATTTGACTTTTTTTATTTTATTTTTGCTTCTAGGGTCAATTAAAAAAGAGAGGAGTTTCAATACCTCTCGAAACGTAGTTTATTATAAACACTTGAGGCGAAAGGTAAAGTCCAAAAAATTAAATAATAAACAAATTTATCATTGTACAATGTTTTCAAATAAGCGATTCAAAAAATATTCTCTGCTTCATAAAATATTAATTACCCTTTTTTGCTCTGATTCGGAAAATATAAAAAAAACAATGAAATCTCTGTGAATGAAAATGTTTAAGTATATTCAGGTAAAAAAATATGGAACTAGAAATTAAAGAAAAAATATTTAATAAACTATAACAGTATAATTGATCTTGTTCTTTTCAAACCAGTTCCATGAGTGACTCATAACTGATTTGTGTAACGATTGTGATTGGGATTGTTATTTTGTAATTTAGGCTATAGCTTTATTACTGATAAGATTGAGAGCGATTCTAAATTGTTAAAGTAAGATATAAAGTTTAATAAAAATATAGCTCTAGACAAAACTTTCTAAGGATGGCTATAATAATAATGTTTTGGTGATCTGGTTACAGGATTGCTTATACAATTAAATTGTTGAACTTACTGCCTTAGCAATCCAATAGGTTAAATGTTGTGACGCGTTTCGTTAATTATAGCATCTACAAACAGTCACACATTATATTATACAAACTAATTGTTCATTACGCGAGAATTCCCTTGCGGGTCGTTGAAAACATAAAATTGACACATAACACATAATTTAAACACATAATGTACTATATTTTTTAAATTATGTGTTATGTGTCAATGTTATGTTTTTACGACCCGCAAGCAATATTCGCGTAATGAACAATTAGATTGTATATAATGTGTGACTGTCTGAAGATGCTATAATTAGCGAAACGCGTCACAACAATCAATCTATTGGATTGCTAAGGCATTAAGTACAACAATTAATTTAATTATAATAATCATATTTTTTTTAGGATCTCACCACAAAGTTTTGATGCTTGTGGTTATGCCGAGATCTCAAGCCGTGTACCCTCCAGCCGTTGTCCGTGAGACTAGAATAGTCCTAGCCAAATGACATGTTCCAGTCCTTACGCTCAAGACTAATAACAGTTATAGCATTGGGCTTTTGTACGCCCTAGGCCACGCTATTTGATCTATACACCTAAATATTTATCTGGTCCTACTCTTAGTTTATTTCGGAATCACAAATAATTTTTCCTACAACCGCGTGGAAAGTGTCAGTTTACGCACCAAAAACCAATCGTGAAACAGCTGTTTACTGAGGAGCGAGTGATTAAGGGGGCGTTCTACATCAAGTTTCGAGCGCTAAAACAGGGTTTTGTGTCTTATTCATTGATCGCTGGATTTTCATATGATTTCCAATATTTTGGCGTAATTTTAACAGGGATATGTTTTTGTAGAGCGCTAAATTTTTAGAATTTTAGATTTTATCCCCGTTCATTTACAGGAATTGTGTAAATCTTTCAAAAAAAGGTCGTTTTTTGTTAGATTTTAAAGTCTCACAACTAACGACAGAAATGCTATATAGAAAAATTAAAAATGTAGAGCTCTATAAAATATTCTGAAGAACGTGAACCCACTCTCATTTTTATTAAATCGTAAAAAAATAAAGCTTTTGTCATCCAGATACGAAACGTCTGCAAGCGTACTTCAGCGCGCTTTAGCCCTGTCTTTACAATGCTATTTCGCTCTGTGACGCAGCTTTTTCTGTCAAGGTAGACCGCCCCCTTAAGTATTTGAAAGTCTTTGAAGCGAGCGCAAAAGTCTTTACGCTCGCCTCGAGATTACTCTCACGCTCGCCGGCTGATTTTGCATTGTTACTCGGCGCGCAACAGCGCTCCTTTCCGCCTCCGACTGGGCTGACTTGTTCATAACCTCAAACTGGCGCATTCAGCTACGATGGATATATTAAGTGATGACGAATTCGGACTTACTCCACCTAATATTGGTGATTTAGTGAAATAAGTTTCATGAAACTTATAAATATAGAAACCTTTACGAAAATAAATATGAAGATATGCAGTCATAATGGCGCATTCAGCTACAATGGACGTGAGTAACTGTGATTGTATTTATCGTTTGTGTAGCTGTCGTTGTATTTATCGCTAAAAATAGCGCGCTCCGCTACACGTAGCATGGTATTTGTTTAGCTCAAGCGAGAAAGACCTACTTTACACTCTTGATACATAAATAACTATTTTATCCCTTTAATGTTTTGTGTATATTTCTATCAATCTCTACTATGATTTCACTTTTTACAAAGGAATAAATCAGTCTGCGCGCTTGAACGTTTGAACAGCCTCAAACAAATGCTAATATCTAGGTCATTGGTCGAGAGACTTCCTGTTTTGATATTGCATTACCTCCCTTTCCCCTTCCCCTCCCCTCCCCCATTCCCTCCTTTCAACCTCAACATGTTCCTTCTTGTCACTTAGCCTGCAACTGGTTTTATTCGAGTTGGCCTGAATTAATGTGGACAAATCGTTCAAGGCCAATACTTTCAGTGGAATACTCTTGAGTATTTAAATAATGGGATTAAAAGATTAACATAAAGATTGATTGTCAACTTTGCTCAGAGTTATCAATGAAGTATACACACTACACACATAGATGACTATAGACTGAGACACACGATGTGGCTTAGTCCGTCCGTAAGCCAATGCTAAAACTTGCAAGTCTTACGACGACCTAGAGGCCACGTCATTTGAGCCTGACTGTATTGTGGTTATTATGAATATTGAATATACAGAAGACTGAATATTCAATATTTAATATACAGATGTCCTCAACAAATAGATCTCGGGATTTTTGTCGGATTACCTTCTTACAGAGATGGTAGGCTAATAGGTTGCTATTGTTTATGTCCCTGGCTACTATAGCCTATGTGTCGCATTATATCGAATCCGTACTAGTAGTTTATGCGAGCCTTTTAGTTTTTATAAGGCCTTTAAGCCACGAGTAAGACGTAGGTTACACGGGTGGCTAAGACTAAATAGAAGTGTTTTATGCACTATGTTATCTATATCACCATCAATATACAACGAAATGCCCCACGGAATTAAGTAAAACTCGTTATTATAATTCATGATGGAATAAGTCAGCTCACATTTAGGCTGGGACATAAGCAAACTAAATCCAAGGTCTGTAGAGACGGAGGGAAGAATAATAGTTCTAGACAGGTTATCTCAGTCAAAAATATAAACAAGTCGTGAAGACTTCAATAGACCGCAAACCTACACCAACCACTTGGAACAGCAGCCTTGGACTTGAACATGAATTTTATAAATCTCATATTAGGTTAGGCAGCTGGATTTAGACACTTTTGATAGGGTCCTCTCAAACTTCCTTAAGAATAGGGCTCACTATAGCATCAACGAATTTCTTGAGGATGACCTCTCAGTGTTGTAGTCAGCCCCCGCCAACCGGAAGTCAAAAGTATTTTAAGTTAAGTTTTAGTCTTTGAAATTTTAGTGTGTTCAGTGTTTTGTTCAATTTAAATTGAAGTGTGTTTATTTTCTTGACGCCATTAATCCCACGCTGTGGGTAAAAGATGAAGACATCAGGTATCAGGTATCAGGTATCAGGTATCAGGCACTCTGGATTTCTATTGCAGTTCTTATAGTTTGCATCAAAAACATTAAATAAAATCCCCCATCAAAAGAAAAAAGAAAAAAGAAAAAAATAAGGTTACGGAAAAACATTTCCAACGACCTTGAGTATTAAAATGTCATTACTGGATCTACAGGGCAAGAAAGTGATGAGACAGTAATGTTTTTCCTCTAACGAACCAGATGAACTGTTCCGCTGTATAATTTGGCCATTTTTGGTAGCGGCCAACTGAAGTGCCGAGTGACTTCCCGTCTTGTTCAAGGACATCAGGCTTAGAAACCCATCGACCACTGTCCTGATTTCTTTACAATCGAATTTTACCAGTTGAACCTATTACAGTTAGCGATCGATGGCGATGGCATCATAATTCTCTGTGTCAGAACCCGACTATCGGTACATACGTCGATACAATCTAAGCGATATACCGAGTTTCGCAGTGTATTAAAATCACTTTGTCATCCCCGGCGTTGGCGAGACTTTTTTTCAATATACAGGGTGTCCAACTTAACTGTGCCACCATTGGTATCTCAGAAAATTTGGATTTAGAGAAAACTTTAAGTGAGGGACTTCACCTACTTTTTTAAGACATTTAAAAATATGAATTCTATTTTCTTCTAAATGGCCGCCATTTTCCAATATGGCGGACAACTTAGATTTTTCTTATGGAACACCCTGTATGGCATATTTGGATTCTACGCTTAATTTTAAGAACATTTTACTCTTTTGACATTTTTCTTTAAACCCAATGGTTAAGGAGATAAAAGAAGTTAAAGTTAGACTTTTCTTCATAAGAAATGCATTGTGTCCATTTTAACTGTGCCATCCCATGCAATCCTTATGGAGTACAAAACTATTCAAAATGATTCATTTTCATGAGTGAATCTCGACCAAAAACAGCTTATATGATTGAATGTAAACTAAAATCAAATTTTTGGGCACTTTTGTTCTTTGGTATTTTTTATTTAACCCAACCGTTATCGATATACCGAGTACCAACAATTACGCAATGCATTTCTCATGGGGAAAAATCAAACCTTAACGGCTTATATCTAGTTAACTATTGGGTTTAGGAAAAATGTGAAAGAGTAAAAAGTTCCTAAAATGAAGCGTAAAATCCAAATATGCCATAAAATACAGGGTACTCCTTGAGAAAAATCAAAGTTGTCCGCCATATTGGAAAATACCGGCCATTCAGAAGAAAATAAAATTCATATTTTTAAATGTCTTAAAAAAAGTAGGTGAAGTCCCCCATTTAAAGTTTTCTCTAAATCCAATAGTTTCTGATATGCCAATGGTGGCACAGTTAAGTTTTATGGACACCCTGTATATATCGTATTTTCCATGTATAAGAACACGAATACATTCGATTTATTTAAATGTGAATTTCCGATAAATTCGGTGTTTTAGAATCAATATATCGATGTGCCTCTAACAATATATTTGATGCAAAGTATCGGATCTTTCCATTTATATTGATATTTACTAAGGGATGACAATACTTCTTTAAATATCGACGATCGCTTCTTAAGTCCATTGGAACCTTCAACATCAATACATCCAATATACTGGAGACTAAATACCGATATGAATTTTGCAATTTATCTAAACTAAAATATAGATATTATTGATTATCTGTTCCACTGTATACAGTACACTTCGGATTATCCGGACTAATGTGGCGGAACACCGATCCGGATAACGAAAAATCCGGATAATCCAAGGTCATTACAATACCGCCTAAATAGCGATCACGTACCTTAGCCCCTGCTAAATTGATGCTGCAAACGAAATATCAAGGCTGTACAACATGTAATTCTTTCAAGCTTGTTCCGCATAAGTACCTTTTTTCTAACTGCGCTTGATTCTTCCTGTCACCGTAGTTGTCCCAACACCCAGTTCCTTAGCTAATTGTTTACTTGATTCTCCTGCGTCAAGTCTTTTGACAGCATTTATTTATTGTTCTAAAGTTAAAACCATTTTTTTTACTTTTACAACCACCCATTATGAAATTCAATATCAGTTCACATAAAGAGTTCACAACTGTAAACACTTAAATTGACAACAATAAACTAGCTCGCAAAATTACCGTAGGCTAAGCCATTGAATATATATTCTAACACTTATATATTCAATGGCTTTTCTAACACTTAATATTGAATGGCTAAGCTTATGTTGATTAGCTGGCGCCTCAAGTAGCAAACCAAAAGACTATACGTTCACGGAAATGCTGTAGTGTACTGTTTTGGCAATGCGACTCCTTTAATTATTGTGATTCCAAATGCGTAAAGTAATGTATTGCATTTGCAGTTTACTTTTAGAAGGCGCATTTCACTCGTGAACTCGCTAAAATCACTTTTTGTCGTGATTTAAATTTTTTAATTTCTCGGATGGACCGGTCCGGATAGTCCGGGATCCGGATAATGTGGGGACCGGATAGTCCGAGGTGTACTGCAATGTAGCCATTTCGGTAGCGGCCTGCACTAAGTGCCAAAGACGCTTCCCGGCTCGTTCAAGGATATCCACACAGTCGGTGATATATTCCGAAGCCTGTCGACCACTGCCCTGATTACACTAATTGAATGTTCCCAGTCGAGCTGTACAGTTAGCGATTGCAAGAGTTTCTAAAATATCGTTATTTTTGTTTGTAGCAGTTCGGGTACTGATAAATCGAAACGAAAATATCGTTTCACTTTAAATGATATATCGGATCAAAAATATCAATACTTCCGTTATATTGGTATAATTTTGCCATTTCCAGGATGGAGAGACTGTTTAAAATCGATATTTCGTATTTTCGATGTATATCAGAACCCAGATACATAATATTTACGATATATTAGGAGATATGATTTTAGAGATACATAAGCTATAGAACATCGAATTTTTATGAATCGATATAATTTTGCCATATACCCAGGGACCTCTTTCAGAAATCGATATATCGTATTTTCGATGTTTTTCGGAGACATGCGATATATTAAAAACTAAATCTTCTAGTAATGTATTGAAAGTAAAATATCTATTTCCAATGTATCGATATCATTCTGTCATTCTTAGTGATAACAAGACTTTTTTTTAAATTTAGATCTGTCATATTTTTATGTATCGGAACTCGAATATCGAAACTTACGATATATCAAAACCAAAATCTCGATATTTCTGACATTCATCGATAATTTGAGATCCCTGCTTACAGTTGGCACTGCTCTGATACGAGGTTTGAGGTCTTTAGGTTTTTATCAAGGAATTAGCATTCCCGACAAGGTCGCAAAAAAGCTACATGCTGAGTTAAATGTCTTGGACCTAGTCCCCCTTTAAGGGGATCCGCCACTATCTCCAATTTTTTTTTATTTTTGACTTTTTTATGACTTTAGTATTTTTTTATGAGTACTTGGCTAATTAGAAGATTTGATGTGAAATATAGGATATATTTTAATACAATTTCATGGTTTCGGTCTTTTTTAAGTTTTTACCAATTTTTCGTATATTTTATTTCTTTGAATAAGTTTTTTTATTACTCAACTAATTGCAAAAACCAAGCCACCATTTTATTCCTTACATAAAAAGGAAAAAACTGGTGTATAGAAACCATGGTAACTCAAAAAACAATAATGTGGTGAGCATATTTTCAATATCACATTTTAACAACGGGGAAAAACGGGTTTTTTTTAATAAATATTATTAAATTTTATATCAAATCTGCTTGTATTGTGATTCTTATACACCAGAATCTTTCAAATAGTATTAATATGATGTGGTAAAAATTTCATTACAATAGGCCTAGTACTTACATAGTTATTCAAACTTTTGTTGGACAAAACATGGAAAAACACAATTCCGAGAAAACGGCTCTCAAAGTTTTATAAGTATTTTCTTTCACACTAGAATTCGCCTGGGCGATTCTCGCATTGTTTTACATTTATATAAATTTTATCATGAAAAAATACAACCGTCGCAGCAGACCTGCGTACTCAGCGAATTTCCATTCGTCCAAAGATATAATATTTTTTTAAATTCTTTATATGGACACATAGGCCCTATTTATTGGAATTTATTTTAATGATGAATTTATGTGTGTTATTATTATTTTTTTATTTTACATATTTTTGTTTAATATTACAAATCTTACATATTAAAAAACTTTTGTAAAACTAATGACACTGACCCTGACCGTTACTGGACCAGTTTACATGTGGGTTGTACCAAAACAAAGGTTGTTGGTCTTATATGTGCAGTCTTTATTTGTATTTTGAAAGTATATATACTAATTGGGTCAAAAAAATAAACTTTTCTGATGGAGATTTAACATTGGGGAAGAAATGTTAAGTCTGTGACAGCAAGCCTGACCATACTACTGGACCGATTGAAACGCAGGTTGTATACCAAAACAAAAGTTATTAGTCCTATATGCACGGGTTTTATTTGTATTTTGAAAGTATATGTCAATTGGGTAAAAAATGGAAAATAAATTTTTCTTATGGAGATTTAACATGGGGGAAAACTATTAAAGTTTATGACAGCGAGCCTGGCCATCCTAATGGACTGATTCACATGCATGTTTTACGAAAATAAAGATTATTGATCCTTTATAACTTAAAGCGGTCCAGTATAATAAAGGTTATTTATTGGTCCTTGGCATTATTGTTGTTAACGTTTTATATGTATTTTGAAAATTTTATGTTAATTAAATATTAAAAAAAAACTTTTCTTAAGGAGATTTTAAGGGAACAAAATTTTAAAGCTTATGACAGCGAGCTTGCTGACCATATTAATGAACCGATTTAAAAATAGGTTGTACTAAAACAAAGGTTATCGGTCTTTTACGTGCAGGTTTCATTTGTATTTTGGAAGTATTTATGTTAATTGGGTCATAAATAGAAATACATTTTTTCTAATGGAGATTTAACATGGGGGAAGACTATTAAAGTTTATGACAGCGAGCCTGGCCATACTACTGGACTGATTCACATGCAGGTTGTACCAAAATAAAGATTGTTTGTCCTGTATGTGCAGGTTTTATTTGTATTTTGAAAATGTTATGTTAATTAAATAAAAATAAAAATAAAACTTTTCTTAAGGACTTTTAACATTGGGACAAAATTCTAAGCTTATGACAGAGAGCTTGATGACCATACTAATGGAACAATGGAACAATTTGAACGCAGGTTGCACCATAACAAAGGTTATCGGTCTTATATGTGCAGTATTTATTTGTATTTGGCCTGTAGTATTTTCACTGTAGTGTGGCCTTGGTTGGACCAGTAAAAAGGTTATCGGTCATATATGTACAAAAATTTCTTAGAGTTGATGCAAGTAGTCTGTCTTGGTAACATACTAGAATAAAACTCCCATCCAATAAATGATTAATATTTACAAAAAAGGCACAGCAAGCAAACTTCTTCTTCATAAAAATTTAATGATATAACTAAGCAATAATGTCAAAACTTTATTAACAATTTAACATTAATTCTACAATTTTACAGTAAATCTTATTAAAAGAATGATTTTGATTCGTTATAAGTCATTTTTCATTCACCATATTCCAAAATTTCAAACACAATTTGATATTTAATTGTACTATTTTTAAGCTATCCTTAAGCTATTAACTATTACACTTTGCAGTATAATATACAAATTGACGCTATACCAGCATTCATTGGTGAAATGAACACCAAACTGTATAACTTCCTTGGCTATGAACAAATTATTTACATTTCATTTCCCTTAATGTCTGTCTTTTCTTTATCAAGTCTGATGTCAGCTGAGCAGCTGTTCTATAGTTTCTATTTATGTTTGTGTTTGTATGTGTAGGTTAAGTTTTTGTGAGTCAATGCTGATAACCTGTTTAAACAGTCTAATAAAATTGAATTAAATAATTAACGTAAATGTTATTTAAAATATGTATACCCAGAAAAATGTAGCCTAATCAAATGAATAGATGAGATGTAATCATATAGAGGTTATGATTGAAGTGGGTGATTTCTAGATCTCTTAAATCTTTTTATGTTACATTAGCAAACTAAAGTAATAAGGTTTGTAAATTGTTATATTTTTGTAATAAAAACCTACTCAAATATGTTATTAGTAATGGTTTATATTTAGGTTTTTTGAGGATATCTTACATTAAGTTTAGGCTAATAAAATAGTAACTTAACATGTTCAGTCTGACAGAAGTCAAGCCATGACCCTGATGTGCGCCACCGGTGGCACACTACAAACTTTCCAAAACTCCAATGGTGAAGCACTGTTCCCATTTTATTCTTCAATGCATTTTCACAGCGCTTTCGGAGCTTTGCTGGGTTATATTAGGCTATCAGGTGTGTTCGTATTTTAGGGTTGTATAGACACACCTTGGCCACTGATGGCGCTTGTAAAAACTTAAAAATAAATAAATAAATGTGATTAAGATGAAGATTAAGGTGATGTAATAACGACAAAAATGGTGGAAGGGCTCGTCAGAAGACCCAGTAAGTGGTTTACTCGTACGGAGGTTGCAATAACTAACAGTGAATCGTTTGCCACTTCACCATGTGCCGTGCAATCAGCGAATCATGCGTGTACCATCGCACGTAGGCCCATGGTGATTTCAGTATGCCCACGGACAACGTGTGCCACCGGTAATATACTATCAAAATTTATGAGTTTCTCTAAAATTAGCTACTTTAGGTAGTATTAAAAAAGGTAAAATCAACAGAAATTTTAAAGATTTTATTAAAATTATGACTTAAGTTCGTTTCGCCTTACTGTAGGCCTATATTGCAACGTACTTTTATTCAGTTCAAAAATTCTGACGTTTACCACCACGTCGGGCTGAACTTGTTCAATAAACTTAGTAGGCCCTATCACTTGATTGTAGGCCTATCAAGTTAAATTTTACTTTCCAGACATTACATGGATGTTATTCACCACAGGTAGGCCAAACTTAGTGGGTGAATTTTTCTTAAAATCAAGTGATAGATAAAAATCAGATTTTTAAATTTTAATAAATTAGGCTTCATTGCTTATTTATAACAATTTAAATATAACTACACAATGAGGAAATGTTTACCAATAATGTAAATCGCACAAGTACTTATATTTAAATGCATCCTTGCTCAATTCGATTACGGTATTTATTTCTAACTTAAAAACTTAAAACTTTTTAACAGAGTGAGACGAAATTGTCTTCGAAAACAAAATGTTTTTCATCTAACCGCTGCTACAAGAACTACACTTTTATATCATATTGTAAATTAAATATTGAATAAATATATTGATAAAAAAATAGATAGACCAGGTAATGTTAAATTTTCAATCCAAAACATTTGATCACATGTTACAAAAATTAGCACATTGTGGTAGCTGTAGAATTTTGTTAGGCCTCTCTCTTTTTCACTCCTAGTTTCGATGTTTTAACTCCTTCCCTATGTCACAAACAACCGGTTACTCGTGCCAGCCATTGCCCAGAGTGCAGCGGCTGTAATCAACGATCAGTCCCGGGTGCGTTTTGCGTATTTTGGCCAGTTGTAATGCGATCGCTATGAGTTTTATATCCCCGAGTTCATAATTTTTCAAAGAAAACAATCTTATTCTTAACTCTACATGAGTAACCAGTTACTCGTGCTGCTCTATAGTTATTTATGGAACATTAAATTTAGTTTTTTATTGTTATTATTCCATAACACGAAATATACACATTTTTTTAAATCCTTTTGTCATATAAATATGTTATTAGCATTCCTAGTATAATTTACTATTGAATTTGTAAATTTTTATAACCTGTACAATCAAATATGGTTATTAGTTTTTTTTTTTATTTCTTCGTTGGGTCACTTCAGAAACGAATCCTGATCTGCAGAATGATAACAAGGTCGTCTTAGTTTCTGTGATGGTAACTAGAGTGCAAGAGCTTCACCCTCAGCTGATATATTGCATGGGAAATGTTGGCTTTGCCACATGTAATCTGTTACCATTGACAATACACCTGTAGTAGTCTGCTAGCCCAATGTACAAGAACAGACGCAAAGTTTAGACGTAGTTATGACAGTCCTCAGAAGATAGCGTCACCAGAAAACAATGTATTCAGCCAGGGTGTAGTTGAAATATAACAATAGGTACTGAGAATCAAAAATTTAACTGTACCATATCTAAGTTACTACCACGGTTTTTTAAAATAAACCACGTTTCCATCTTCTGTTTATAAATAGAAATAATTTAGATCAATCAAGCACATTATTTTTGGCGATAAGTGTATTATTTATTCTGTCTAATTCAACAATCACTCATTGGCGACAAGCTGCACAATACTGTTTACCGACCTCGATTTTCTGACCGCTCTCGCCAGGTAGCTCTAGCGTCTTTGCTCACATAAATCGCCATTAGGTTTTGCATCTATTTAGAATATATATAATCAATGCTGTTACTCTTGACGCACTGGAATAAAGATCAGGGTATAATTCTACCGCGGCGAAGTAGTTAAAAATATAATCCCTTTTGTAACCCTGTACCATATTTTAGCCTGATAAAAGCAAAAAATGGTTCATTTCAGGGATAAAAATATTTAGCGTGAAATCACATTCCTGGCGAAATCTCTAGTGACGAGTGCCAAACTAATTTCATGAGTGCTCAGTTTCTGGTTCTAAAACATCTGTATGAATGAGCAGTCTCCTTTTAGTATTAAAGTCAATGTTAAGAATAATTTTGAGGTACAGTTTTTGCATTACATCTGGCTACCTATGGCTGATTTAGCTGTTTGTAAGGCGAGGGGGAAGAGGGGTACTTTTCAGAAATCAATGTTCCAAAAAAAAACCTTTTTATAATAAACCTATCGTGCTGGTTTTCGAACTCAAAGTCATGAATGTCTCTTTACACGTTTGTTCAAAATTTCATCGCGATCGGGTCTTTTTTACTAAAGTTATCGCGCCTACGGACAGGTATATATATATATATATATATATATATATATATACATATATATATATATACATATATATGAAAATGAACGAACGGTGTTTTTGGGGTCTAGGGACCTCAAAATGAAAAAATAACATGGTCTCTGACTTACGTCTCACCGTGCCGCCTACGGTAATAGGTACTTCCCTATAGGGGAAATTCGCTAAAATCATGGAGACTACAATTTTTCTCCGAGTTGCATGTAGTTTGATTAAAACTAAAACAGCTCAAGTCATTTAGGACATTCTTGAATTAATTCGTCAAACAGAGGTGATTCGTGCTAAATTCAAGATCATAGTTCTATATCTAGATAGTCTACCGATAACTTAATTGAAATATTTGAGTTAACCTTTAGGCCTATAGATACAGAATAGTGATCTAGCCCAAGGCTGCACTAAAAAACAGTCCATGCTACAGCAGTCCCAGCGCTGCGACATCTCACATCAGTACCGTACGCTGGGAACTAACAACCTATGTTTATTTTATTCATATTGACTGTCAAATACTTTTTTTTTTTCTTGTAACACTTTATTTAATTTACAATCTGTTCAGTTACAAATAGAACAATAAGCAAATATGATACATTTTTACAATCAGTAGTCAGTCTTCATCCTGCGATAAAGCCAACAAACAAACCTTGCATTTTTTACAACAAAGTGAGAAGTCTATATAAAACTAAAAACGATGACTCAAGTCCAAAACATGGCACCTTTTCAATCTATAAACACAGTTACTATTGTCCAATAAATTTAGTGCAAGATGGTTGGTTTGTTTATTTAAATTTTCATGTTTTGTTTGAGAGAAACTGATGAGCTGCACAGCTGTGATTTCTGAGCAAGACTCTCAGCTGGCCTCCTGTTTTGACATCAAGAATTCTGAAGCAAGGCAAGGCCCCACTGAAAAGACAGGCCATGCTACAGCGATCCAAGGCCCCACTAAAAATACAGGCCATGCTGCAGCGATCCCAGCGCTGCACCACGTCACACAAGTAGGCAGGGAACTAACATCTTATGTTTACATTTTATCGCTTAATGTCAAATATCCCTTGTTTGTTTACGTTTTTTCTGTTTACATTTCATCACTAAACGTCAAAATTACTTGTTTGTTTACGTTTTCTTGTTTTGATTTCAAAGGAATTGATGATCAGCACAGCTGTGAGTCCTGAGCCAGACTTTCAGACCGCCTACTTGTTTGACGTAATAAATCATGCAGCATGGCCTGCATTTGTAGTGTGTCCTTCAGCAAGGTCTGTTCTTTTAGTGAGGCCTTGCCTAAACCTAATGATTCACCAAAACATTGTAACCTGTACGCTCGGATATCGAATTGAAGAGGTCCATTGGGTAAACTTTGACATGTGAAGGTAGGGCCTAATACAAATTTAATTTGATTTAGCCTATAAACTGATCTCGTGTGATAGAGGTAATTTTAGGGTTGTTAAGTTTCTGAGATAATGTATAATCGGATGATAATTTAGGATTACATTAAACGAATTTAAATTAAATAGTTTTCATTAAAGTAATTTAGATTCCTATTTGATATAAATTATTACCTGAGGGAAATGGATGTATAAGCCTCACCTAGTTCGGCCGATTACTAGGGCTCGGTGCGATTCAGTGCGCTCGTTACTAGCGCTTAGGACGATTAAAAAACAAACCAGTTAATACAACTCAATCAAAATATTTTGTGTGGTCTTAGTTCTGCAGTCAAACCGCGAGATCCGCTAGTTTCTCGAGCCCAACTACATCATACGCTTGAACCAGCAACCTTCAGGCTATGAGGTGAGCAGTGAACAGTTTGTCCACTCAGCTCTCTAGTCAATTTGAGTTGTCAAGATTTTTTTTCTAGACGAGAACCAGGCTTCGAAGTTTTCATGGACATGCACTGCAGCTTAAATAGCTATGCACCCTCGAGGTTACGGCATTATCACATAGCAAATTGCCATTGGTGATTGGCGGGTTTTTAACACGGATCTTGGGAGCCGAAGTCCCATGTTCTACTTCTACGCCAGGCCGCTCCTGAGTTAGGACGAGCTGATTCCCAATTGTTGAGAACAGTCAAATCGCGTACCATTCGACTTGTTTATCTGTTTACTCTGGGAGAATTGACTGTTGTGTACTAACTTGCCTTCCTTCTAATACTTCTACTCTATAAACCTAAACCGATCATAAAATAATTCAAGAACCGATTTGGTGAGAGTTGATTGTGTAATTGAGGTTCATTTTCACCAAAATATTATTTTTAATAAAAAAGAATATTAATTGTTATATGTTTGTAAAGAAAATCCCAAGATGTTTAACAGAACAGCAGGGATGGGGTTATCTGTGCCATTTACAGCCAGCCGGCATTTTTTCCTTATATTTAAATCTTGGACTGGGCCACTGCAAGTCAAGTATAGTATCAAGGCAAAATGCAACATCCAAAGCTCAGGTTACATATATACAGTTCAAGTTCATGTGAATTGCCAATATTTTTTAAAATTTATTTAAAGTATTTCCGAGCAAAATCTTGTTATCATTTTTTGTAGCTGGTTTTAAACTATATAATAATATTATATCTACACCTATTCTTTTCATTTACTTTTAAATTAACTGAATTTTTAATATAGTATGTACATTCTGCAAAATCTTGATCAATGAACAATTCAAAATAAACACAAATGGAATATTCATCACCTGAAAATGTAATCATATGTTCAGAATTATATTTTTAAAATCTTTTAAATCAGGGAAGCTATACTTTTGGAGGGAAAATTAAAAATAATATTGGACAACGTACTGTGTTTAGCACATCCAATACTATCCAATTTCTAAGCAACGGATTGACGTAGAATAATAATTCAAAATGCTAAATTGTTTGTTTTTTTAAGCTGAATTCAATTTTAACAATTAAATTTAAATAAAATTAATAAAAAGGTGTTAAATCTTGAAAATAAATTTTATTTTGTGAAAAAAACCTTCTTAGAGTAAACCAATCTTGCTGGTTTTCGAACTCGAAGTCATGAATGACGCTTTACACGTTTGTTCCAAATTTCATCAAGATCGGATCTTTTTTACAAAAGTTATCGCGCCTACGGACAGGTATATATATATATATATACATATATATGAAAATGAACGAACGGTGTTTTTGGGGTCTAGGGACCTCAAAATGAAAAGTTACGGTGGTCCCGCGCTTAAGTCTCACCGTGCCGCCTACGGTAATAGCTACTTCCCTATAGGGGGAAATTCGCTAATATTCCGATTGGCATAAAATTACACACACATGTTCACTATTAAATGCTGAATCTAAGAACATCACTTTTGAAAAATGTCAAAAAATTTCAAAAATCAGTCGGAGATAGTGGCGGATCCCCTTAAGACTAAAGTAAATTTGAACTTTACGGACGGCCTGGACCACGTTATTTGACGCGGGCTGTACAAACCCGGTCTGCGATGCTTGGCCCCTCGTTTGCGCAAAAACTTAGTTATTTGCCGCTATATTTGTACAAAATATTAACAAAAAATCTTTAACAGTTTCGAAATGGCGGCTATTTAAAATATTTGGCGGCAAATTTCACGAAATTTAAAAATTTCGTACTAATAAGATAAACATATGTGCACAATCTCAACGCTGTTACTCAAACCGTCAAGGAGTTATGAATTATTTTGTTAAAAAACACGTACATACAGACAGAAGCTAAACTAAACGAGATAGGACGTATGTCTATGTAAACCTTTTTTCTTATTTTGACTTAAGGAATCACTACGTAATTTATTGCCCCAGATTTTTCGATCACCCTGTATAACCTGTTTTTGTTTTCAGTTGCTGGTGGCAGGCCTAATGAATGTTCAAAAATGTGGCTGTGGCACTACTGCTACTAATTTTTGGCCTCTCTGGCCATGGAACGACTGCTTCTATCATTAGAGGGGATTAACGAGGGTCAACTTGCTTGGTTCGAAATGGCACTACTGCTCCTACCGCCCGGACAGGTAGTCGACGCCAGGTAGCCAGACAACGGGAAAACGGGAATTATATTGTCCCCGCGGACCCTCTGCTATGCTGCTTATTGAACTTGATCTTAGGAGATCTAACAAAATTAGGAAAGTTATAATACCTCTTGAGGAGCATGTTGGCGCTTGGCTGTTTACAATAAAAAGGTGTTTAAGCTGGACGTTTTTGTTTTGAAGGACAGCAAATAGAATAATTAAATGAATTTGCATTTTTTCGAGTTAATGTCTTTTTCCGATCCCCAAACCTAAAATTTCGGATTGAATATCCTTTTGTTTGTAATAGGGGTGTGCAAGTAGTGAAGTCGTCAAGTTTTTGAAAATACTCGTAGGTTCCCGAGTTTTTTTTCGAATCGAGTATTTTGAAGAGTATAAGTTAATAGTTAAACTTTTGCATAATCATGATAATATATCAAAAATGATAATTATTAAAAAATAAGACAATTATATTTTAAAGACATTCGATACTATAAAAGTGTTCCTGAGTTCATTATTAATATAATGTTCCTGAGTTAAAAGCAAGCCTATTTTCAAATTAAGTGACGATAATTAAAACCTAGTTAAGTGGATATAAGCCGTTAAAGTTTGATTTTTAACACCCCGTGTTTTAACATTGTTTATATGGGGAAAAGTGGACATCCATTACGAAAAAACTAATTTCTCAGTGATTCTTCATCCAATCTCAACAAACAAGGTATCATGGAAAACTAGATAAAATGGACTTATTTTTATGTATCTTGCAATTATCTGTTTAAATTATCATTTTTCGTGAAATTTGGCATAAAAAATTTAAATGGCCGCCATTTTGAAACCGTTTATGATATTTTGGTATACTTTTAAACGTAGATAGGGCCTAATAACATAAACATTTGTGCAAAATCTCAACGCTGTAGCTCAAACAGTTTGGTAGTTATGAATTTGCTTGTAAAAAACACATACAGACAGACAGACGGAAAACTAGGCACCAGAGACCCATGTTCCTATGATGAAATGTGTTAGCCTTGACCTAAGCTATAACGCTATACATCTGACAGATAATTACGGGACACCCTGTATACAGGGTGTTCAAAAAATGTGGGACAACAATTTACGTAGTGATTCCTTGGGTCAAAATAGGCAAAAAGGTTTATATAAACATAGGTCCTAAAGTGCTTCGTTTTCCGTCTGTGTGTCTGTTTATGATTTTTAAATATTTAATCATATCTCACGAAGCACTTAACGTATAAATTTCAAACTTGGTATATGGGTAACCACTATTAAGAACTATTTTTGTAAAAAGTATCAAATTTCTACTTTGTACCATTTCAAAATGGCGTCTGTTTTTTGTTTTCATAGCTAAATATCTTAAAAACCATAAATTTTAGAAAAATTATAAAGTGACAAAAAAATTGCAGAATTTAATATAATGCTGATATTAAGATTATGATAATCGGACCACTAATAACGGAGAAATTTTAACTTTTCTGCATAAAAACATGGTTCCTTAGAACATTATGTCTTACATTTGCATGTTTTTATTCGGAAAATTTAAAATTTCTCCATTATTACTTGTCCGATTCTTATAATCTGAATATCATCGTTAATTAATTAAATTTCGCAACTTTTTTGTCATTTGTATAGTTTTTCTAAAATTTACGGTTTTTAAGTTATTTAGCTTTGAAAACAAAAAATAGTCGCCATTTTGAAATGGTACAAAGTAGAAATTTGATACTTCTTACAAAAATAATTCTTAATAGTGGTTACCCATATACCAAGTTTGGAGTTTATACATTAAGTGCTTCGTGAGATATGATTAAATATAATCATAAATTGACACACTGACAGAAAACGAAGCACTTTAGGACCTATGTTTATATAAACCTTTTTTGCTTATTTTGACCCAAGGAATCACTACGTAAACTATTGCCCCACATTTTTTGAACACCCTGTATACAGTGTGTAAAAAAGTCCCGGAACGGCTAAATATTTGCACATTCACTCCAATGTAAAAAAACTACTTTGTGAAGTATTTACTGACTCTTGGCCCCCGGTATTTATTCACCTATATATTTATGTACCTACCCCGGATTTGAACCCCCTGTAATCGTACCCCCTGTGCTCAAATCCATTTTGACCGACCATTGAAATATACAGGGTCAATGTTCATTGATGCCGGTGACTTTTTAAATTAGTTCTAGTAAATCAATAACGTTGGCTGTTCGTTAAATTATTACCTAATATTATTCTACGAATATGTCTTATTCTACGAAAATCGTTCGTTGCAAGGGTGACATAAGACTTTTATTCAAGTATTTTTCAAATTAATTAAACATTTAACGCAAGCCAAGTAAAAAAGTCGCTTTTAGGTATCGTTTTTAGAGTATTGTAAATAAAACTAAAAATTTTAAGGGGGTGCTATACATATTCGCATCGATTCGCACCGATTCACATCGATTCGCATTTTCTAGTTTCTAAGAGCCAAATGGCCGAGTGGACGTTGGTGTAAGCTATACATAGGCCTGCCATATTTTCAAGCGGTCAATCCGGGACAACTAACCAAGGATGCTCCAGTGTGTGACACACCAGGGAGTTTGGGGGGCATGGAAGGTGAGCCTCCCCCGGAAATTTTTGGAAATTTTCAAGGAAAAGGGTTAATTATAGTTAATTTTTGCAGCAAAAATTAACTTCAAGCAGGCCTATTTTGTGTCCAGATTATTGAGTCAAAATAATAAGTTTTTAGGTAGGCCTAAATATAGGTAAGCTACTGAGGTAAAATTTACTTTTGAACAAACTTATAATCTGGGAAAAATTTATAAAAGTTTTAGAGTAAAATTGTGAATTTTAATGATATGAAAAAAATTATTGTTATTTTTTTGTGTTGTGACTATGCAATTGTTACCATGGTAAAGTGTGATAATAATTCATTACATGAAACAAAACTTACAATTAATTTATTTTACTTCAATGAGGAATACCAATGTTTTTATGCGAATGAAATACAACTTAAAAACAAAAGTACGTATATTATATAAACATTTTTTCTTCTTTCTTCGTTTGCCGCAGCAAACTTGTTAAACTGCAGGTTTAGTTCATTATTTAATAACATATTACGTAATTTAAAACTGACCGGGACATCAGGAAAACTGGCCGGGACACCGGGACATGAGCAAAATACCAGGGCTGTCCCGGTCAAACCGGGACGTATGGCAGCCCTAGCTATACATCACGTCACGTCGCGTCGCGTCCCAATTCGGCCGATTCGGCCGTGTATGCTCATAAGAGCATTCGAGTCGGGCCGTGCCGTGACGTGACGTCTATGTATGTATAGCCGGTTCCATTTGATTACACAGGTTTCATTCTCTTGAAAATGGACGCGACGTGACGTGTATGTATAGCAGCACCTTTAACAGATGAATTGAGAAAGAAGTTCAACCTCAGGTGTTAATGATCAATTCAGAATGTAATTGAACTCTACGTAGAAGGGCGGAAGTACATAACAGTTTTCTTGCCGTGTGGAGGGTTTCCCGGGAGGTCAACAAACATTTTCATATTTTGATTAGGATTTTTGCGGACATTTGCCATCACTGATTAGTAAAAAACAAGTTTCACGACGTTTCGGGATCTGGAATCTGATCCCGTCTTCAGGTGGAAGAAAACCTAGAACATAACAAGATTAGTAACACATAGCCAGGAAAACCTGGACAAAAACACAGCTAAAACAGAGAACTGTAAAAGCAGTCACGAAAACAATAAGCTGAAAAGAAAAACAATACACAAAATAACACAGGAATCACAAGTATCAAGAATCACCAGGCAGGAGAGAGCACGTCCACACCCAATCAGAGCTGAGCTGAGACTGGTGGGAGGAAAGCAAATGGCGGCGGCAACGGAAATGGCGGCGCCCACCAGCCAACCAAATCACGGCGCGCTACCGGTGGCGAAAACCTGAAACAGAGACATGTGATATGCAAATTCCGTGTGTCTGTTTGTGTTTTTTTAGTTAATTTTTAACCTGATTTTGCCCCTTGGCCTTGCTACGGGTTAACATGTTATGAGAATTTTGAACAGAATTGTTAGTAATTACCCTATTTGCTGACACTTTATTTTCCCTGTCTTTCAATTCTTTGTTTAATATTGGTAGCCATACTGGCCTTATTTCAAGTGAAGATTGACTGATTGGTTGGTCTGCTAGTTTTATGTATGAAGCTTCAATTAGTTTTCTTTTGAAAAAATGAGGTTCGCGGTGTACTATTTTTGCTTCGTCAAAATTCATCTGGTGATTTTCAGACCAGCAGTGTTGAGCAATTTTTGATTTATCCACTAAGCCCTTCCTCGTGTTATCTTTGTGTTCTTTGATTCTAACATTTAAAGGTCTTTTTGTCTCGCCATAATACGGCCTAGAGCAACTATTGCAGTTTATTCTGTAAACACAGTTTTTTGATCCCTGAGTGCCATTTTTTGGTTTGGTTTTTACGAGACATTGCCTAAGAGTGTTTTGTGTCCTAAACGCGGTTCTAACTTTGAACTTCCTAGCAACTCTTCTAATTTTTTCCGATAATCCCGGCACATAAGGGATTGACATAGGAACGAATTTTTCAGTGTTTTCTGACTCATTCTGTTTTGCCCTACGGGTTTTGCACTTTCTTATTACGGATTGAGGGTATCCATTCTTAGCCAAATCTTGCTCTACTTTTTTGATTTCCTGATTTAATCCATCTTGATTTGAGCAAATGCTCTTTGCTCTGTCAAATAGTGAGTAAGCTACCCCTTCTTTGACAGATTTTTGATGGTTTGATTGAAAATTTAAGTACTGCCCTGTGTGTGTCTTTTTTCTGAAAACAGTTGTCCTAAGCGTGTCCCTATCCTTTTCTACGCACACATCCAAAAATGCTAGTTTGTTTTGACTAGTCTTGACGGTAAATTATACCGTCAAGATGAGGGGATGGCCATGGGGTCGCCATTGTCGCCTATCTTTGCTAATATCTTTATGGAGGAGTTTGAGCAAAAGGCTTTGTCTTTGGCTCAACTCAAACCGAAGATTTGGTGGAGGTACGTCGATGACACCTTCGTGGTATTTCCGCATGGAGACGATGAACTAAAAGACTTTTTAGGGCATCTTAACAGTATTTCTCCTTCCATCCGCCTAACAATGGAAGAGGAAGTCCAAAACAAACTAGCATTTTTGGATGTGTGCGTAGAAAAGGATAGGGACACGCTTAGGACAACTGTTTTCAGAAAAAAGACACACACAGGGCAGTACTTAAATTTTCAATCAAACCATCAAAAATCTGTCAAAGAAGGGGTAGCTTACTCACTATTTGACAGAGCAAAGAGCATTTGCTCAAATCAAGATGGATTAAATCAGGAAATCAAAAAAGTAGAGCAAGATTTGGCTAAGAATGGATACCCTCAATCCGTAATAAGAAAGTGCAAAACCCGTAGGGCAAAACAGAATGAGTCAGAAAACACTGAAAAATTCGTTCCTATGTCAATCCCTTATGTGCCGGGATTATCGGAAAAAATTAGAAGAGTTGCTAGGAAGTTCAAAGTTAGAACCGCGTTTAGGACACAAAACACTCTTAGGCAATGTCTCGTAAAAACCAAACCAAAAAATGGCACTCAGGGATCAAAAAACTGTGTTTACAGAATAAACTGCAATAGTTGCTCTAGGCCGTATTATGGCGAGACAAAAAGACCTTTAAATGTTAGAATCAAAGAACACAAAGATAACACGAGGAAGGGCTTAGTGGATAAATCAAAAATTGCTCAACACTGCTGGTCTGAAAATCACCAGATGAATTTTGACGAAGCAAAAAT
Organism: Flexamia atlantica; assembly: GCA_035578135.1. Lineage (NCBI taxonomy): Eukaryota > Metazoa > Arthropoda > Insecta > Hemiptera > Cicadellidae > Flexamia > Flexamia atlantica. Next base: position 1,523,336 of record JAQJVK010000065.1, on the reverse strand, counting down.
AGTACACCGCGAACCTCATTTTTTCAAAAGAAAACTAATTGAAGCTTCATACATAAAACTAGCAGACCAACCAATCAGTCAATCTTCACTTGAAATAAGGCCAGTATGGCTACCAATATTAAACAAAGAATTGAAAGACAGGGAAAATAAAGTGTCAGCAAATAGGGTAATTACTAACAATTCTGTTCAAAATTCTCATAACATGTTAACCCGTAGCAAGGCCAAGGGGCAAAATCAGGTTAAAAATTAACTAAAAAAACACAAACAGACACACGGAATTTGCATATCACATGTCTCTGTTTCAGGTTTTCGCCACCGGTAGCGCGCCGTGATTTGGTTGGCTGGTGGGCGCCGCCATTTCCGTTGCCGCCGCCATTTGCTTTCCTCCCACCAGTCTCAGCTCAGCTCTGATTGGGTGTGGACGTGCTCTCTCCTGCCTGGTGATTCTTGATACTTGTGATTCCTGTGTTATTTTGTGTATTGTTTTTCTTTTCAGCTTATTGTTTTCGTGACTGCTTTTACAGTTCTCTGTTTTAGCTGTGTTTTTGTCCAGGTTTTCCTGGCTATGTGTTACTAATCTTGTTATGTTCTAGGTTTTCTTCCACCTGAAGACGGGATCAGATTCCAGATCCCGAAACGTCGTGAAACTTGTTTTTTACTAATCAGTGATGGCAAATGTCCGCAAAAATCCTAATCAAAATATAAAATCACCATCACCAACAATGAATTTCAAACAAACATTTTCAAATGCCCTTGGCATGCCTCGGCATTCCTAAGTGGACCTGGTGGAATGCACCGTTCCTCCCTCTGTAAGTGCAATTGATGGGTTGTGGACGTTTTTACTGGAAACAGTTTACTTTCTTTGATTGACACATGTTCTTCGTATTAATGAATAACTGTACCACAATTTGTTCCTAAGTACAATGGAGTTGGAAATCCTTCGCTTGCGGAAAAGTATTTCATGCTTTTAAGTGATCTATAGTAGTTCAAATTTAGACACAAAATTCTCATGAGTCTTATGAGCTAATTTTCAGGAAGAAATAAGTCAGGAAATATTGATAAATTTATCCCTGAATCAATAATAAAATTTAAGGGTATTGCTTTCATTCTTTACTTAATAAGCCATGAAGAGCCTGCTGTACTACCCGCCATATAATGTTTAAGTCCCTTAAGAAAAATGTTATTTTCGTTGAACTATGCTTGGCTTTGAACTGAAATTACTTTTTTGCCTTAAATTGTATGATATTTTATACTAGAGATCGCATATTGGTATAAATTCAATCAAAAAATATCTGGGTTTAGTTTTTGCCCATTGCTCCAATAAAACTCATGACTGAATTTGTTTACATTTTGTTGTTATTCCGTAACCAACTTGACAACTCATAAAGCAATCGTTAATTTATAGGAGGCATAACAGTCAAGCAGAAGTGACGGGGAATTTAAATTCCCGATTTCCCTCGATGTACCGCGACTACCTGTCCGGGCGGTAGGAGCAGTAGTGCCATTTCGAACCAAGCGAGTTGACCCTAATTAATCCGCTCTAATGATCGGAGCAGTAGTGCCATGGACAGAGAGACCAAAAATTAGTAGCAGTCGTCCCGTTCCCCAAAAATGTAACAGCAGTTCCTAATTATTCGTCTCTTTAGTAATGTGTTTAATGCATCAACCATTCATTCATTTGAACTATTCATTAGTTTATTTATTTATTCCGTATACAGGGCCAGCCATGAGGTTATGCAGCCACAAGATAACGTTTCAAGTTCAAGTCGTAGCCGAGAGCTGCAACTACCTTTCAGTCAAGGCGAGAACGCCGTCTTTCGTCTTAATGTATGTATTCAAAATTGAGGTAACAACCTCAAAAATCTAAAATTTAATTCCGAGTTTACTATATAAAATAAAAAATTATTTTCCAATCCATTGTAATGATGTGAGCTCCAAAAATTTTGTTTGACCGTCACATTATTGTGTTTATTTATTAGTTTGTTTTTCGGGGGAAGTAATCAATAGAGTGAAGGAAATCGTCATGATTTTTTTAATGATTTTAGATACATCTAGCAAGAAAAAGGCATGTCACGCTTTTCCTCTGAGCGTATTATTTGTCAAGTATTCATAGAGAGATCGCTTACTGACGATGCCTTGTTTCTGGCAAACACAATGCGTACACTACATATGTATGTATGATCTTGAGTGAAACATTGCTTTGTAAATAAAAACTTCTCGTCTCTACTTGTTTTATTTTTCTGTTCGGGGACGTGATACTCTGAATAATTAGCTACTTCAGACATTAAATTTTCCCTGGCTGGGAAAACCCCGAACAAACACTGACCCCGGACAAATGTTGACCCCGGAGAAATATAGGTACTGACCCCGGACATTTTAGAGACGCACGTACGAGACCGGACTGTCCGGGAAACCCCTTACGTATGGTAGGCCTCTTAAATATGTTAATTTTTCGACTGTCAACAATAATGAATAATAAAAGGTCTAACCATAAACGCAAATTTCTCAGTTTCACCATGCTAATAAAATCATTCTTTATTCCGTTCAACATCTTGGAAGCACTGGGATCATATATTTAATTTCGTAAGGCGATTCTTTGCGTCAAAATTGTGGGCGTCTGGCAAGTCGTAGAAAGATGGGAGAGAGTTCAAATTAAAGGTCTTTATTCCGTGATGGCAGGAAAAATAATGAAATTGCTTGAAATTCACCAGAAAACGAGATATAATGTAAAATATCTGCCATTTAAAAAGCATTGGAATCTAAAAACGTCTGCTTTGTTTACATAAAACATGTGATGCTGATACTTGATTAAAAACCATTTTGTAGGCTGGATATCAATGTACAGTAAGGTAGATTTAGTTTGATATGAAGGTATTTTGTACTATAATAAATAATGATTGTATAAATTTTCCCTCATAAGGGGCTTTTAGCCTCTTCAAGCCACTAGTATGTCAATACTACAGTTAAAAGAAGTCTAAATACAAATACAAATTTGTATTTATCATCAAAAACGTCTCCAACACTAAAGTAACATTTAATAATCAAATACCTTTTTAATTTAACCTGAGGTAGTATTGAAATGATAAGTACATCATAACACGTCTGATGTTTTTGGAAAGTATGTCTTGTGACGGGATTTGTTTATTTTGTTACGGTGACTGAAACTATGTTTACATTGTGACAACAGATTCTGATGAAGTTGGGGATGTATTTTGAAAAAATCTAAGGTGTTATAAGCAGATGGGAGTCTTGCTGAAAAGAGAAACGGTTCAACGGTTCACAAGATTCGTAGGGACTAGTGCATGGTTTTATCAACTAGTTGCATTTAGTAGGCTAGTCGATTTTTAGACAATTCGATTTTCTGTTCGGTTATTCTCAGTCGATTATCGGTTTTAACCAATGCGATTCTTCAACTTAACCGATGAAGAATTGGTGTTTTCACAGGTTTTTGATTGTTCGGCTAGTTTTAGCGACTGTATTAGTCGAAGTTTGATGCGTTGACTAACTAGTCACTCACTGGTCGATAGTGGAAGGTAGTCGATGTGTGATATTCGATTATAGTCGATCGAGAGTCGAGTAGTGGATACTCCAAGAGTCGAGGCAAGAGCGGCTCGGATCTCACGGAGTTTGTCCCATAACTCTGTTGGCACTGACTAGTGTTTGGATATCGAAAGAAAATATCGATATTTATATCGACGGTAATATCGGACCCTCAATATCGATATTCCGAAAACATCGGATCAAAAATATCGATATACCGAAATAAATATCAATATATCAGAAAAAATTGGTTAAACAAAATATCACAACAGTTTAGCACACCTGTGACATCCATTTAACGTAAAATTGTTTACAATTTATACTCTGAAATAATTTTATATAAATATCTGCAAAAAACTCTTGTTTCAAGTAGCCTGCATAGCCAAGTAATTTTTTGAAATTCTTGTGGATAACCATATCTTTTCAACTAACAAAACATCAAATAATAAAAAAAAACTAAAAAACATTTCTTGTAGCTAATAATTTATTTCCAAATATATATTTTTAATATTTACTTATCAGATAATACTTAATTATTGCTTATGAAAAAGTGCAGAAAAGGTTAAACTGTTTTTTATTTATGTATTATTCTTAAAAATTTGCAAAAATCAATACAAACGATAATATCAAAGTAAAATATCGATATGCCGATAATATCGGAAGTCTTACATCGATAAAAAAATAACGATATATCGTAACCAAAATAGCGATATTTCCGATACATCGGAAATCGATACCAAACACTTGCACTGACAGGAGAGCTCCGAGTTCCAACTGTATCGGCTTTGAGAGAGGAGCGTGTAATGTGCATGTGGGAACTACTACAGGCCCGTAGTGAGGGAACATCGAATACTTTTCCCCATCGATTACTGATTGGTCGATTAGTTTCGAATATCGATTAGCCTAATCGTTCTCAATAGTCGAATAGTCACCGTATTAAACGTCGACTAGTCTAGTCGATCAATCCAGTCGAACGATCAGAAACCAATAAAAAACAATATCTAATCGGTTAAATTGTTGACTGGTTAAAAATTTCGATGAAAAATTTAAAATATCGACTGAATAGAATGATTGAATAGAAATATCGATTGGTCAAAACTATCGAATAGTCGATTGGATAGTCGAAAAACCACTTGTCGACCGGTCAAATATCCTATTATTTTTGACCCAGGCAGTGTGTCTACTTTTGGGGTAATTACTTGATTATAGAACCTGATTCACTTAATTACTAATTCTACTTTACTTCACCATACGGTAAATTATAATGTTGTTTAATTAAGTCGACTCTCGCTAACACGAACCTTGATATCACGAAATCCTAGATATCACGAATTATTTTTAATCTCCTTGGAAAAACCTGTCTAGCACGAAGAAATTACTATACATAACACGAACTAATTTTCATAACACGAACTAATTTTCCTGGTATGTTTTACCTCTATAACTCGAAGGGACACAAAAATTACCTCTATAAGACGAAGTTCAGTAGATAAGACGAATTCGATTCGAGCTTTACCTCCATAACTCGATGTTTACCTCCATACCACGAAGTTTTCAGAATGGACCTCTGCAATACGAAATACCGCCGTTCTGAACCGTTAACTCTATTTTATTTTACACGTTTTTTTTATTTTGTATATCGTACTGTAAGTATTATTTTTATTAATATAGTAATATTCAAAGTTATAGTTTATTTTTGTACCTGTAGGGGATACAGTAAAGTTTCTTTATATTATTGTTTTAATACATATTATGACCGATACTTTAATAATTGTTTAAGCAGAGGAAGATTGCAGACTTTTTAATCAGAATTAATACGATGTTATCTGTATTGTGTTTTACAGGTTATTATATTATAAATGCATTCCTGTACTTTTCATTGATATATAATATTTAAATAAGTTATAAGCTTAGATTTGTCGAAGATTTAGGGAATAAACAGAATTAATACGATCTTACCTGTATTGTGTTTTACAGGTTATTATATTATAAATGCAGTCCCGTATTTTTCATTGATATATAATATTTAAATAAGTTAAAAGCTTAGATTTGGAAGATGTAGGGGGATGTAGGGAACATTTTTATTTACCTCTATATCACGAATTTTCATTTGGTTTACCTCTATAACTCGAACTATGCCTACGACGAACTATACGTAACACGAAGGAAAATCGCAGCCCCGTGGAGTTTCGAGTTAGCGAGAGTCGACTAGTTGTATTTGTGTTATTTAGTTTTGAAGGTGATTTATGTTTTTATAGTTATTATGATTTGCAATATTTTTGTAATAAGAGTGACCAACGACAAACCATTTCATTTGACGGGGTAGAAGTTTTGGAAATAAAGATTCTGAATCTGGCAATGAAGGTATATGGTGGCAATTATTTTATACAGTTTCATTCAAGCAAACATTATTCTAAAATGATTTGTATAAGCTATTTTTAGATTGGCAAGATATTATCTAAGTCGAAGATGATCTTAAATTTTAAGGTCCCCAGATCGTATGTTAATCAGGTAAAGTGCTGTAAATAGTCAAATTTGTATTTAGGGTAAATTATAAACTGGTTTAGAGGAGGCTAATTTTGGATGATTTTTTGGAAAATTTGCAGTAAAACTGAACGAATTTGGTGGGGACCCGGGTAAAGAAAAATCAAGATTTTTCGGGAAAGTTCATAAAAAAGTAAATAAAACTGGTAAACCCTAATATTTTAGGGAGTTATATACAATAGTTGGCTATATTTATGGTAAAAAACTATGATATTTTTGTCATACCACCCTTTGCCTACAATCACCAGTAAATCACCAGTAAAACACCAAAAAGCCAGTCAGCCAAAAATAGTTTTCCTTTCCGAGGACGGAAGTGACTATAACAAACTACAAGTAAGCATTTGCGTTGACAAAGTTGAAGCATTAAAGCGAATGACTGGCCAAAGTATGTACATGCGTGGGCTTAATCCAATATTGACAGCGGGTGACTAAGATGCAGTCGTTCTTAATAAATGACGTCTTCAAACAGTATGGCATTTTACTTTTTAATAAGGGGAGTCCTTGCTTATAATACCAAAAAATCTCGAAAATATAAAAATACCTAATTAATTATTACATACCGCAACCGTAATGTCTAGTTGTCAAGAAGGTGTAGTTAAATAATGATTCATTTACATTAGACATTCCGTTTACAGTGGTTCAAATACTATAGCCTTCAACTACATAGACCTTCCATGGTCTATAAATACCTGTTGTAATGTTATATAGTAAGTAAATATATTATAAAATCTAAAATAAAAAAAGATTAAAGTGTCTACACAGCCGTAATTAAAATGTCACATAGTTAATCCAAACCTATAATCTTAAATGAGGAAAGTTTGCTTCAATACTTGCTTAATTGATTGTAAGCTTATTTGCACATTAATGTCGAAAACGGCTCCGGGATTTCCTTCTAAGTCTGAAAATAACTAATTTCTGAATGAAAAACGTGTTCTGTAGAGGTTACTTGGCCAGAGGAAACCTAATAATGTAATAAAACTAATTTTAAAATCGAAAAATTAGCATTGGGCCTTAGGAGTTGCCATGCTAGAAACGAAAAAAACAACGAAAACGTAAAGAAATAAAGAAATTATAGGAGCTGTTTGCAAACTACAGTCATCTAGAAAAAGTACAGCGTTTGGGATAAGGATTGAATTAAATAAACAAAGCTTATGTATCAATTTTATGACACTGAAGTATTTTGGCTCGTCCACCGGTTACTTAGTATGTAAAGAAACAAAAAACCACATCTAAAGTATCAACCAAAACTTTAAAAGTGAGCCTGTGTATATTCATTGATATGTTTTCAGTTTTACAATTTGCTTGAGAATACTTTGTACTTCACTAATCTCGTTGGTTCTATAAGTGGCACAGTGCGACAATTTGTAAATATGAACTGGAGATTGGTTTCTGTTCCTTATTTGTTACCTTACAGGTGAAGTCAAATGACATGGCCCAGGCCCTCTGATAAAATTAACATTAGTTTTAAGGGCGATTTAGGCCAAGTCATTTGACTCCACTAGTAATGTGGAGACATGAATGACCGGAAAGATGGAAGTGATATTTATCATAAAATGTGGATTGCATCTATATTCAAAATATGGTTAAGCCTGTCATAGGAAACCATCTTTGTTTAGTCCAATTGTTGGCAATTTAGATTATAACTATCAACTTATAAAATTAAAAAAAAATATCCTCCACTTGAAACAGGCATTTTATTTGTATCATAGGAAAAAATGCCGCACGGATGTACATCCTTCTAGCATTGGTATGTTGTTTCCTGCATACCATGAAAATATGTTTTCTAACGTAATTAATTATTTTATAAGCGTACAAAAAAATCTCTAAAAATAATAACCTGAAAACATAGAAATTCCCCTTGCCTCTCTGAGTACCTACACTTTTGGGAGATCATTTATTCGCCAGTTTTAACTGAATAAAAAGTCGTGACCTTCTTGTTTTTTATTTGGAAATTATTTTACATAAAGATCATCAATAACATTATAAATCATGAACAAAATGTTATCGAACTTCTATAAACGCATTGCATTGCATTGCATTGCATCAAACTTATCTTACTAAAGAAAATAGTTTGTATTTAGTTTTATTTTATTTTCTAAACAAAAACTGCACAGCAGGTATGGACACAATTACATTGTAGCTTAAAATTTACAATAAATAAAAATACGGTGGAAATATTTCCATCTTCATGCCAATTTTTCACTGTGTCCTCTACATGCAATAATAAATAAACATTAAATAAATACTTATAAAACTCATAGAATAATGTAATTTAAATTCTAATTTTAGATACAGTTAAAAATAACTTATAAACAGTAACGGTCAGACATGAAATAAATCGTTTAACAGACTTATAAAGTAAGAAACAAATAAAAATAAAGTAACAACAAATTTTATTACTTACAAAATCTTTAGCACGTATCCAAAATGAAAAACCCAGCCTCTCTGTGTCCGCGAAAGCACAAAAGCACGAAAGCACGAAAAGCTTTATAGAAACTCGAGAAAAATCACGCGCCGAAAATTTTCATACCTGGGGTAAAAAACTGTTCGCACGCGAAACGGTAGAGATAGAATGAGGATGCAGCAGCGACCAGGAGGAAGGGAATGGGGGGGGGAGGCTGGAGGACGGTGCAGAACCTTGGCTCAGCACAGCACGGGGATACGGAGGGGAAACCGGGGATTTTATCCCCGTCGAGGAGAGTTTAAAATCCCGTTCAAGGAATTTAACATATGGGGGAAATTTGCAAGGGACGAGAAGGGGGATTAGAGGATGAGACGGGATCATTGCTCAGGAAGGGGACACAGAGGGGAAAACGGGGATTTTTATCCCCGTCAGGTGAGAGTGTTTAATCCCGTTCAATGAGTTTAGCAAATGCTGAAAACTTGCAAAGGGAAATTATTGTTTCTTTGGAGGGAGTGAAGGACGAGACGGAACCTTGGCTCAGCACAGGGAAGTGCAGGGGAAACGGGGGGATTCTGTCCCCGTCGGGGAAGTTTATAATCCAGTTTATGGAATTTAGCACATGGAGAAAATTTGCAAAGGGAAATTAGTGTTTCTTTGGCGCTTGGAAGGAGGTGACGGGGAAAGGGAAATTTGAGGAAGAAAAAGGACCTTGAGTCAGCACAAAGACAAGGGGGAAAATTGGGGATTTTATCACTATATTGGGGGGGTTTTAATCCCGTCAAAGAAGTATAGCAAATGCTGAAAACTTGTAAAGGAAAATTATTAGGTGTTTCTCTGGCAATCCCGTTGAAGGAGTTTAGCAGTTGCTAATCATGTTACAATACAATTTTATGTTGGGTTTATTGTTAGAGACTTTGTGCATTATAGAAAAACACGGGAGATTTTATCCCACTAGAAGGTTTTTTTGCCGTTGGAGGTTGCTGAACATTTTACAAAAAAAAGAAAGGTTTTTATAGTTTATTGTAATACCTGAGAAATTATATGGGACGTGCCTGATGGGGATTTTATTCTAGAGGGAAGTGTTTCAAACTTGTTTAACTTAATGACCATTGCTAAAAACTAAAGGAAAATCAGTTTTTAAATTTCAATGTGAGACCTGAAGATATAGGGAATATGTAGAAGAACTTTAGGAAAATGCTGAAAACTTGAAAAGGGAAATTAATTAGTGTTTCTTTGGCGCTTGTAAGGAGGAAAAGATGAAGGGGGAAATGGAAGGACGAAGAAGGTCCTTGGTGCTCAACACGGGGAAATGAAGAGGAAACCGGGGATTTTATTTTCGCAGGTGGATTTCCTCTTCTACCTTATCCTTGATGCGTGAAAATGCAGGTCAGAAATTTAGTGCTCGATCTATAGCTTAAATTCTATTGAAAATACAAATAAATATTGTGTAATTCAGTAATGCCGTCTACCTGATCCTCGTGGCTCAGTTCCGGTGAAATGTTCATTTAAGCAGATTTCTTAGGCTGTATTTGTTTTTGTACTGGTAATAGGGAGCAGGGTTATCTAAAATATCCTTACAAATCGCCGTCAGCAGTAATTTATAACGATAGAGAATATTTCTCATGATAAGATTAATAGGTAAATCTGTAACTAGGGATAACATCGAAGCGTCTACGGATGGCAACAAAATATCGATATTTCGGAAGTATCGATGTTTTAGTTCCGATGTATCGCAAAAAGCATATCGATATTTTGGTTCCGATATTATCGGTGTACCGATATTTTTATTTCCCAATCATATCGACCCAAGAAAACTGGGTTTTGATGACACATTTGCTGAGGCTATTTCCAAAGCCTTATTTCAAAACGATATTCGTGACTTGTTGATTGTAATTTGTAACTGGTACTTGTAAAACCCATGAGAGAGGCTCTACCGATCACCACAGACAGGCAGAGATGGAAGCGCCTTGTTACCTCGACACCGACCTGTAGAAGAGGACAGGATTAAGTAAGTACTTGTAAAACCCATTTTATAATAAGGGATAGATTATGAAAATATGTACAGCATTATAATTTTAGTTTTGAAATCTTCCCAAAATTAAAAAAAAAAAACTGGAGTTCCTGTTTCTGAAAATAATTCAATCCATCTATGAACTAGAAAATTTTGATATTTTTCTCCGGAAATATCGATGTTAATCTCCCGATAATATCGTTTGTATCGATTAATCGAAAAAGCGATATCGATAAAAAGCGATATCGATATTTAAACAACATTGCCATCCCTATTTCCTACACGTGTGCCATGCAGAGTACATACATTACTCCTGCCATAAAATCTGATGTGAACTCTAGTCCTCAATTAACCCTTTGAGGAAAACTAACCATAAACAAAGTTTGACTTTAAGATGGCACCTGTTGCTTACCCAATCGTAATCACTGAAGGAATCAATGAATGACAATTAGGTATCGTTCATTTGCTTGTCGAAGCCGGAGAACCTGCGCTTTAATAGGAAGGTTTATATGTTTCGTGATCAATAAAAGGGATGGGAAGTCTTTTTAATTTATCGATGTATTGTTTTTTTTCTGTAACATCGATACGAATGATATATGGGAAATAAAATATCGATGTAAAAGTTGTGATATATAGAAAAAAATCGATAGGCTTACTTCAATATGTCGAAATTGTTTACCATCCTTATCGGATTTTTATAGCTGTCGATATGTTACTATTTTAATGAATACGAACCTTTTGTGTCGAACCTTTCAAAATATCGGGACCAATGTAATCGGAAATTATTAAAAAAAATTAAAATAAAAATTGTTCGATATTTTTTTATGTTTAGCCATCCCAGTATGGAAATAATTACAAACAACGTTTAGATTAAATCGCTTGGCCAGCTTTATCCCGTATTCGCGATTGTTTGTTTAGAAGTTTAATTTATTTTAGTTTGCACAAAAATTTTAAAGTATGTAATTATAGCACTAAAAATACAATTACAAAATTACAAAGAAACGGTTTAATTGGATTAGTGTTCGAGTGTGTTTAAGTCAAAGACTCCTTTTACTTACTAAAACTTAAAAAAGCACGGTTTAAGTTTATCCAATATAGCAACATTTCATAGCCCAAATAAACAAAAAACGCTAATGAAAGATCTGTTTTATTTGTGATTTAAGCTCCGGTATCTGATTTGTCATTGTGTAAAATATAATTGTAATTAGCTATTACATTATATATTTAGCTATTATCTACTCACCTATAGGTATGTACTTGAGATGACTTTCAGCAGACCAGTTATACGTTCACAGCAGAGATTGTTAGTACTCTGGAAATTTGAAAGTGACCTCAAGTAGTATTACAAAAAATGAGTTGATGATGGCTAAGCCCTTGACACTCTGTTATAAGACACATAAGACACCTGAGATTTTTTAACCTTGTGTTATTTCTAATAGAACATTCGGCTGGGTATATACTTCTATCTTCATTACCTATCACTGCAAGCAGAAACATAGGTTTTGGACGGTAAGGAAATCAAAATTAGCAAGTTTACCGAGGGTCAACAGTAATGGATTTCCAAACAACTCTGTTTATTTGAAGATAAAACCTATCTACCCTCGTTATAACATTGCTCTCTAAAGATAGCCGGATTGTAAAAGATGGCTAGATCAACTTTCTGTTCTGTATCTTAAGTTCATTATATATTTTATCCAGAAGTGAGTTAAAAGACAAACTTTGAGGAAGATAAAGAGTGGGAGAGGCCCTTTCGGCCAGGATAAGAATTTTGATTTATTTGGTACAATTCCACTAACCCCAAAAATTCTCTCCTATTTCTTCTTATAGAGTTAGTTTTTAACAAGGGTGTTGATGGATGTCGTGATTAGATTAGGGCTGTTCGGCCTTTAAAACTCTCTGAATTTCCTGTACAATAACTCACAATATGCTGGCCGAGAGAGCCTCTACCACACTTTGTCTCCCTCAAAGTTTGTCTTTTAAACATGAATGACTTAAATAGTTGAAAAATCATTAATTCAACAATTTGTTCTCCTCATTCTTCCTCCGTATTCTTGAATCTCTCGAAGGTATTTTCTTCCCATTGTCAACCGCTGTTGTCCCGGACTACTCTCTGCAACATAAATGATCTATTAAAAATAAGAAAATTAGGGAGCAAAATTTTATCAGGGAGCAATTTTAAAAATAGTATCACTTGAAATTATTTAACGACAAGACTAATTTTACCTGACGAAGCTAACTAACTGTACCTAGCTGTATAAATTCAACTCACTCCTGTCTTCCCTTTATGCATTACGAGATGTTACCCGTGGCTTCGCCTATATGTTCAAAATGATAGTGGGCTATTTTCAAAATAATATTCTTAACGTTTTTGGTGAAGAAACAATTTACATTTGTTAAAATCAAGCAGCTGGTAGTTAGCTCAACAAATGGATATGTTGCTGCGGCTGACTTACGTAATATGGCAAACAAAAACTGACAAACTTTCACACCAATACAATTTGTAGGATTTAGTCCCACAGACAGAAAAAAACACATAATGACACGTCCTGGGATTGATGGGGCCACTGTTTTGGGCCTCTCATGCCTAATTCTTTATTTTAGGTTACGTTTTTAAGTGTAACACTGAGAGTAACGACATTGAATCAGTGGATATTTACAATGACATGGTAAGGAACTTTTCGTGGCCCTGCAAAATTGGCCATGTTTGCCTAAACGGGATTTTGAAGTTGCTCAATTTCTTTTTTTTTTTGGACACGGTGCACTTTTGAAATTCATGGGTAATTATATTCATTCTAATCCTATTCAAAACTAACAGATGTTTTAGGGTTCCATATAATATAATGTATATGTATGTAAAAATAACAGTCATATAGTCAGTGATCATATTAATTTAAACTAAAAATATGGAAATCAACCCATTTCTAGCTGGAAATTCACAGAATAAATAAAATTGCATGATGGCATATGGCTCTCATACAAAGAAACCATATATTTCATAAATAACTTGGACATCATATTTGTCATCAAGAAAATAAACTGTTTAAAAATAATTTTTTATTTTTTTGAAACTGTTTATTGGTTTAGCCATTAGATATGTAGCCTAAATAATTATAAAAAAACCATCATGAAGAAAACACACCCACAAGAAATAAAATAAAATAAAAATCTATTATACTAATTTGCTAAGGAATTTCTTGTGTACAGCAAAACTCCTTTATTTATGAACCGATTTTGATGATTGAGGTGTCAAATTAAAGGGAATTTTCTGTAGAGGTTATGGAATAATTTTTGTAATCCTAAGTTCAATGTGCTTTGCCCCACTGGACTTTAAAGTTCCCAGGTATTTTAAATGTAATTGTATTTTACCAAACATATGGTTTATATAAACTCTTTTTATTTTAATTAACAGCTGTCTTGAGAAAAACCTTAATGTCTACCTTCTGTCACTTTGATATTTATTTACATTTTTTGGTTATTTTTTTAGTTTACAACAATTACTTTGGGAAAGCATTCATATCTTGGTGGATTATTAATATTGAAATATTCAAATAAAACTTAAATCTGTTGTAGAAAATAAATCTGTTGTAGAGAATCACTCACATAAAATAATTTTTAAAAGTGGGTGTAAAAAACGAAATAAAGTAAACCAATAAATTTCATTTCACCAATATCAAACAAATATATTCTCTTCAAACTGTCTGTCTAAAAGAAATTCCTGCTCAGTTCTTTAAAGACGGAGACAAACGAATAAGAAGTTCTATGTAAAAAAGTGTTCCAACTTCCAAGTGGTACTTCAAGAAGGGTTTTATACTCCAACAAGAAATATGAAGGATTAGGAATAAGGAGGATAGCTTGGGAGATATGATTACTGGTTCGCTTAAAAAGGAAATATACCTTAGGATAGAAGTAATTAGTTATCCATAACCAATTATTCAAGATTTGAAGGAGACAGAGTTTTAACTATGGGCCTCCCAGCCACAGAATGAGAAAACAATATTTTTATGTACAAGAAAGTCCTAAATGTCAAGTGTTGAAGAAGAATGGACTAAATCCAGGGAATGGCGGGATTGCATGAAGACGGCCTGTAAAGGTGAAGGTTGCCAGAGGGCCTAATAAAATTGTTGCAGACATTAGAATGCGTATGTGAACAAATTAAAGGAAGAAAACTGTGAACCATATGAAGAGGAGAAGTATGCATTTAGGATATTGGGAGTTCGAGGAAAAGTTGATGATAAAGCGGAAATCAAAAGGAACAAATAAAGGCTTAATACGAGTAGTTAATCTCACATTCAGGTTCGAGACCACTTCTATACAGCCCGAAGAAATTCACACATGGAAAATCTATAAACACAGCAACTATGATGTACCTCAGTGGAGAGGAAATATTGATTATTATACTTCTAGAAATCATCAGAAAAAATATGAAAATTAAAGAGAAAACCAGACTAAAATCATAATAACGCTAAGCTAACATAAACTTATAAGAGTTAAACTAATAATGATATCCAATATTTTGCAAACTATATAATACATGCCTGCTCAAAGTTGACAAAATTTTCTCTCATCATTTAAATAGTTAATTTCATTAACTGGAAACGACTAGTATACTAAAATTTACATTATGCTGTAACTTTCCGTCATCAAGAAAAACTAAATAAACAAAAGAAATAGAGTAAGCTCGTATGCAATGGCAAAGGTGATGGAAACCCTGATAAAACTCCCTTGATGACCTTCTTCCAACCAGGCTGTATGCCCAATCTGAGATTAATGTTCACAAAAACATTTGATTGGCCTTTTAAAAGTAAAGCTCGGCCCTCCAGATACCCAGAGATAAAAAATTACATTGGTCTCCAACAGGCCTTGTTCACTGGTAGCGCTTTGGTGTAGAGCGCGTGGTAACCAATGTAACAGAAACATTTGACTGGCCTTTTAAAAGTCAAGCTCGGCCCTCCATGGGCTCTGTTTTGAAACGGGTGAGTCACTCGTCAATTCACCTGTCAGATGATGTTAGCATTGTTTAATCCGCCAAATGGGATGTTAACGTTTCAGACGATACATCTCTCAAATTAGAAAGCCAAATGTAAGCATTGATCAATTTAAGGAATTACCTCATTTTTCGTGGCTTCAATTAATTAATTTTTGTATATTTTTATGTCAATTTAGTTTTAAGGCATTTTATAAATAGTTCAAAGACTATCCAAACATTCTTTTAAATATTTAATATAAAAAAGTAAACATGACCTAATTGAAAAGGTTTCCATGATTACTATTATTACTTCCTCAAAAATAAAAGGAGAAGAAGAAGAAGCTTGTTTCCAGTCAACTCGCACGTTTTTACTCAACAGCCTATTGCTTGGTGAGTAAAAATGGTTGAATTGGGGATATTCTGAATGTCTATGATATCTATATTAAAATTATGATTATTATCAATAAATGCCTATTCAAATGATGTACACAGATACTGTGGGGCTGAATTTATTCCTAATTTAGTTAGGAATATTTTAATTTTTTACTTTGTCTTCATTTTATAATTAGAAACAAACAACTTGAGGGATGATTGACTCACTCACTCACCAACTCACTTCTTGCCACCCACTTCTCACTTAAATCACTTAAAAGTAAGGTTCCAGGTACCCCGAGACGAACATTGGTCTCCAAAAGGCCTTGACTAACAGTAACGCCTTGGTGTTAGAATGCGTGGTGTCCAATGCCGTAGGACTTGGTGTTTAGCTACCCGACTACTGCTATAATTACGTACGATATACGAGCGTATAGATCACATTCTGGACCAAGGGCCTTCATCCTTGCTCGAATGGATTTCAAGCTGCAAGATTATCCTGGATGAGTGTGATTTTTCTCGTATGCTTTTCCTCGATCGCTTTTTCTTGTCTCTGCCGACGCTGATCTGGAAAAAATCACAAGAATTATGATCGAAGATGCAATAGTTGTTTGATTGTTGAGTGAGTAAAGTAAAACATTGTCTCACGAGTGAAAATGTTCACGAGGGAGTCAATTTGCTTTACCTCGAAAAACAATTTCCCTCACCTACAATAATAAATATCCTGACCATAAATATTTATTTTATTTCTTAGTATGTAATAAAAAAATATCCATTTTGTTTGTTCAACTATTAGCGCCTGCATCCGTGGAACGTTACGAACCAGGGATCAGCTGATTGTTGCAACGTTCTTACATGCTTAATTCTCAGACGTTCTCACAGCTGATTGTTATTGATGTTTGTTATTCTTTATATGCTTATTCCTGCCACTAAATCAGCTGTTAGCACCCGCATTCGTTGAGCAGGGGCAACGTTTGCATAAGTGAGTGGAAATTTGAAGGCTGTCTAATTTTTTAATCATCGATTACACTGTTATTCTTATAGGTTTATTTTGTCTCAGGCCGGGAGACAAAGTAATCACGTTACTCCCGATGGGAGAAAAATTATTATTTTACTCACCCATTACAAGTATCTTCACAAGGAGGTAATGTGTGTGTGTAGGGAGTAGCAGGTGGGGGAAAAATGTTTTTCTAATTAGGTCTAAGTTGAGCTAACCACTGGGGTTCTAATAATAGAATTTTTCGGATTCGGATTATCTGGTTATTACTTTCACCTCTTGAATACAGACCGATTAAAATGACGTGGTCTAGATCATTTGAAAGCCACTGCAAAAATTAACATTATTTTAATGGCCTTGGCCACATTATTTGATTGGGTCTTTTACTCAGTGTATGAATGTGAATTACTCGTGCGACTGTTTGGTTATTTGGATATAAAATAAAATAAAACAAAATAAAGTTCACTAGGAAAATTATCAAACTTGTTACCGGTACCAAAATTGGTAGAGTTATCTTACAACCACCCATCAGGAGCATATCGCACAATAAATCACAAATCAACAATATTAGGAAAACTACTTTTATGATTAGCTTGTCAAAGAAAAAAGTAAAGAACAACTAGGATCCTAATTATTTAAATTAATCTGAAAAATATAATTTTATTGAATTACTGTTAATTACTAAGAATCGGTTTAGAAATTATATTATAAATTTAAATAATACATTAGTCACATTGTGTTTTTAATATACAGTAGCTTTATTGTAACGTAAAAATCAAAGTACCATTGCCGTTAATTAAGGTAATAAATTATGCCAATGAGTAGTAAAAATATATATAAACCTTATAAAAATTTTTGCAAAAAATGTAACAAATATTGTAGTATTAGCATAAGACGAAACGTAAAAAGAAACATGTAAACAAATTTGTTATATTATTCTACTCTAAAAACTTGAAAACCAAACCACTCTCTTATTAATAATAAATTGTGTCGTTAATACCTTTTACTGGCGAAAATTGCTTACTAATTACTGTAACATTCAAGTCTTGAGGTTCTTCAACAAATTTTATTTTTCGTAGTAAAATTCGTATTTACTGGTAATTTAATGATGACATTAACGATCAATGAAACAATGAATTCAATTGCACTAACATCACAGTTTGGTATTTACCTATTTAAGAAATTATGAACTGAACTGTAAATTGCAATAGAAGAACTATTTTTTCAGTTTTAATATTTGTTTCATAGGGAAATAAAATGCTAGGTTGAAGACTGTCTCTATTTTATTATTTACGGTCTGTCAGCTTTTCACAGCCGCAGTGTTGTTAAAAAGCTACAATTAATTAGATAGTGAAGAAGTTATGGTAGAAGAGACCTATTTCTCATGAAAACGCGCAAAATGACAAAGTTTGTTGATATGATATTTTTTAATATGTTTTAGGTATACTCGGTGGAATCTTGCAAACAAGTTGGCAATGAGGTGAAACCTTCAAACAATATTTGCTTAGTTTTTATTATTTTTATAATAAAGTTAGAGCCTTAGATTCTTTTGAGATGTTTAGTATTTCTATTTTATTATATTACATGTTTTATTAAAGTAAAAACTCTTTGTAACATCTTTTTTTAACTTAACTAATGTTTTATAGTTCTGTAGTTTTTTTCGGATTCGCAGATAAGAGTTTTGGTAAGAAAATAACTACTTTTGTGGTTTTTCTGTTCTAAATGGTAACATTTTCATATTTACAAAAGCTGTAAATTTTATGAAAAGCTTGGTGATTTTACATCTTTGTTCCGATAATTGTCGTTTCCCAAGCTCTAATTTAGAGCAAGGGAAAAACGATCAGCTGATTTTCCCTTGCTCTAAATTGAATTTCTCTCAGTTTTCTATTCGTCCGCTACGCGCACTAATGTTTCTTTATAATTTATTTTTGCAATTTAATTAGGTTGTTTTTACTGTTTAACAATCTAAATTTAAACAGAAATAGGCATACGCTAGTTTTGGTGTGTTTTTAGCAAAATTGCGTGTTTAAAAGTCCTGCAAACATGTCTAGTACTCCGTATAAAGTAAATTTAAATTGAGTAATAGAACCGTTTTTTACTGATGTATATTTTTATGTATTTGTGTAGTAAAAAATTATCGTATGGCTTTTGGTAGTAGAGGGAGGCCACCAATTACGTAGCAGTTCTCTTCGTCGAAAAACCTACGCACTTTTGTTTGAATTTGAAATTCACTTTCACATGCTCGGCTTTGCCTCGCACGTGAAACACGGTGTTCCTGTGTTCGTCTACGCCTCTCAGATAAACTTGAGCGCGCACCGGAAAAGCGCCACTTTCGGTACTAGTAACGAAATGTACTATTTATTCAATGTTCGTTTATATATTTCAGTGCTACATTACTGTCCAGTGTATTATGCTAGAAAAACGCTGTTGCACCGGCTTGACTAGCGTTGTTCCAGAATATATGAAGCGCCAAAAAAACAGGAATAACTTGAATCCATGAAAGGGATTTGTGTTCTATAAACTTTAAAAGTTTTTTAATAAGCAAATGGTATCTAACACTAGTTTGTTCATTGGGTAGAAACGAGTTTTTATTTGGCATAACTGACTACAGTTGCGAAATTCGCTTAGTATGCAGGTCTGCTGCAATAAAAGTATTTTTTCTAGGAATACCCGATAACCAAACTTTTTTCTGATAAAAGTGTATGTTCACGTTACCACCGCGTTTATTATAGATCAAAAGGTGCCAATAGTAGCGTTATAGTCAAGTGATTTTTCATAAAATCTAATTAAATTCCTAACTAATAAATTTTGTAATAACATTCGTGTTTTATTGGTGGTCGGAGATTTCCATAATGAAATAAATTACTACAACAAAGTCGACAGCCTTACCATCGCTTTTTATGTTTTGCTGCCCGAGAAGCGATAAAAAGAACAGTAACTGGCATTCATTGAAGTTATCTTTTAAATGTTTAATATCTGTTTAATTTCATTACCTACAACTAATTTAATTTCCAAAGCAACCATATTTTTACAAACTCCATCATATTCGAGGAAATGCACAAAATATAACTGATTAGTCACTGGGGCATTGATATGAGTAACAGATCTTTTGAAGAAAAGGTTAAAAATGAGGGTCTTGATTTTTACGCTAATTTTAATTATGAACTTGATTCTCGGCGTGACTCCGTGCGGACAGGAAATGGATAGGGTGAGAACTTACAACAATTTAAACATAATATTGTTATCCAGCTTTACGATAAGAATTTAAAAATATTTGTAGTTATTTTTATATTTTTAATTCATTATCTTAATATTTCATTATGTTCAAATAGTCTTAATATATATATAATTTAATATATATATTTCAATATTTTAATTTATATATATATTTATATATTTTTCATATTGTTATTCAGCTTTTCGATAAGTACTAAAAATATTTCTAGTTTTGTATTTATATTTTTATAAATATAAAAAAATTTATATTTTTTAATTTTATTTTATTTTTCAAATTTTTATTTTTTAATGTTTTATACTACACAGTTCAAATAGAAATCTGTTTACTATACTAGTTTGGCAGCGCTTTACCATTGAACTGCCGCCTCAATCAATTTCTTAGTGTCTCTAATTACTTAGCTATTATAAAAGTTGTGTCCAAAATGATGCTACTTAGCTTTCTGTCACTTCAACTAATTAGAAACATATTGTGACGATTAAGAGTTTAGAGGAAAAAGCTTAATATTACAGAATATAATGGATGGTGATCCCGATTTTCGCAATAAAGTAATACGTTATAGAATCTCTGGTCAACAATATGGAAGAGCCCTCAACACCCGCTACTAAAAATAAATAAAAAATCATAAAAAATTAAAAAAAATTTGTTTGTAAATTGCTATATATATATCTTTCTACATCTTGAAAACCACCCAGAATAAACTTTACATACATGTGCATATGAGGAAAAATATATTTGCTTACTAGTCCTCGACTCCAAGGATTTCCCTCTTAGCTTTTAAAACATAATATAATAAATACAGCAATATGGTATTTTGTACATGTTTATTTGCAATAATACTTTGCCATAATTCAAAAATAATAAAAAATAATAAATAAAAATAATAAAAAACCATGACCAAAAATTTTTTTTTTCAATAATGCTAGTTATTTTGCAGAGTAAAACCCATCTGCCGGAAAACTTCCGTTTCCCGAAAGTTGTCTTTTTCCATGTTTTAGTCTACAAAATTCGATATTCCATAAAAAAACTACTTGAGCTACAGTTCTAAATTTTGTACATGGCTTTTGCATATAAAAACAAAAAAACTTATTTTTAATCCATATGGTAAAATTGATTTTTATTTATAAATAAAAAAACCTTAACCAGCTTGATATCCAGAAAGTAGACATAAAAAGCTATCAATTAAAAAAAAAATATGATTGCTGAGTGTACCCTGAACGGATATTTTTTGTCCATTCTATTAAAACGACGGAAATAGCTTATTTCTAAGGAATTTCGCTAAAATATAAAAATTTTTTATGTATGCTGTTATTAAAAATTAATAAATATTTCCGTAATACAATAAAAGTACGTGATATTAAAGAGAATTTCATGCTGAACAAAATTATATATTTTCCATTTTTGTAAGGTTTATAGTTTTCTTTGAATATCAATTTTAAAAATGTTCCAAAAAACCGATAAAACCCACTTTTAAGGCATGTTAATTTTTTAAATTTTAATATGAATTTTTTTTGTTTTAGGTATTTCTTAAGTATAAAAGCCTGTTACATAGTAAAAATAAGTTATAATAACAATTTTAGCAATTTTAGTAGTGACTCCCATTAAAATTTCGTCCATGTCGATTAGATTTAACACGGGAATAGAAATTTCAAGGAACAGCCGACTATGGTAAAATTGTTTAGCTACACTACTGTAAAACCTCGTGTTTTTGTTATGTGTTTATCACCTGCAAACATTGTCATTACATTGGCTACTTCGCAAAAACAGTGTTTACTATGCTCGATAAATCTCGTTTTTCATACATATGGTCTCGTATATGCGATGACCCACTGTCAACTCTTGTTATGGGAATGTACTATTTTATCGGCAGAGTTTGTTAGGTATGCAAACAAAAATAAACGACAACTTTTATACCTGTTGAGCAGCGCGTGTCCACTGGCATACCTAAATTAGGGACATTTGTTCAAACCTTCGGTACAATTGTGGAGTCTGAAATTGTACAGTTAATGCTGTAAAATGTTTTTCGTTATACCGCTGCGAAAACGGCAGTTTTTATTACATGTGTTGTGGTCCCGAAGAAGCTATTTTCGCCCTAGGGAGGAAAAAAATCAGCTGATGTCGAGGACGTCAGCTGTTTTTTTAACGAGGGCCAGGCTTCGAAGTATCTATGGACATGCAGTGCAGCTAATTATTATTTTAGCTTATTGTACACCCTCTAGGTTACGGCATTATCACATAGCAGCCATTGGTGATTGGCGGGTTTCGAACGCGGGACCCTGGGGGCCAAAGTCCCGTGCTCTACCTCTACGCCAGGCCGCTCCCTTCGTCAGCTGTTCGTTTATAATGTACTAAAGCTGCAAAAGTTTGTACGTCCGCGTCGATGGTGAGCTAGCGATTGCATCGAGAGTGATTATCGGGTTTTTATTATAAATTGTAATTTACAGTTGCATTTTTGTCGGTTTAATCGATTTGTGAAACTCTCTCATTTCACCAATCGATAGTTCAATGGATTCGATAGTTGTTCATTATTGTCAGTGTAACTTAACATAAATGAGACAATCAGCAGATTGTTCTTAATAAAAAGAACAATATGAAACC
Organism: Flexamia atlantica; assembly: GCA_035578135.1. NCBI lineage: Eukaryota > Metazoa > Arthropoda > Insecta > Hemiptera > Cicadellidae > Flexamia > Flexamia atlantica. The sequence goes on along the minus strand of JAQJVK010000065.1, from coordinate 1,500,669 downwards.
CTTTTTGGGTACCTTCATTACGTTTAAAGCAAAGATAATATTTTGGTTTGTTTTAAGTAACTAGGGTAAAGTGGGGTAAGAGGAACCGGGGGCAAGTGTAACCGCGGCTTATCAGTCAACTGATAAGAGGAGTTTGGGCCTAATTGCCACCATATTGTGTTCTCTGGACCTTGCTTTGAAGTTCTAAACCTTAAGAAGCTAAAAAAACATGAAAAAGTTATAGTTTTATAATGTTGAATAAAACCTTACGTTTGACCTTTACATGCAAATTCGCAATGCAAACTTCAACGATTTTTTTATTCTACATTTTTTTAGTAAATGTCATGGTTTTTGGTTTACAAACTAATGTGCTAGTGTAGATTCAGAATATGACTTCAAATTTGTTAAATTTCTTATGGTTTGGATGTCTCACCCGTGGTTACACTTGCCCCCAACATTTTGCCGGTGGGGCAAGTGGAACATTTATATGGAACATTTATATGGGGCAAGTGGAACATTTATTTTACCTGGCCGGACGTTATGATGTACAATAGGTAAAAAAAATTAAATTTACAACAAAAAAACTTTTTTTAAGTGAAACATGTGCCCAGCGAGTTCTACAAAATAAAAAAACCAATGTAAGTATTTTTACTTGTTATACTTTTTCTGTTTTATAAGATTTTGCAATTTTCAGTTTTTTGCTATTTTTGGCAATTGCTCGCAGAGGTCTACGAAAAGGTTCGTAACTAAGCAACGGATAGAGATATTTTAAAAATTCAAAAAGTCTCAGAATCACGGCAAAATTCTGCATTTATCCACTTGCCTCTTATTCTTCTCAATGCATTGTATAAGAATACACAGGGGGGGGGGTTCCACTTGCCCCCAGGGTGGGGCAACTAGAACCAAAAAAACACAATTTTTTCATTTTTTTTATTTCCACAAAAAAGTTTTACTACAAACAATTATTGTCTTTTGAAAGCTAATTAGTTGTAGTTTATGTACAAAAAATTTCATAATTTTAAGTACAATGGTAACTGAACAAAATAATGTCAAAGTTGAACTATGCTACTACTACTAACTAAGCAACGGATAGAGATATTTTAAAAATTCAAAAAGTCTCAGAATCACAGCAAAATTCTGTATTTATCCACTTGCCCCCCATTCTTCTCAATGCATTGTATAAGGATACACAGGGGGGGGGTTCCACTTGCCCCCAGGGTGGGGCAACTAAAACCAAAAAATACAATTTTTCATTTTTTTTATTTCCTCAAAAAAGTTTTTCTACAAACAATTATTGTCTTTTGAAAGCTAATTAGTTGTAGTTTATGTACAAAAAATTTCATTTTAAGTACAATATTAACTGAACAAAATAAGGTCAAAGTTGAACTATGCTAAAACATGGTTCCACTTACCCCCTAACCTGTTGTATTGAGCGGAATAACGAAAAATATAGTTCATCACACGGACTAAAGCAGCTTTTCGTTACTCGGTCATTTTTCGACCTCGGTTGCAGCATCGGTATGAACTCATCCTTATACGAAAAGCGTCATTTCTGGGCCCTAGTAATGAAATATACTATTTATTTTAATTTCTCGGTTTGGTTTTTATTTTTCAGTGCGAGTACGCTGGGTCTATCTCCTGGCCCAAGGGAGGCAATTGTTGTGCGCCTCTCCTGTGTTACGTCATGCAACCCTTCTCCCAGTCCGTACCCATCCCCCCAAATTTACAACAGGGGTTTTGTTCAGCCGTAGCTGACAGATGATTTTCCACCATACTGTTGACTTCGAGAATTAATAAATACATCAGATAGAAGCGTTTGAAATGATTTTATCCCCAACATATTATTATCGGTATGTATTGTAATAATATTCTAACAAGCGTATCCTGTACTATTATATGAACAGTGTTATCATGTACGCTTGCTTGTTTGCTTGTTTGTTTGCTCAATTATAAAAAAAACCGCTCCGAGGATTTCCTTTAAATTCTTGAAAAAAGTAATTTATGCCTTAAAAACGTGTTCTGTGCGGACTACTAGCCAGAGAAAATCTAATAAAGTAATAAAATTAATTTTAAAGTAGTAACATATTAATATTCGCCTTATGAAAAATGAGCCTTATGAGTTCCCATAACAGCAACGAAGTAAACAAGGAATGTGTAAATAAATAAAGTAATCCTAACAGCTGTTTGCAAACCACAGCCATCCAGGAAAAATACTGCGCGTGTGGGATAAAAATTGCATGGAGTAATAAACAAGCGTTATAAATTAATTTTACTGTATCGAATTCTTATATATTAATTGAATGAAATGGCAAATATAAAATAATAGGCCTACTTATCAATAGTTAAGGCTCGGTCCACCAGACACTGAAATATAAAAACGTGGAACATCACTACAAAACGGTTAAAAGTCGATGAAACAATTTAAAATAATTAAATAAATAATACATGCGTTTCAAAGTGAACAGTGTCCGAAATCGGACTAATGTTTTTCTCTTTTTTCCTGATTTCAAATTACTGTTATCTAGAATGTTTAATGACTTTTTATGAATTTGTTTAGGTACATGGATCCTTGTGCACTGTAAACTTTAAACGAAACTGTACGAGCCGTTTTACAAAAAATGTAGATTTTTAATTTTAAATGTGCTGCTGAATTTGAAATTGTTGGTTAAATGTAATCAAATTCTGAAGAGGACCAATAGACAGATTACATACAAAATGCCATGAAATTCTAAGGGTGAACAAGGAAGTTTTAAATATGTAATTGTTCTCTATAAGAATGTTGGCCGAAAACGGAATACAGTATAAATTGTTACGTTTAATCCGCAACTTGTTTGTGGACATAGACTAACAATTAACGTTTCCGGATTTTTTTCTTAAGCAAATTTAATAGTTAAAAGAATATTTTCACTAACGGCGAGGGCTTAAAAAATAGTAATTTTTACACATAAAGCACCATAATTTCTAAACTGGAATTGTTAGTAACGTGTTAGTGATGTTTAGATTTTGCATTTTTTAACATTAAAACCTAAATAAATTAAAACCAACAATCCCTAATATAAAATTATTATGTGCTTGGATATATTATGATTTCCCACAAAGGCCTACGTATCAAACCTCATCAAAATCGGATACATACGGATGTGAATCATATTCATTGCAGTTTATCGGAACCGAGTATCGATGATACCAATATATCGATAAATTCTTTTATCCTCGAAGCTGCAAACCAAAAATATAATATAACGATATGTAGCTAGTTCGATGCATAGGGACGTTTTAATACTGTAGAAAAGCATGGGAAAAATATCGATATGCTTTGAAAAACATTTAGATGCAGTACAAAAAGCATCTTTCAACCTCGATGCGTGTAGTAAACACTACGGTTTTAACAGCATAACGTCAGATATATGATTTAGTTATAGTTTTGAATCGTCAAAGCACAGGAGGATAAGTCTAGTCCAATCAAGGTCACTCCAGCGTATAAGGAAAAGATGTGATGATATTGGGGAGATAAACATCAAATGATAGCTTTAATCGAATCGAAATGGAGTGATAAATAAGCTGAAATGCCTTTTTAATAGCCGATCGCCAACCGGTTAATAAATCATTTGAACGTAGAGCTAAAATAGCCGTGGTATTTCGTAATTAATTGTTTATTGTAAATTAATAAATAGTAGGAACCAATACTGTATTTTCAGTTTTGTTCAAATAAAACAATAATATACTATGTTAATAGGCCGGAATGTAGGGCCTACTGTTTTGCCGGACGGACATGATAATTCGCGCACGAGTCGAAGGCGAATATGAACGATACTTTCCGGCCGTGCAACTTTTCATCATACTACGCAGAAAAAAAACATATTTCAAATCATAACGCATTCCTTGCATTAACCACTAAGTTTCTAATTCATTAAACCTACCTATAGTAAAAAACACTTGCTACTGCTAGCGCTGCCGCTGCATTCCTCTAAAAAGTAACCTATAAACATACATTAAACGTCGATTTGCCGCAAATCACCTGATTGGTTACCTCTGTTTCCTGCATCTCTGTAATATGTAATCGTAGTCCAGAAATCTTCCCAGTCCAGGCCGGAATGTTTTTTTCTGGACTGGTATCGGCAATGGGTAACTATCGAGCCAACAAAAATTAACAGAAAACATATATTTCTGTGTCACTTTAATGAAAAATATTCTATTGGTTTTTACAGTAGAACGGGATAGGTTGATCATCTCCTCTAGACTATTCAGTGTTAAAGACAAGTTGGGGCAATGAGAACATACTAGAGATCGCCAGTGGTCGAGAATTCGACCAATTTTCAAAGTGACAAAGGGATCGCTAATTTTGTAAATGATCCCCGCATATAATAATGTGTTTCTAAATACATTTCATATAGTACATTTTTTCCATGTAAACACATAATATAACCAAACTGGAGGCCAATTCTCAATCCTTGACTAATTATTTACTTCACTTCTGGCTTATGGCATTGTTTTTAGTAATTAGTATTTTATTAAGATAAAGACAATTTTATTAAGATTACACGTTCATTTTTTTAAGAATGATTATTGAATCAGAGGAAAGTAAAACTTCAGTCATCAAGTCAGTTACCACAGTTCTCTCCTTCCCTCCATTAATTCCTTCCTTCACTCTCTACTTCCATTCCTTCCGACCTTCTTTCCACTTTTCCCTCCTTTTCTCCTTCATTCTCTTCTTACCATATCTCCTCCCTTCTTTCCTACCATTTGGAACTTTTTCCCTCCTTCCCTCTCTTCCTATTATTATCACTAAAATGTTATTTATACTTTACCCATTATCCACCAATAAAAACACAATTTGAATATAATGTGTCCAATTGTACTCCGGTTGCCAGGCCCGGTGACAGGATTTTCGGGCCCATGTGCAATTGAGAAACCCGCCTTTTTTACTTATCTCGCCTTTACTTTAGTAATTAGTATTGTATAATATTAAGATTCCATGTTTATTTTTTTAACACTGAGCTGGTTATTGAATCAGAGGACGGTAAAAATTCAGTCATCAAATCAGTTTATCCCATACACCCCTCACTACAGTTCTCTCCCTCACTCCCTTCATTAATTCTTTCCCTCACTCTCTATGTACTTCCTTCCTTTCGACTTTCTTTCTACTTTTCACCCCTTTTCTCCTTCATCCTCTTCTTACCATCCCTCATCCCTCCTTTCTTACCTTTTAGGTCTGAAATAATAAAACCTAACATTTACGTGCCTAATTATTATTTGAGACCTAAAACTTCCCTTCAAAACTTTTTCTCTCCTTTCTTACCCTTAGGACATTTTCCCCTCCTTCCCTCTCTCCCTATCATTATCACTAAAATATTACACATATTTTACCCATTCTCTACCAATTAAACAAACAATTTGAATGTAATGTCCATCTGTACTGCAGTTGCACGGTAGTACATCGGATGGTAGAGACTCAATTTAATGTTCCTTTTTCTTCCCTTTTTATTAGCTAATTTTTATCTCTTAATCTTATTGAAGTGAGCAAACTTAATTTGAAACACATTCAATCTTCTCTGAATAGCCCTGGATTTCAATCAAATACTATATTTTTACTCCATGCCCCAATAAAACATGCGGCTTGAAATTGTTTAAAAATAATAATTTGTTTGGATTTTTTACTGGACAAATACTAACTCGTGTCATTAATGAATTCCTTACTTTTGTTTATTGCTTGATAAAAACTTATTATTGTTTGGGTTTAAAAAAAAACAGCGTACATTTTTGCCCACTTTTCGCCCTCACATAATATTTCTACATCTAATCTTTACTCTACGAAAAATAGCATGTGATAACAGCTACATATGATGACAAAAGCACAGTTCTGTTTTGTTTTTCTATCACCAAAACAGCAACTCATAAGACCAATGTTAATATTTTTGAAATTTTAAATTCAATTTTCTACTTGTCTAAAAGACTAATATAAATTTCAATGGGATTCTGCTACAGGAAAATACAATTCTATCGGTGTGCTTAGATTTTTGCTACGATGCACACTGGCTGAGAAAAAAGGAGCACAAAAACCTTATGGGAAAAGTGCTTGCCTATTAATATAAAGATAGATGCATGTTACGGAAATTGCAACGATTAATCAATAACGGTGATTAAAACTTAAATTCAAAGGAACACTTTTAATAAACATTGAGCTTCTCAGTCCTTAATGCCGTGCTTTTGTTACTGAAGCTTTTTCAAACACAGTTTTTTTCTGAATACAATGATCTTCAGAGATCATTACCAACATCGCCAACATCATTGCAAAAGACGCGGCTTCAGATAGTAAACCTAATGCAAAATAGTTAAAAGATGGAATCATTATAAAAAAAAAATAGGGAAAGTCCTTACCATGCACTTACATTACTCAAGAATCAATTTATAAGGACGTTGGACATTCGCAATCGACCTCTATGAAATGTATTATTCCATTATCATTATTAAATAATGTAATACATTTTATTACATTTTTGAGGGTTGTGATTTGTGTAAAATATCGATATACCTCTTGCAATATATCGAAACTTTAATATCGATATACTTCTAGCAATATGTCGGAACTTTAATATCGATATACTTCTTGCAATATATCGGAACTTTAATATCGATATACTTCTAGCTAAATCGGAACTTTAATATCGATATACTTCTAGCAATATATCGGAACTTTAATATCGATATACTTCTAGCAATATATCGGGACTTTAATATCGATATACTTCTAGCAATATGTCGGTACTTTAATATCGATATACTTCTAGCAATATATCGGGACTTTAATATCGATATACTTCTAGCAGTATATCGGAACTTTAATATCGATTTACTCCTTGCAATATATCGGAACTATAATATCGGATATACTTCTTGCAATATGTCGGAACTTTAATATCGATATACTTTTTGCAATATATCGGAACTGTAATATCGATGCTTATCTACATCGACATTATCACGTCATTTCTATTTTTAAGTCTGATGCTTTAAAATAATGCTCAATGTATGCTAGATTTTTGTTTAAATCTTCCACGGATTGAAGATGAGCAGGCGGATGGATGATAAACGAAACCAAAAGTCCTCGCTGAACACCTCTTTTAAACTGCCCTTAGTCTGGTAATAATTATTATTTTCGGGTTGAAATCATATTTGTATAATAATTTATGAACAGAAACATGACATACCTTTGAAGTATTTATGACGAGATAGTGAAATAGTTGAACAATTGTAATGTTAACATTATTTAATGGTTTAACATTTAAATAAATTTTGTAGTTGTAGTTTGTAGCATTTATTGTGTTTTGATAGTGTGATTAAAATGTGGCTGATAACTTGAATTTCCAAATGATTCCATGTAGATGAAAATGTAATTACCCAATTAATCCAACTTAACCCATGAAATACGTATTTTGTGCTACACAATTTATAAAGTTTTAAATGTGTAAAGGGAGGGAAGAGAGATTTATAGGGTATTTTTATTTATTTAAGTCAATTTCAACCTTATACCTCAGGGTGAGTTCTTTGCCGTAGCACAATCCACTTGTAGGCTATCAATGAGGCCCTAACTTGTGAGTTCTGGGTGTAAGTGTGTGATTTGGGTGTTTAATTCGGTCACAGCATCATTTAAGATGCAACAGCGATCCGAAAGCGTAGTGTTAGAAATGACGCAGCATCAGTTAAGATGCAACAGCGTAAGCCTTTGTTTGTGAGTGTTATGTGAATAAAGGACGCAGCATCAATTAAGATGCAACAGCGTAAGCCTTTATCTGTGAATGTAAGTGTGTGTTTAATTCGGTCACAGCATCAATTAAGATGCAATAGCGATCCGAAAGCGTAGTGTTATAAAGGACGCAGCATCAACTAAGATGCAACAGCGTAAGCCTTTATTGTGTTTGTGAATGTAAAATGTAAAGTGCCACTAATTGTATGTTTTCGGACGCAGCATCAATTAAGATGCAACAGCGTAAGCCGAAGTGTAGTGTTAAGATTGCCGCGCCAACGGACAGTCGGGGCTAAACAATCTTCGAATGTTAGTGTAATAACGATAGCCTTATACTCACCAACTCGATCAACCTTTTTGGAATAAAAATATTAAATCATTAAATGAGGAGAAGTAGGAATATTCTAATAACACTGACTTTTATTCTTTCGTAGAGATTATACAAATGGATTTACAATAAATTATTAAATAAATATTATTACTTGGTGGCTAAATGCCCTGTTACTGACAAATCATAATTAATTGGGGATACGGGGGACTCTGCCTCTACCGTTCCAAAATAACACAATCGGGGACCTACTGCTGGAGATGCAACAGCGAGCACAGAGTGCTCACAGCATCAGTCAGCTATTGAGACGAATCTGATCTGGCCGGCGGCAGTTGCCCGCCTTTTATAACACTGATCAGCTGGGGATGATCACATGACCACCCGTCAGCCGAAGCAACAGTCTACTGTTACAGGATTGACACTATTTCACAACATAAATGGAAACGTAAACATTCCTTTTAGCTACCTTTACAATCATTGCTATTAAATCATTAAATATGGATTATTCTAACTTAAAACTAATAAAAATATTAATTGTTTTACAATACAGACAAGGTATTTACAAATAAGTAATGAAAGTACACTCTGTGTTCTTATTTACAACAACGATATCGGATAACCTAACCTATTCGGTAAGTGGACAACAAACATTTCTTCAACTATTTCACACTTTCAACAAATTAAATGAAGATAAAACTGATTATTTCTATTAAATGATATGAAGTCTTAACTTAGGCCTACATAATATCTATAGCTTAAAATATCATTATCTACTGTTAAAATCTAGGTTACCCAGACTAGGCCTAGAAATGAAACATTGCAGTTTATAGCTCTGATTTGATTATTTCAGAATATCCTCACATTTTTTTAAGTTTCAAAGTAAACTTCGCTCTAAGGATATGTTCTAATGATTTCGAAGAAGTCACTAAGGTATTTTAATTTGCATAAGTGATCCCGTACACCTCTTTCCTAAGCACGTAAATAAGTTGCCTTGAGACTGAAGGACAAAATCAAGTAAATAATGCACAGGCTTACATTAAAGACCATAAAGATTAATGAGAAACAAAACAATAACTCTAGTATATTCCGACCGACTCAATGACCGCGAGAAGTGACTATAACACTTATAACTGCGGGAGCTCTAATTACTAATTAAAAAATGAAAACCGCAACATAAAACCAGTCTATTCCCACTAACCTAACAGCCTAACAGCCTAACAGAATGGCAAACGCACGTAGGCACCTCCGAGACCTCCAGGACGTTCGTCTTTTTATTACTCCCCCACAACTGGTTGAGCCGTGAAGATGCGCACGTAGGTTAAGCATTTATCATGGGACGTGAAGAAGTGGTTGGGGAGCCGCATTGGGCGGGCTGGGGTACGTTAGGCGGATGTAAGACTGTGTCACACTAGGCTACAGTAGACTCCCTCTTATCCGGACAGCTTGTAACCGGACATCGGTTTAACCGGACCACTCACGGAGGAAGTAATATATTTGTGACCAGACAATATTTATCAAAACATCGGTGTAATCGTACATTTTCAGCAGGAAATGGACGGTATTGAATCGACGATTATTGTGAGAGAATATAGTTGAGACCAGTTGGTCTAACGACGTGTGTAAATATGTGCCAGTAGGCGAGATAATTAAGCATTATTTGCCGGTTGGGAGCTCAAATAATGACGCACGTGGCTTCGAGCAAATCTAACTTTAATAAAAAAAATTCAACTGTTTAACTTCAAATTAACATGTGAGCATTTTACATTTGCGAAACTTCATACAAAACTTCAGATTACTAATTAGAGGCCTAATTAACTTTGGGGGACAGAGAACGCGAACCGCGGAATGGGCCCGTTCCATGCCCGGCGGTATGGAGTACTAAGCTCTCTTCAATTTATGTAGGAGGAGTTAGTTTTTAAATTATTGTGGCACGATACCGATTATTCCCATGTGAAAAATAAACTATCGTAAAATATCTAATTTTAATGTTTGGATTAAATTAATTAATTTTGAGAAACGTTGGTTTTACCGGAATACCCGTCATTTGGACAGACCTCGGTCCCTTGGGGTCCGGGTAAGGGGGAGTCTGCTGTACCAGCTGGCCGCAAGTGAGTCACTTGATTGTCTAACGGGTACCAAGTGGCGCAGTCGGTCAGAGTGACATGTGTACTAGCATAGTACCGGCTATAGTTTATTCAGAGAGTGTGTAAAGTAAGGTCCAAGGGATGGTTCAAAGCCATTCCAGTTAGGGATTTGAAATGAAAAATACAAACCATATGATATGCACAATAAATAAAGCATGGATCAATGCATTTAGTTGTCTTATGAACTATTTATTTATTTATTGTAAAACTCACGTGCATTTTAAGTACACTGCAACCAAAGATAACTATAGGCATAGACTCTGTTAACTTTGATATCCAGTTCCAGCTCCAGATTATACTTAAGCTCTTTGGAGTTCTGTAGCAACAACAACAAGTCCTCATGTGACACAGTCTGCCAACGTTACAGATGGTGCAGGAGTGGGGCTTTACCTTACACTCACATTGAATGAAGTATTGTGAATGAGCGTGTATGAAGTTTGTTTGTTGTCAAAGTCAATTAACTTGGTGAAGAAAAAGGAATTTGAAGTTGTCCACCGGAGATATAACTTTTTTCAATATTTATCGAAAGTATCACGAATCAAGAATCAAGAATCAAATATTTATTCCAATAAGACACATAGAATGCATTTAGTGTGTCAAAGGTTCTTATGTCAGGGATAACATGCGTTACAGCTGCAAATATAGGCACTGAAATAAGAAGAAAAATAACATAGATTACAAGAAAAGAGAAACAGACAATATTAAATATAACATAGGTCTCTACAAATTAGGCCTAAGTGTGACAGGAGTCGGTAGTTCAAAAAATTCACTTATATGATAAAACGGATTTTTAACAAGCCACTGAAATATTGTAGATTTAAAAACTTGAAATGGAAGGACAAGCACATCATGGGGAAGTTAATCAGGCATTTCAAACCTACCAAATTGTAACTTTGGTTTTACTTAGCCTAACAAACGGAATGTGTAACAGAGCTCTAGACCTGGTATTGAAACTGTGGATGTCTCCTCGAGTAGTATGCGTGTCAATATTCTTATAACTAGTTAAAATTACGTTAAATATCAATGTCTATGGCATATTACGTGCCGATTACTTGAAGAAAAACGTAAAAAGAGTGTTTTTTGTTCAACTTTTGCAGGAATTGGTTATTCTGATTCACCGGTTGAACAATATAACGAACGCAAATTAAAATTAAACGCTATTACGCTATAACTCTGCTCGGCTTTTACAAACAGACGAAATTTCACATAAAAACGGCATTTTTCCTGCTTGAAGGGAGGACTTGCTGGATTGCTGCTTCTAGATAACCGCTTCCGATATTTGTTGTGTGACAGCTTTACTAGCGGCTACTTTACAGCCAGTAGGCACTACTAAATAGCAGCTGGTATGACACAGGCTCAACAGTGTCTGTTATTTTGGTTTGATACAGTGATACAGTAGTACAGCCCTGACTTATACTGCTTTATAATGCTATCTCACCATCCAATATATATCTCTAAAACAACAAAATTTTGGTTCCTGTATGTCGCATGGCAAATGCATCGAATTGGGCCCCGATAAATAAAAAAAGATATATCAATATTGTATAAAGACTTCCCTAGTCGGAAGTCACCTGTCGGGTGAGGCCGAGCGAGGCCGAGGGACGTCCTTGACTTCGGGTGAGGTCGGGAGAGATCGGGTAAACTCGGACGAACTCGGGGAATCGGCCTTACGGAGCAAGCGCAGAAGCGCTGAATAAACTGGAGCAGTTTATTTCACAGGATGTAACAACCAGGAATGCGGTAAAACAAGTGACTCTCGAAAACTCTAAAATTATAGAAACTACATTTTTCGGGTTACATGTGTTCCGACTTGGGTTTGATTAGAGTTTTAGAGGATATTCTTGATTAGATTCGATTTACAGAGGTGATTCAAGCTAAATTAAAGATATTCAGGTAAACCAAAAGAAATTCGGGCTACATAGTATAGAGACATATACATATACATAGGTAGACGAGAGTGAAGCTGGACCGGAGTAGGGGCCCTTTGGGCCCCATGGTTTGTAAGTTGCCTGTTAGGAGACCCTACGTTTGACTGGGCCCCTACTGACCGGATTTGATTCACAGGTATGGTGCGACCAGCACGCTGAGAGAAATTCAAGATATTGAGGTAATTTCGATACGTAGGGATAAAATATAATTGTAATTTGACGTATCTGTTGGACTATGAGCTGTAGAGTTTTTTTGTACCCTAGACTTACAGAGTTACCAAATTAACTGTAAAACTATTTCAAAGTACGCATTTTGTTGACAGACTATTCATAAGAGACTGAACATATTTTGGGATATCAGGGATTTTGAGGTATTGAGTGTTTAAGTTTATGAGAGTCGACTGCCATTGTAACATGTGAACAGCGTGGAAATATAGATTAGAGAATTAGTGCAAATAAGTAAAGACTATGTAATGAGTTATTTTGTCTGGGATATTATGCCTACAAAAGGGTTCATTATTCTATAAATGTTCTTACTACAAAGTGACTAACGTATAGACAACGGTTCTTCCGTTTGATCGCTCGAGAGTTCAATTCCTTCGAGACTGCATGGATTTGAATTATTTTATCGAGTTTAACAAACGGAAAAAGTATTTCGTAATATTGATTACCATGAGAGGGTAATTAAATCAGTGATCATGAAAATACAGCAGAATAAGTTTTTTTATTCTCACAGTTTTTTAAGCTGGAAACTCTTAACACATCAACCGAGATAAGTATTTAAGGCTGCTAATAATTATTTTAAAGCTTCTCAATACGTAATACTAGTTGTTTCGTAGAGGCCTTTGCTATAGTAGGCTAGCAGACATTAGTTATAGACCATTGTATTTCTTTTTGATTTGTATAGTGCGATTACTGTAAACAACTGTTCACGATTATGCTCAATCATAAGATTACGTATTCACAGCAGTTCTCACCTCAGTTTGTTTACTTATATCATTGATTTCAAATACATATACAGTCTGACTTTTGTATATAAAGGCGATGCTCATGCACCTTGGTCTCGCTCTTCGGGAGGTTGACGGTCCCAGCGTCCTCGTCCTTGACCTGAGTCAAGACCACGGTCGTCAATGTCAAGGTCAATGTGGGTACGTGGCCGGCCCCTCGTCTGCTGGTAATTAAGTAGAATCGCCATAAACGTGGGCTGTGATGAGGGACGACCGCTGCAAGAAACAAGAATCGAGCTCGCTGAAATTTTGATCGAGAATCTGCCGAGTCGCACGTAGGCCTTCGCAAACCTGCTTCCAGAATTTGGTTCTGGGAAGCCCGGTGCCCCGGGGCCCGTTTGTGTTTTGGTCCTTAGTAAAATTAGTTTTTTCATCGCAATCTCGGCTTAAATAATCTCGGCCTCGCAAATAAAACACTATCTTCCCCCGAAATGGACTACTTTCATGACTAGTATTGAAATATACTATTGACACAGATAAGAATCAAAATTGTTCTGTTTGTATAATGTGAGAAAAGTAACACCTTGGAATTGGTGTCAAAAAATAATTATTCTTATTCTTTTTTGGAAAATAGTATCAACAACTTTTTGTACTACCTATTGGCTAAAAGATTCTCGCTGTTTGTAGCAAACGATCATCCAAAAATGAGATTTTACAGCCTTGCGCTGGAAAGCTATTGAGAGCGTCTATTAAGTGGGAGGCAAAAGTTATTAATTTCGTACATAAAGAAAAATTAACCGCGATGTCCTAAGCCAAAAACGGCTTCATAAAACTGATTCCAACTAAGGGGTAAATTATTCCCTCTAATAGCACAATTTAAAAATTTCCATGTTTTCTACAACAAAGTACGACCAAAAATTTGCTTTTCCACTTACTTTACGAGACTAGAGCGAGAGTCTATCCAATGGAAAGCAACAGTTGTTAATTATCTCCCTTGAGAATAACAGTTAATAATCCTACCCACTGAAAAAACTCCTACCAAGAATTGAAATAAAATCATTTCTCTATTTTCATTTTGCTTTAAATAATCACTTGAGCGAAATTCAGTAAATTTTCAGCAGAAGCCACAAAAACAGGTTGAATCAAATGTCGTAGTCCGGGCCGTCCGTAAGCCCATTGTTAAAATTAACATTACTTTTATAGGCGGCCTGTGCCATACCATTTTACCCGGACTGTACTCCGTCTGTCGGTCATCGCCCGGACCTTCAAAATATATCATCATCAATCTTCTGTGTAAGTGCGGTCCTCGGGAGTTCCTGGAGTCCTGATGACGTACGACTGAAGTCACTCTCCAAACACGCATGACTGTTGATTGATAGCTTGAGGTAATTTGTACTCGTCTGTTCTTCCCGATCACGTGGGTGCAGGATGGCGATTATTTTTAAATATCGATATATCGCTTTTTCGATTTATCGGATCCATTAATATAGATACAAACAATGATTCAAAAACCCTGCTTTCTGATGTAGATACATATCGGAAAAGAAATAGATAATATCGGAACAAAAATATCGATATACTTTTTACGATACATCGGAACTAAAACATCGATAACACGGATACATCGATATTCGCATGATTGGAGAAAAAATATATCGGGAGAAAAATATCGATTTTCTCGATATACTGTAAAATTATATTTTCATCATACTAACACAGAAACATATGTTTTCAGTTCCTTTTGTTGGCTCGAAAGTTACCTATTGCCGGCTAAGCCGGATAAATTCTTATCCGACCTAGGCCGGAAAGAACGGAAGTAAACAATCAGCTGATTGCAGCAAACCGATGTTTAATGCTTCTTTATTGGTGGTTTATTGGTTTCTTTTTAGAGGAATGCAGTGGCAGCACTGCATCCGTAGCAAATGTTCCTCTGTTTGTTATAGGTTAGGTTGGAAGGTTTAGGTTGAGAAACGGATGTTCATGTAAGGATTACGTTATGATTGAAGGTATGTTTTTTCTGCGTAGTATGATGAAAAATATCGTACGTTACACGGCCAGGAAGTTTTGCCGTACTCGCATAAATATCCCGCACTCACTTTCGCTCGCGCGGGAACTATCATGCTCGTCCGGCAAAACAGTACATCCCGGCCTAGTAACGTAATATACTATTCTGGAGGACAATCATTTTACAATTTATCAGAACTATTAATTTCGTTGCATACGATATATTATATGGAGACAAATATCGATATTTCCGATATATCGCAAAAATACGATGTGTTTGGAGAAAAATGTCACATTTTTACAAGTTCATAAAAGGATGGAACTATTTGAGAAACAGGGTTTGCAACCATGCAACTCAAGATTTTTTTATTCTTACCAGGGGAGAATCCAAAACGGAAAATATTATGCGATACACATTTTCATAGTCTGTGCCTTGTTTCAAAACGGATTTTACAAGTATTAGGTACAAATTACTATCAACAAATCAGTAAAAAATACATACACAGACTCCTAGCAAAATATTAGTGATTGCTAGTTTTACAGGGTTCAAAGTTAGTAATACTAATTTACCAATATCATTTTGAAATAAGGCCTCAAGAACAGCGTGAATAACTAAAATCTTTCAAACTGTCTTCAAAACCCTGTTTTATGAAGTAGTTATGTATCGGAAAAGAAATATCGATACGCAGATAATATCGAAACAAAAATATCGATATGCTTTTTACGATACATCGGAACTAAAACATCGATAACACCGATATATCGATATTCGCATGATTGATGATTGATAGCTTGTGGTAATTTGTAATCGTCTGTTTTTCCCGATCACGTGCGTGATGGGTACGTACCGATTTAATAGTAGTTTTCATCACTAGGAGCGAAAGTGGCTATTGTTGGTACGACATCGTAATTTACAGGTGAGGCGCAGCCGAGCTTGGAAATGCGATCGAGTACCAAGAAGACACTTTTGCTCCGTGTGATTAACAACTATTTTCATCATTATGTATAAATATAGCCATTTAATCGTAAAAAATTAGACTATATAATTTTGAGGTTATCCAAAATAGTCATCGTCATTTACACATCTGTTAGTTGTTTACAAACACAAGTTAAGAAATCGTTCAACCTTTCAAACGTAACATATACAAATTTTGACATTAGAGTACGACAAAATTTACCATATGTTTTTTCAGTGCTACTATTCGAAGTGATCCAAAAACGATAATTTTTCGTACGATTTAGAGAACTAAAAACGGCTGTTTTCGGGACAGTATGATGAAAAGGGGGATTTTTAGCTATGGTTCTTATTTCATAGAAGAGAGTAATAAAGTGCGGTGAAAGATCAATTTGACTGTGGAATTGGTACAACAAAAAAGCTCATGAAAATATATCTTGGAGAAACCGGACAAAGGGACAATTTTTTTTTGGGGGGGGGGTTAATTACCTATTTTAAGCCATTTGCTCTTATGTACAATTTTGTACCATATAGCGATAGACACGGTAGAGTAACCTTAAAGACAAACAAATTTGAAAAAGGGCTTACGAAAAAGGTTTAGGAGTCCTTCAAATTTTACCTCCAACGAACTGTACAAGATTTTTTTTTCCTGACACTGAACTGGTTGAAACTAACCTGAGTTAAGTCCAACTGAAAAATTGTCATGCCTGTTGTGTTCTATGTTGATAGACAACCGATAAAAATGTTACAATTATTGCTAATTATTTTAACATTATTAAAATATGTTAATCATGTTAAAATTAGTATAGTAATTTTTTATTTTAAAATTTAATTTAATTTTTAACTAAAAATTAACGCAGGGGAATCAAAATTTAAGAGGATTAAATTTAATCCTCTTGCGTTAGGGATAAGAAGTTCCTCATCCTTACCGCAAGAGGATAAGGAAAAAGAACTTCGCCTTTTCTCAGAGCCATGCCTTGATACAGGATTCGCCAAAATGACTTGAGCTTATGTAAATTTGTTTTTAAGTACAATATTTTCCCATTATTTATTTCCGAATGAATTTAAGTTAAGTTATGCACTTCCATGTGAGCACTCAATGCTGCCTTTATCTCTCTTTGCGTCATTGATTGTAAAAACTTGACACTTTAAAGAGTTTTGTTCGCATATCCAACAGAATTGTTGGACATAAAATAGACAAATACCATGCATCGTAAGCTTAAAAACTACTTGTATAAATTTTCTGGAAAGAAGTATTTATATGTTAAAGTGAAAGTGAGTGTTATCTTTTTAATGTTTGAATATAAGCCGACCCTCCACTCAAAGCTCTTGTAAACATGTTTTACGATGACAATGTCCCGAGCAGGTTTTTAACCTAGGGGCAAAAAGACATTGATCTCAAAAAATGTCTAAGAAATTTATTTTATTTTATGTTATTATTATTATGTTTCAAAACAACTAATCATGTAAAAAATGGTAAGTTTATTTAATATAGTGTTCATTTTATGTATTTCTTTCGTGTATATATGTGTTAAGGATCCATAAACAAATAAATATAAGTAAAATAAATATACGTTTAATCCGAAATCAAAACGATAATTCAAGATATAAAGATAGTGAAGTAAAATTGCAAAATGTATTAATGTACGACAAATCAATTAGAATTCAACGGTAACTGCGTAATAACAACTAGTTACTTCGCTCATTGAAAACGTGATCGCAGTTTGACTTCGGTTGTTTATAGGTTTTGTGAAGTTTACGATTATCACGATAAGTATCTGTGTAATCGATATTTTACCATCCGATTGTCATTGACATATATCAAAACAAAGCACGATGTTGAAGTTTTTTCAACTGGATGAACTCTTTTTGCTATAAATCACCGTTAATTACCTTGGAGCTTAATCTAATAGCATTTGCGATTTGAGTACAAGGGGGCCTTGGAAAGTAAGTGCCTCGAATATGATATAGAAGGGAACATTTATTTTTTCACCATGTTTCTTTTTCTAAGGTAGAAATTCTTTGATTTGCTTTACTTCCGACTTAGTGTATTTGATCCTGTTCCCTAAACAATGCATCCTGAATTCTTACCCAAATACTTTCTCGTGTTGTATTTAATATTTTTATTCTCATATCCTGTTCCTTATACCTTACAATTGATGCAAACGATGATTTTTTTTCATAAAAAAATCTGTTTATTCCTTTAACGCATAGGTACAATCATGCCTACACCACATTGGGATAATTTATCATCAAGCCTTTTACCAATGTTCGACCAAAACTACGGCAATCTGTGGTTGACCTTTAAACTATATCAAACCGTGCTCGTACATATTTATTTGAATGTAAACAAAAAATAAGTTTGACTCAATATCGAGTTTGAGGGGCGCCTCTGATCAGAAAATTTTGGATAAGATGTGAAAATACATTTAAATTAACACTTCAACCGTAAAAATCCGATAAACGTGATCGGTTGTAACTGTGGAACACCCCTGGCTTGAAAAAAATAATTGGAGAAAGAAATATAATCGTACCTTTCGTGACGATCTTAGGGCTGGTTACAGACAGTTACCCTAGCTGAAATACCACCTTCAAGAAAAGACTTTTATAGATGGGTTCAAAGTAAGAATAATCACAATATATTCGACTATAGTGGAGTCGACCTTACTTAGGTTTAACCACCTTCAAGAAAAGACTTTATAGATGGGTTCAAAGTAAGAATAATCACACTATATTCGACTATAGTGGAGTCGACCTTACTTAGGTTTAACCACCTTCAAGAAAAGACTTAATAGATGGGTTCAAAGTAAGAATAATCACACTATATTCGACTATAGTGGAGTCGACCTTACTTTGGGCTAAACACCTTCAAGTAAATGCCTTATGAAGGGTGTCCAACTTAACTGTGATACCATTGGCATCTCAGAAACTATTAGATTTTCAGAAAACTTTGAATCACTTCAAATACTTTTTACAGACATTCAAAAATATGAATTCAATTATATTGTAAGTAGCCGCCATTTTCCGATATGGCGGACAACTTTGATTTCTGTTATGATACACCTTGTATTGTATGATGTAAATGTACTTTACGCTTAATTTGAAGAACATTTTACTTTTTGGCATCTTTTCTAGATCCAATGGTTAAGGAGATGTGAACAGTCGAAATTTGAATTTTCCCCATTTGAAATGAACTGTGTTCATTTTAACTGTGTCACCCCATGCACTCCTTATGGAGTTCAAAAATGTTCTAAATTAATAATTCCCATGAGTGAATATTGACTAAAAAGTATTTCTATGCTTAAATCTCAACTAAATTCACATTTTAAGGAACTTTATTTATATGGTAATTTTACTTAACCTAACCGTTATCGATTTTTGTACTAGAAACCGACAATACCACTATTAATTTATTTATGGGGAAAGCTCAAATCACAATTGCTCATATCTTCTAAAGTATTGGGCTTAGAAAGAAATGCCAAAGGAAAAAAGTTCATGAAAAAAGTTTTCTCTGAATCTAATCGTTTCTGAGATGCCAATGGTGGCACAGTTAAAATGGTAACTCTGTATATCGGAGCAATGCAGTTGATCTCACTTCGAACATCACCTATTCGACTCTGATTAAAAAGCGCCTGGAGGGGCTCCTCAATATATGAAAATAACCCAAAAATGTAAAAATGAGTAAAATTTAGGTTCGACTGACGGTATTTCAAAAGGCAGCGAGCTGATAAAGCTTAGTGCATATGGTGGTTCACACATGTGGTTGAGGTTTTAGTTCGAATCTTATTTTGTAACAAACCTTGTAACAAAGCATGGAAAAAAGCTATAAATATTATTTATGGATTTACCAATACAGAATAGAATGGAATTTTTTACTAATTGGTTTCGTAAAAAAACTTTTACAAAACATGTAAATTATAAATAAATAAATAGAGTGCACTGTGTAGTATAGGTTGGTTTACGAAAATATTTAAGTGTTTGTGTAACCCTTTGCATAATCGTGTTTATTTTACACTGTTGTCTGTTCGACGGCTGTACAACCAGGTGGCGCTATCAGGTAGCAAACTGAATAACTGCTGCAAGGTCAGAGAATCTTTTCACTTTCTGGAATCCCATCAAAATCTAGTACTCTGGTTTTCAGGACCTTCCTCCACCGATATTTTGGTTCCGATATATACATACAGTATGTATGTACAAATTGACAAATACTCTATCGATATGTATATATGCATATTATATATTAAATATACATATATGCATACATATATATGCGTATTATATATATATGTGTCGTAGCCACATGTTGTAATTGGGCACTTCATGAAGTGCCCAGCTCGCCTGGGCACATAGTGTAATAGAACGGTTTTATTAAAAATTACAGCATGTGACCAACAACACTGAGCACTTCATGAATTAATTGTCCAACGCTCGTTGGGCACTTACTGTTATTATTTATTTTACTCTATGTGCCCAGCTCAGATGCTGGGCACTTGATGTAGACACGTAAAACTGCTGTTTACGTTGCTGTTAGTAGTATCTGATTTATTTTTTTTAATTATAAAAACAGCAACATTTAAAAAATTTGGACACCATTGAGAATAAGATTGTCTACCACTAAACCATGAGAGGCTAATTCACCATATTCTTGCTTGTATGTTTTTTATGATGGTTTCTTCAATACGTTTTCTGAGTTATTTTGGCTACACATAATTATTAATATTATTATTATTAAAACAGCAATCGGTTTTAAAGTTGTTCATTGCTTAAATAATAATATTGATAGTGATGTTTAGCCAAGATAAGTCAAAAAACATAATCCAGGCAATTAAGTCAATTTAAATTTTATGCTTTAAACAAAAATAAAAATACATAATCATTTTGCCTAACACATGTATATGTAACATAGAACATTAACCTATTTTTTTCATGTTTTAATTTATTAACTTCTTTCCTAGTCACCCTTAGTAAAACTTATAATAAACATAGCACGGAAAAACAAATTTACAGAAAGTGCCTTAAGAGTCTTGAAAAAATAATAAAACAATTCTTTAGCTTTTCTTTGGTATCAAAATTGAAAACACTTAATTTATATAAAATCTTACTAGTTCTTAGTGTACTAGTACTAGACTTTGTTCTTTTTTTTACAATTTTACTAAAATTAACGTCAGTTTAGGTTTACGTTTTTTTTCTTTTATGTCAGTATCAATGAATTAACACATCATCATTACATCAAGCCTTTTCATCGTAATTGTTTTATTTGTTTATAGAATAATAAAAACTTTATATGGAGTGTCCTGTTTCCTTAACAGCTTTTCAGTAATATACTTTAAACCTTTTATTTTATTTCTGCTGACACCAGTAGCTTAAAAATCTAAGTTTATATTATTAAGTCAAATATTTGTAAATCCATATAAAGAAATTGTCTAAAAGGATATTCTGAGAATAATAAACGTTTCAAAAGTGAGGAATTACTAGAAATCGTTCGATTTTTAATTATCTTTTTTAAATAGCGCATTACCTATTAAATACAATCATACATTAGTATCCGCTTTAGTGTTTAGTTTTAAAACAATTTGGAAAGTAATGTTTTTAACTTTAAAACAATTTAAAGTATTCATGTTTAGTTATAGATTAAGTGGTTACTATTTTATTGTGAAAATAACTTCGTTATCGTTAATTGTTTAGTTTAGCAGAACTTATAAGCCAAAAAAATCATTAACCAAATATAACATACACTAATTGTATTTTTTAACAGGCGTATGTAAATAAAATTAATATTTACAAATTTTTGATTTTTAAAATATTACAGTAGACCCCCTCTTAACCGACCTCGTTTTAACCGACGATCGGATTATCCGCCCTTGCTGATCAAAGATTAAAGATCGTTTTAACCGACCCTGTTTTAAGAACAGTTTGGTTTAACCGCCCTTTTCTAGGAATAGCGGCATTTCCGTTTCCATACTCGGCGATGGGAACGTCACGCTCAACTCTACAGGTTGTTAAGAGTTTGAAAAATTTTGAATACAGCATTTATTAATCTATGAAAACGTACAGCAGATGCATTGACATCCATTCCGCATTACAAAAGTTCTTTAACAAGTGTTTGAACACGTTATTAAAGATGCCAACAAAAGAACCTTTTTTTAAACACGTCTAATATTTAATTTATAAAAAGGTTTTGTTTTGACCGTGTTTTGGGGTTATTTGTGACATTTCTACAGTAATTAATTTAGTAAATAGGTTGATAATTATAGTTTATTTTCTAAATAACCAACTAACGGCTTTAGTATGATGCTACTAAAACCCTAAATCAATAAAGCTTTCATTTTTAGGTGTTTAGAGGATTACCCGTTTTAACCGACCTTTTAAGTTATCCGACCTAGGTCCGGTCCCGTGTGGGTCGGTTAAGAGGGGGTCTACTGTAAAAGGTTTAATATCAAACAGTATCATTGGCTACTTTAACACAGACATTGAGATTGTAAACATTGTGATTTAATTTAACAATAAGGCCCTTTTCACACTGGGCCACCATGGTGGCGACACCGGTGGCGCCACCATGGTGGCCAGTCAAATGTGCATGCGCCACCAGCTCAGCCACCAGTGCAGCCACCAACCTCACAGTTCAATCATGGACATCTAAGAAGCAGGTGCTTTAGCTTATGTATTTTTGAAATTGCGAAAACTTTGGAAAAACATAGTTTTTATCTTTTTTTCCGATAAAGGTGTCTACAATGTTCGTCCACGCCTTCTTCTTCACATTCCTGTCTAGTATTCATATTTACAGAAAAGCTACACACATACGTGTGGTTATGACACGTTAGATGTCATGTCCCTTATTGCAGATATATTTTCATTTTCCAACATAAACCTCTCCGTATCTACTTTGTCAGTACTCATGACACTACACGAACACTCGTTTGGAGAGGACTGACTAGCGACTGGTGGCGCTGTCAGTCGCTCCAATGTGAATAGACCAATAAGAAAGCATGGCACGACGTGGTCGCGCCACCAGTCTGGTGGCTCTGAAAATCGCAACCCCGAGCCACCGCATTTCTGGTGGCGCGACTGGCCGCGCCACCAACGCTCAGTGTGAAGATGTCCTATTTGAATCAGTGCTAATGTAACGTAGCCACCATGGTGGCGCCACCGGTGTCACCACCATGGTGGCCCAGTGTGAAAAGGGCCTAATTTTAAATCGACTGCCCAACATGACTCGATAGTTACAGCTTGTGTCTAGTGAGCGTTGGGTACTTCATGAAGTGTCCAGTTTCGTTGGGTACATGCTGTAATTTTGACTGAAATAATCGAGTTACACTATGTGCCCAGGCGCGCTGGGCACTTCATGAAGTGCCCAATTACAGCAAGTGGCTACGACATATGCATTTAGTTCCGATATATACATATATATCGATATTACATGTTTAAAACATAGAAAAGCGATTATCGATAGTTTTAGGACTTGTCATCCCAAAATAATACTAATATAGCACAAGAATCATTTTGGATTCGTTGTATCGTTTTATCGGTAGTAAAGTAACGAAACATCGAAGAAGAATATATCTCTGATAATATTTGCTAGACCTTAACACTCAGATCACCCAGTGACGTCAAGTGTAAGTTGTCTCTCCGACCCGTCATGTGGTAATAAGGACATTAGAATGATTAAGGATGGCCATCTTCCTCTTCCTTTATCGATGTAAAGGTTCGATGAATCGTTTTTATCGATATAAAGGTACTAATACATCGTTTTTATCGATATAAAGGTTCCGATACATCGTTTTAATCGATATAAAGGTTCCGATACATAGTTTTTATCGATATAAAGGCTCCGATACATAGTTTTAATCGATATAAAGGGTCTGATAGATCGCATTTATCGATATAAAGGTTCCGATACATCGTTTTAAACGATATAAATGTTTCAATAGTCAATAGTCAAACATTCTATTCAAAATAGTACAAATATTGTACATGAATGACGTCAAGTTTTTAAATACTAAATGCTAATAAAATAACAAAAGAAAAAGTCTGCTTACATACATGAAATGAAAAAATAAAAACAGTTTATTGTGGAATCCTAAATAAATTATTTAAAAATTATTATTTACAGAAAAAATTCATTCAAACAATAAAGTGGTTTGAGTGGCAAGTATTTTTTTCCCGCTTATACCCATCTACGTTTTCAATTTTTGAAATACTATCTGGTAGTAAATTGTAAAATTTAATTCCGGCATATGAGGGCTTCTTTTCAAGAAACTTAAGTTTATGTTGCATAATAGTAGTTTTCATTACTAGGAGCGAAAGTGGCTCTTTTTGGTACGAGATCGTAATTTTCAGGCGAGGCGCAGCCGAGCTTGGAAATGCAATCGAGTACTAAGGAGACACTTTTGCTCCGTGTGATGAACAACTATTTTCATCATTATGTAAAATAACCATTTAATCGTTAAAAAATTAGACTACATAATTTTGAGGTTATCCAAAATAGTCATCGTCATTTACACATCTTTTAGTTGTTTACAAACACAAGTTAAGAAATCGTTCAACCTTTCTAACGTAACATAAACAAATTTTGACATTAGAGTACGGCAAAATTTACCATATGTTTTTCCAGTACTCCTATTCGAAGTGATCCAAAACCGATCATTTTGCGTACGATTTAGAGAACTAAAAACGGCTGTTTTTGGGACAGTATGATGAAAATTCAATTTAATTTTGTTCCTGGTGTCATAATTATAATATGAGCCCAATGACTTAAGCTCAGGTAGTTGTTTTTTGATGTGTAAAATTAATTAAAAAATGTACTGATTGAATACTGTAAAAGTTTCCAGCCTTGAAAAATTAGCTTTAACTTAATCCATCCATTTCAACCCTAACATTATACATCGTTTTATCGATATAAGGGTTCCGATACATAGTTTTTATCGATATAAAGGTACCGAACAACGTCTTTATCGATAAAAATGTTCCGATAAATCGTTTTTATCTATATAAAGGTACAAATATATCGTTTTTGTCGGTATAAAGGTTCAGATACATAGTTTTTATCGATATAAAGGGTCCGTTAGATCCAATTTATCTATATAAACGTTCCGATACATCTTCTTAATCGATATAAAGGTTCCCACAAATCGTTTTAATCGATATAAAGGTTCCGATACATCGTTTTTATCTACATAAGGGTTCCGATACATCGCATTTATCGATATAAAGGGTCCAATACATCGAAGAGGCTATACGTCGATATTATGATAGGTCTTGCCGGACCTTCACTCACCGAATGACCTAGTGGCGTCATGTGCACGTTGTCACTCTAATCCATCATGTAGTAATAAGGACGTTAGGATGATTAAGGATGACCATCTTCCTCTTCCTTCTCTATGACTGTGGAACAATACAATGAAAACAGTACTTTCAATAGGATGGTCATTTTGTCTAATGAATGTAATCATTGAATTATAGATTCCGACATTTTTCTCTATATCAACTGGTTGATATAGAAGTACTTAACTCAATAATACTGTATTTCGGGTTTCCACCTTCAAAATGTTTCATAAAACCTGCCTTTTTTGTTAGAAACCCACTATTAAGTTATGAACCTGTAATAATATCTATACTACCTGGTGGACCTAGCCTTGTTCGGTATTATTTTAAGTTCACCAGTTCATCCGATTATAATAAAATTATTCGATTATATTTTAAGATACATTTTTTTAATATTACGTACATACAATTTTCAACTTAGATAATATTAGCATACATAATATTATATTATGTATTATGTTCAATGTGATTCGTGTGAGAGAGATTTCTGTGCTGTTGAATGTTAAATGAATCAAATTGTGTGTCAAAAAATGTAGATTAAATAGAAATAACTAGGTTAATATAACTTTAAGTAGGGTAGGAGTTTCACTTAAAAAGGAGAGGAGTTTCAATACTTCTCGAAGCGTAGTGTAGTCTAAACAGTAGAAAGGGAAAGGAAAAGGAAAAGTCCAAACAAATTAAATAACAATTACAAATCTTTAGCTATCATGAATTTTTAAAGTACAACTCATCAAATTGTCTGCTAAACCTCAGCTGAAATGACCAAATTAAATATTATTTCATCATACTGACACAGAAACATCTGTTTTCTGTTCCTTTTTTGCTGGCTTGAAAGGTACCCATTGCCGCACTAGTACAGAAATAGTTGTTTGTTTATTAAGAGCGCAAAGTAAGTTATGCGCGAGAATTGTAGATGGCCAAACACTTCGAGAGCGGTAATGATTATTTGTGCTCGTAATACACGTAATATTTTTCCTACCACCATTAGTTAAACAGTTTAACTTATTAACTAACTGTACACAAAAGTTCATTGAGGTTATGATTGCTTATTCTATTGACCAATACAATCTGGTCTGTGGTGTTTGACGTCATAGTTATCCCTCTTTTTTGCCACATTTATTTCAATTAACTCTGTTTTAGCGAGCGGGAATGAAATGAAAGCGGAAATGAACCATTTTGCGTACTGTTTACAGGTGTTGCAATGTGATTATTTCCATGCCGTGGTAGGAAAAATACATTCCGGTCCAAGCCAGAACAAATAAACAACAAATAAACAAACCCTCAGCCTTAAAATATCAGCAGGATTATTCAATCAGAACCTAACACGCGGCCAATAGTTATTAAAATACCTTACTCTGTCAACTCGTGTAGGTGTTTATGATCAATAAATACAAAAGAGTAATCATTACTTAAAATGTACTACGCTTCGTTGACATCATATCAAACAGCCACGTGACCTCTCTACATTGCACGACGCAAGTGACACAATGTCACAAAGTCACGTGACTCCCTTGTCATCCTGTCATGAGACGCTTGTAAACATAAACACACCGTGCGTGGCCTTGGCCTTTAACCTGCAGAGAGGCTAGTTGATGTCTTCAGACCCCCCGTGGTGAGGCTGATGTCATTCGGTAGACTTATTTCGAGACGTTCCGGTACGGCTCTTTCGATACTTGATATCGATATAGATAGAGGTGGCGATTATTTTTGAAACATCGATATATCGCTTTTTCGATATATCGGAGCATTTAATATCGATAGATACGATATATTGGGAGAAAGATATCGATATTCCTGATATATTAAAAAAACCTACATTTCTGGAAATATATTTACAATTTTGCATGTTCAAAGAGGGATTGAACTATTTTCTGGAACAGGGTTTGCGACCACGGAACTCAAGATTTATTTAAATCTAGGGAAGATTTGAAACCAGGAAATATTATTTTGTACTCATTTTCATAGTCTGTATATACCTTATTTCCGATTATTATAAGCTATAAGCACTAGATTTACAAGCACTAGTTACAAATTACTGGCGATATATCTGGCGAAAAATATCACAATTTTGCTATGTCAAAGAGGGATTGAACTATTTTCTTAAGGAGGGTTTGCCACCACGAAACTGAACCTTGTTTGAAATCTAGGGTAGATTTAAAACTGGAAAATATTACGATGTATTCTTTTTCATAGTCTTTACCTTATCAATACGGGTTTTACAATTACTAGTTACAAATTACTATTAACAAGATACTAACAAATTTGATACATACACACTGACACTATGGAAAATATTAGTGATTGCTAGGTTTTAGACTAATACTAATTTGAAATAAGGCCCTCGAAACAGCCTCATTAAATGCTAACCTCTTTCAAATTTTACATAAAACCCCTGTTTTCTTGAGTTAATGTAATATTATTGGAAAAGAAATATCGATATTCCGAGGAACAAAAATATCGATATGCTTTTTGCGATATATCGGATCTAAAATATCGATACTTCCGATATATCGATTTTTTTGATATCCCTAGAGATCCCTAGGTATGAAATCGGAACGATAATATCGACTAGTGGACACGCGCTTCTGAGCAGCTATTAAAGTTTTAATTTAGACTGCTGAATAAAACAATGTTTATTATAACCAGCTGTTCCTTGAAATTTCGATTCCTATGTTAAATATTACGGAAAAACACATAACTTCAAGGGCATCTTGGGTTCTTCACGGACGTATTGACTTCATAAATACCGCCTTAAATAGTGGAGACTGACGTCACACGGCATAGTCTTGCTTTAGACGATGCGATTCTACATGTCTTTTGATATTTCATATCGATATCGAATTAGAACTTAGATATCGATATTTGTATGGTATCGAAGGAAACGTATCGAAAGACCTATATACACAAAGAGCACAAAATTTGTACACCATAGTAAAATTTCGAATTATTTTTTGTGTGTTGATAGCTCTTAGTTTATAAAAAAATTCTCCCCCGCCAGTTGTTTAGGGCTTTTTAATTCGTTGTAATGAATGAGTAAAATAACACTTTCTCTCTCAGCGGGATTAAAGTGATTACTTCGTCTTCCGCCGGGATATAAAGTAAATCCATAAGAATAAAATTGTAATCAATAGTTAAAAAATCGAACACCTTAAAATTTTCTCGCAGACATGCAAATATGTCGTAGCTCAACAGGTTACAGGCGCTAACACCTGATTCAGTAGCAGGAGTAGCAGTAAGATTGACAATAATCAGCTGTTACCGTCTAAGAATTAAGCGTGTAAGAATGTTGCGACATTCAGCTGATTGCTGGTGCATAAATGCTTGCATGTACTTGGATGCAGGCACGAATTGCAGATCGAAACAAAATTAGTTCGTTAATTACTAAATCAATAAAATAGTTGTTTATAGTTGGATATCGATTATTTCAGGTGGGCAAAACTATTGTGTGTATTTAGAGAGCCAAGCACTTTGTCTCCCCCATGAAAATTGTCGCTCTCGGGAAGATCGGGTGCCAAAATTTCCACTCGTGAGACAATGCTGTAGTTTGCTCTCTCATAATACAAATAAATATTGAACAATTTCTTGATTAGCATGATACGTGTTGTTTTATTCACTGGATGTAAAAAAAGACGTCTTGCAACACTCAAAAGACATTTACACTTTTACCATATGTGGAATTAGC
Source organism: Flexamia atlantica (assembly GCA_035578135.1). Classification (NCBI taxonomy): domain Eukaryota; kingdom Metazoa; phylum Arthropoda; class Insecta; order Hemiptera; family Cicadellidae; genus Flexamia; species Flexamia atlantica. Next base: position 1,471,637 of record JAQJVK010000065.1, on the reverse strand, counting down.
AGTTGACAACTGTATAGGTCTTAACTGCCGAAAAAGCCAACAACACCCATTTTGAATAGTGGTGAAATAAAATATACACATAAATAATGGTGAAATACACATAACTTCAATAAAAGTTATTATGAATTCAGATATTATAATTTATTTCCGTACGGGGGAGTTAAGAATGTGATGCTGTAGTTTAAAAAGGTATAACGCTTGTAACATTTTTCCTAAATGTTCGATTTTGTGTGGAATGACTTTGTTTCTTCTTTTCAGGCCTATTAACTTGACTGATTATTGTATTTGAGTTTTTAGCAAATTTTTAAGTGTTTTTTTGTTTTCTACATCATGAAGAAAAAGAATATAATTTTTACTGGCGTACGGTCTACCCACCAATCACGTTCTGTCAAAAATCAAGGAGTAATCGAAGATACAGCGATAAAATTTATCTTTTATAAACTAATTTTATGATTAAAAATACACCCCAATATATACTACTATTTAATAAAGAGTACTCTCCTTGTTCTATAATACTAAAAAGTAAATACACATTACAAAATGCTTCTAAGCATCATCACAAGCATTAGATAACCATAAACCAAACAATTCACCGCCTTTTGCGTCAAACATTTGCATACCTACGTCATTAATAACTTCATTGATACCATCATTCACATTCATAGCCTCAAATTGACAGTCAACAATCGGAACTAATTGTTGCCAACACAACAACGTTGAAGTCACGTGTACCAACACACGGGGGAGAAATATCCCCGTCATTTCCCTCGCGTACACGCGTAATCGAGTTTTAATACCCGCCGATTATAATTTACTTAAGCAATTTTTTCGAGGGCAACTGAGGTAGTTGGCAAGCTTGAAATTACCGGTCTTGTTACAATTGTACAGTTGAAGAATGAAGGCGTAATTGAGGAAGGTCTCGTTGAAATTCAGTGAAGTGTTTTTGCCTTGGTGGCATTAAACTTGATTTTTTACTATGTCAATGAATGTAAGAATAAAAACCTTGATTTTGGGCGAATCAAGTCTTGAATTTGTATTACTTATAGATAGATACAAGCAATATGGCCACGATCACTCATAAGAATAATGTTAAATTCAGCATTGTGCTTGCGGATCTAGTTATTTGTCTCGGACTATATATGATGATAAAAGCTTTGCAATCGTGACAGTTCAACGCAAAATACAAAAATAAAGAGGTTTTTCCTAGATTTTATTTGACGACTTACAATTGGAATTAACTATCCACCCGTCGACTTCTTAGTGTTTTAACACTAGTGGCATTTTTAAACGTTTTATGAAATATATTGTAACTGATGATTTGTACTTCGTAAATAAGATAATTTGTAAATAAGAAATCATACCTCTATTTTGAATTTAAAAGCTTACCCTTGACCAAAAACATCTATTAACGATTCCGGTTAGTTGGCTAATGATTCTATACAAAAAGATTACATCCATTCATCTGATTATATTTTTATTTTATTTTTTGAAATAGGTGTACAGGTAAAGCACAAACTGAATAGAATACCAACGAAACTGCAACCGAGTAATCTAGTATTTATCAATTTAGTAGTTTTCTGAATAATTTTCATTTCAACATAGATCATAACTTCTCTAACATGCTACTGCACTCACCCTACTATTTTCTATCCATTTCCCTGACTTATCTTGATAATAATTTCCCCTGGCTTTCAGCGCATTTAATTCTTCCCTAACCCTAAAACAATTTCCCTGGCTTTTCGCTACATTCTCGGACGTTCCATGTATGTGAGAACACTGGAAAGAGGAGTAGTAGACATTTTTGATTTAGGAGGGCCATGGGCTATACATTATACATTGTACATTGCTTGAAATGGCGACCTACCCACGTAGGTATTTTAAGTCAAGTATGAAGTATGAATGACATATGAGTGAAGGATGATTGTGGCGCGATCTTGTAATCTTGTTACTGACTAAGACCGACATGTTCCTTAGACAGGACTGTTAATTAATAGCCCAACAGCCAATGGCAACTAAGGGACCTACTATTTGACTCAATAAGTGCTGTGGTTACTCAATAAGTGGCCACTCACACAATTGTTACCTCCCAACCTTTGACGATCAAGGTATAATTTTTGAGTTAGGTTAAATTTTAGAGCTTGAAAATGTCCAAAAGGGCGAAAGATGTTGCTCATTAAAAATACTTATAAAAGGGTGCTCTTTCGTCTGTATACTAAAAATAATGTTATATTTATTTAGAGCTGTTTCCCTGTATTGAGTACTGAGGGCAAAACTAATTGGTATGGACCCTTGATGTTGGGGTCAAATTAAAGTGATCACCAAAATGATAAGTTCTGTAATTGTTGTGCTTGAATATATTTTATATAAGGTTTTGCTACAAGAACCTTCTAAAGGGAACTGTGTCATGTTTTTGAAGTATTCTAGGTTTTATTTGTTTAAATTTTTTTAATGGTGATAACATTGAATGTTTATAGTTTGAAACAGTACCAACATACTACAGCACTTACAAGTCCAAAAAAATACCCAAGCAAAGCCGAAGTTACCTGCTAGTCGATATAACTAAAACTATATAAACATTAGTTTGTAAACTAAAGAAAATCCCTTGCTTTGTTTTTCGTATTCAGAATCAAAAATACTAAATTAAAGAATTATACATGAACGTAAAAATACAGTGGCCTGCTTTCAAATAAAAAATTAATATGAAAATATTCTTTTTAGAGTATTAAAGCAAGAGTTACATTTCGTAAATTTGTTATCCAAATTAAATTATTCATCAATTACAGTATTTTTATTACTGCTAAAGGAATTCATATTTTGGATTTATGCAATTTTTTGAGGATCAATATCTGCGAAAGTGGTCTTTGTATTTTCTAGATTTCTGTGTCATAAAACGCGGAATTAGATGATTTTTAGAATGAAAATAAATTACTGTCAGTGTTTTATTCTTTTAATCAGACCAAAAAAGCTTTATAAAATATCTTTTCTCTAAACGTAAATAAACTAAGGATCGAAATTTAAAAATGTAAAATAAAATTAACCACAATGAACAATACTAAGCTATACAGTATAAGGCATTTTATCAACGCCGTGCTGCTAGTGAACGCACTACACTACACAGCAAAGGTACACGGAAAGCCTCAATGCTTTGCAGGCATTGCGAAATAGTCGTATGCGATTAATATCAGCCTTACATAAAACATATTCTTTTGTGGTGGTTTTATACTGTAATATTATTCGATTTCCATGTTAGGTAGACATCATCCTGGTTCCATGGCCTGGAGGATGGGACTGTGGAGGCTCTTATCCACTCGCAGTACAGAGTATAAATCTAGTATATACCTTTATTTACTTTTTTCTTCTTATTTTTGTTTTCCTCATAAATTTTGTGATTTCAAGCATTCTGGTGTTTTTAGTTTTTAGTTTTTGGTTTAGCATATGGTAATTGAATTTTCGCAGGTTATTTTATCTTATTTTTTAGTTTTATAATTATTTTATTTTTTGTCTTTTTTTAAATGTGCTTACCAGTGAAGTCTAATAATTGAAAAGTGACAGTGCAGAGGACTCTCCCCACACGTAGACATATAGTCTTTGTGGGGAAATTTCCACTATGTAACTTACTTATACTGTATGTAATGTTTGTATTTATTGTAATGGAAATAAATATCTGAATCTGAATCTGAATCTGGATCGTTCTACAGGCAAATGTTCACTGAATCGTAATCTTAAAATAAAGCTCGCCCTTTATTAAAATATAGCGTTCGCTGTCACATAGTTTGGTAAACTTGTTGAATGTGAACGCTAATCATTCCGACTACTCAAATAAAGTTCTGCTTGAAATTGTTTGTTACGGTTTGTATCAGGGACCTACTAGATTTGAACACATATGCTCCTTGTGAAACTCGGTTTCGAGACCATACCTTCCACTGTTAAATAAGTTAATAATGGTTTATTTTACTCCTTGAGTTTAATTTTGTTCAACAGTATTGCAGTAGTTTAAAATAGGTTTGAAAATTAAATACCCCCGTTGCAGAAGACCTGCATACTCAGAAAATTTCAAATGCAAAACAAACATATTTCAATCCAACATAGCGAGATTTGAAATGTTTTTGTAAGGTCCTTAAGAATAACATGGAGAATGAGTATGCAAGTTTACTACTACAGGTATATTAAAACTGGGTTGTTTTAATTCAATATTTATTAGATCTGAACCAGAAGAAGCCATTTACCAAGTTTTATCAAGATATGTTGAGCAGTAAACGAGTTATAGAATTTTACTTATTTCCCATAAGGTTAACATTGGGACAATGTACTGGTGTTTACCACTTGCAATATCTCGGTAACCAATGGACATAGGGCAGTGATTTGAAATTCTAAATTGTTTTTTTTATCAGAATTCATTGGTGGTTACAAAAATTGGATAATTTTAAATTTTGTATGTAAAAATTGAAAAAAAACTCATTTTTGGGGGGTTTACTCCCTCTACCCCCCCCCCCCCCTTCCAGTGGTCCAATCGTGCTGGTTTACGATCTCGTCCGAGTGATGTCACTTTACACGTCTGCACCAAATTTTATTAAGATCGGCCCATATTTACGGCCGCTATGTGTGTATATATATGTATATTTGAACGAATATTATTTTTTTTGCATCTGAGGACCCCAAAATGAAAAGTCAACATAGTCTCGGGGTTAGGTCTTACCATGAGACCTACGGTAATAGCTTATTCCTTTAAGGAAATTCGCTAAAAGAAGTTCAACAATGTTGGAAGTGAGTGAGTCTATTGCTGCGTAAAGGTTTGGGTCGGGGGGTGTTTGATGTAAGAGGGTTTCGGGGAGGGAAGATTTCATTGTGTATCAATCCTTCAATCTCTCTGTTAAGCTCGGCTTACCTCAAGATCGATTCCACCTTTATCCACAGATCCGCAGTCGAGTTGAGATGTCTCTGTGGAAACTGGAATCACTTTGTGAAAATCGTCACAAAACTGTCAAAAACGCCTCCGTTGCAGCAAACCTTCATACTCAGCGAATTTCAACTGCGTTAAAACATGTTTCAATCGAACATAGTGAGGTATGACATGTATTTGTAAGCTCCATAAGAATAACATAGGGGATGAGTATGCAGGATTCCTGTTTCAGGCATGTTAAAACTGGGTGGTTTTAATTAAATATTTAGTATATCTGAACTAGAAGAAGCCATATACTAAGTTTTATCAAGATATTTTAAGAATTAAGGAAGATATAGATTTTTTAAATTTCTCTTAAGAACAACATGGAGAATGAGTATGCAAGTTTGCTGCCATAAAATTGAAATATCGGGGATTTTAGACTAATATACTCGTATCTTAGTTATCATCTGCATAAAGCAATAACAAACCAAATTTTTTTAAAAATATGTTGATAAATAAGCCCGATATAAAATTTTACTCATTTTCGATAAGGTAGGCATTGGGACGCGACGTACTGTGTTTAACACTCTCAATATCTCGGTATCCAATAGAAATAGAGCAGTGATTCCAAAGTACCAATTTGTTTGTTTTTTCCGAGATGAGTTCAATGGTACTAACAAAAATTTGATTTTTTCCATATCAAAAAATTAAAAAAAAACCTTTTTAGGGGCTTATCCTCCTTTACCCCCCTTCCGGTGGTCAGATTGGACTGGTTACAAACTCATGAGAATAACTACTACTTGCATGTCCATGCCAAATTTCATTAAGGTCGAACTATTATTACGCACGTGCTTAATTACATTCTGTATGTGTTTCATCCCGTGGGTGATAAACATCTGAACAAAATCATCGATAGATCGATAATATCGGAACCAAATATCGAGATGAATTTTGCGATATATATGAACTAATATATCGATGCTTTCGATGTATCGATAATATTTCCCATCCTTTCTCCTTGTTTGACGTACACATATCGCATGTGTAACATTTCGTGTTGGGGATGGCTCTAGCCCTGCCACTCTAATATGGATTTCCTTCACATGCCAACCCTTTCGTGGCGTACTGTAGGTAACATTTACCTATTTTCAGCATAAAATGCATTTCAGCAAATCAATCACATCTTGCTTACGCTTGCTCATGGTCTTGGCGGATTTTATTTTTTTTTTCATTACAGTTCAGAGTTTGTAATGACATTTAGTTTAGTCCAAATCCTAAAGTTTGATATGTAGGGTTAAATATCTGTTTGTTCCTCAATCTTGCTTAAACTAATGACCAAAAAGACGTGGTATTGGGCAGTTTGATGCTTTATTCTCGTGGTAACCCATAGGTGGTTTTCTGAACCTCCAGTTTAATTGGATATAGGCACGGTTCTTACTCCCTAAAATCGAAAGAGTGAAAAAGTCATTTATTTGTCGGAGTGAATAGGTTTTCACTCCGAAAGAGTTAATATTCACTCTAAATTAGTGAAAACGTTCAATCTTTTGGTTGAGTGATGATTACTCTCATAAAAAAGTGAAATTTTCACTCATTGATTGTATGGTTTTGAAACCATATGAGGAAAGAGTGAGAATTCACTCTCAATTGAGTGAGTTTTTGAAAGTGGTGGGGAGAAAGAGCGAAAAGAGAGATCGCTACCGGCGACGCGACGACGCTACTGAGTCGCCATTTTGGTCATTGATTTACATGCACATGGATATTACCGGTTTACATACAGGTAAGCAGAAATTATTGCTTTAACCACTTACTTGGTTAGTGTTAAGGTAGCTAACTTAATTTAACGATTAACAATAGTCTGTAGAATCAAGATTAGGGTGGAGGGGAAATTCAATTTATTCTCAGCAAAGGTTCTGTGTCACTCGTTGAATATGCCTGCGCCGTTACATTTTAGGGGTTTTAGTTTCAATCATCAAGTTCAGGTACCAGTTGTCCACAACAAGTGTCAGCAAAGAGTCAGAATTGTAGTTCATAAATGCCAATGAGAGGTTAGGTTAGGTGATTTCAGTCTATTAAAGTTGAACTTCACTCTTTTAAAGACTGAAAGAACAAGAGTCTTCCACTCTGAAAAGAACAGGACCCACTCTTTCATTGAGTGGGGATATTCCACTCTTTTCATGAGTGAAAACGGTTCACTTTTTCAAAGAGTGAACCTTCACTCTTTCAGAGTGGTTCAATTTTCTCTAGCCCAAAGAGTGAATGAGTCACTCACAAAGAGTGAGTATTCACTCTTTCGATTTTAGCGTGTAGCAAAACAAGTTGATCTGTATGTATATGAAAATTAACGATTGGTAATTTTGGCATCTGGGGACCTCAGAGCGAAAAGTTACGATGGTCTCGGGCTAAGGTCTTACCATGAGACCTACGGTAACGGCTTCTTCCCTATAGTAAAAATTCGCTAAAAAACATGTTTTTCTTGAGATTTTTTTACCGAGCCCTTTTAATCAAGTAAAGGGTTGATGGTGTCAGAATGGTTTCCTCAACAGTTACGGGTAATTTAGGCTGTCAATATAGATACCAAGAAATACTCATCCAATAAGAAACCAGATAGGTACAGAAACAAAATTGCTGCAGTCAATGTCATACGTATTTAATAATCGTCTATATCACTCTTTATAACGGCCACTTTTTATCACTCTATAACGGTCAGGACTTTCATGCGCGAACTTTAGTCGGTTAATAGTTTAATACGTTACTATATTTCTGGACAGCCTTACTGGCGGGTGAGTGAGTGCGCTGTTGTCGTAATTAGTGTTTGATATCTGCAATGTTTTGATAATAAATCACATGGTCATTTGTTTATGTAAAGGTAATTTACACAAGAAAATATTTTGCTGCAACCGCAACTGCAACTAATGTTAAATTCTTGCAAGTTCAACACAATTCATGATGTACGACGACAAAAGTGTGGAAACACATTCTTAGATGTAAACAAATCGTTTAAGATGAATGGTTGCCAAAACAAAAAGATCAGCTGATGCATTGCGCAAATATTTTCCAGAAATTTTAATTGCGTAAGAAATCTCTCGGTGAAATATTACAAGGCATTCTTTTGTAGTGTAAATGAGGTGAAACGTAAACAAAGTTTAGACAGTTCTACCAAAACATGTGTTTATTTAGCAGACATTTTGGGAGATTACAATTTTCGCCACCCGCCAGTAAGGCTGTCCAGAATTATAGACCGGTAAGTACTGTTTTACCGTGCGAGCATGATAGTTACCGCAGAGGCGAGTGCGGGACTTTAATACGAGTACGCTAAAACTTACAGGGCGTGTGACGTCTGATAGTTTACCTCATACTACTAAAAAAAACTATTTTTTACGTATTCCTTGCATAAACCATTACGTTTCTCAATTCATCAAACGTAACCAATGATAAACATTTGCTACTGCTACCAGTGCTGCCACTACATTCCTCCGAAGTAACCAATCAACATGCATTAAACGTCGGTTTGCTACTCAGCTGATTTTTTTATTGATTACTTCAATTATTTCCGTGTTCTGCAGTTATCGGCAAAGCGTAACTTTCAGCCAAAGGTGAGGTACAGAAAATAGATGTTTCTATGTAGTATGATGTAAAAAATAATAAAATACCGGCTCGTTAAAATAACCAACTGGAAATATCGACTACAAATAATCGACTGGATCGTGTCGTTTTGAGCTACAAGGTCCAGTCGGCCGTGGAAAATACTGTGGCAAACAAACATGAGCCGTGTGCTTCCATTCTATGATTCACTTGCTACACGCTAAAATCGAAAAAGTGAATAGGTCATTTATTTGTCGGAGTGAATAGGTTTTCACTCCGAAAGAGTTAATATTCACTATAAATTAGTAAAAAATATCCAATCTTTTAGTTGAGTGATGATTTCTCTCATAAAAAGTGAAATTTTCACTCATTGATTATATGGTTTTGAAACCATATAAGGAAAGAGTGAGAATTCACTCTCAATTGAGTGAGTTTTTGAAAGTGGTGGGGAGAAAGAGCGAAAAGAGGGATCGCTTCCGGCGACGCGACGACGCTACTGAGTTGCCATTTTGGTCATTGATTTACATGCACATGGATATTACCGGTTTACATACAGGTAAGCAGAAAACATTGCCTTAACCACTTACTTGGTTAGTGTTAAGGTAGCTAACGTAATTTAAAGATTAACAATAGCCTGTAGAATCAAGGTTAGGGTGGAGGGGAAATTCAATTTAGTCTCAGCAAAGGTTCTGTGTCACTCGTTGAATATGCCTGTGCCGTTATATTTTTGGGGTTTTAGTTTCAATCATCAAGTTTAGGTACAAAAAGTGTCGGCAAAGAGTCAGAATTGTAGTTCTTATATGCCAATGAGAGGTTAGGTTAGTGAGGTTAGGTGATTTCACTCTTTTAAAGACTAAAATTCCACTCTGAAAAAAACAATACCCACTCTTTCATTGAGTGGGGATATTCCACTCTTTTAATGAGTGAAAACGGTTCACTTTTCCAAGAGTGAACCTTCACTCTTTCAGAGTGGCTGAATTTTCTCTACCCCAAAGAGGGAATGAGTCACTCACAAAGAGTGAGTATTCACTCTTTCGATTTTAGCGTGTACTCTGAATGTCCAACCGAATAGTTCGAGATGCAGTTCATCAGAGTTTACGTGCTTACGTGCTCCTCTTCATCCCCTTGACCCAGCAGGAGTAGGGCATGGGATACGTCAGGATATGTATTAATTCTGCTTAATTTAAGTTTTTGCATAAAATTAATCAACTGACTTTAAGATTCAAAAAGTTCATCCACCTCATAAGCAGATTTTTTAATTAAAAATGTTACTAATCTATTTTTAAAACTATTGAGATTTGAGCTATTGACAATATTGGGTGGAAGCGACTGCAAAAATCTATTACCTGTATAAAAAGACTGCTTTTCAAACAAACTGGTGTTATGAAAGTTCGCAAAACGTGATTTAAATCTAGTAGTAGGATTTCAGGCTGACCATAGACCTTTTCATACAAAACTACTTCAAATGAAATGACTGGGTATTGTTAGGATCCCTAGATTTTTGGAGGCCTCTTACAATGAGGCCCGCGACGAGCCTCACCGCCTTCTTTTGCAAAACGAAAAGTCGATTGAATGTTTTTTTTGTTGGCCATTCCCCACAGTATCACCGAGTACCGGAGGTGAGTCTCAATGAGACCATGATAGACCAGTTTTGAAAGACTTCTGATGCCAAATCTTGAAAAATGTCTGAGGACGAAGATTGAAGATGAGATTTTTGTTTATTTTGTGTCTTTTGAGTGTTAAAGATTTGATTATTACTATTGAGTTTAAAAACATGTTTGAAGTTTCAATATTAAAACTATTGTTTAACGTATTATAGTCCGAGTCACAAAACGTGGCCTAGGCCGGGTAACTTGACTCGGGCTGTATAAATATCTTTACAGGAAGAGTTTGAATGGGCAAGGTTTATACAAGGTTTTCATAAATGGAAGGTGTAGTTCTGAATCAACGCCCAGAACTACAAAATAAATATTTATTTTTCTTTTCTGGTGTGTTCTAGTTTATAAAAGATTTACTAAGTATTGTAGAGGAATATGGTCAGCACCTCTGAATTCTTGAGCTCAGATACTGTCGTTACTCTATCTTGGATTACAGCAATGTCATTGTTGAGGGTTAAGTTGTGCAAAAACTTTAAATACTCTATTCTGATCCGAAAATGTGTTTGCTGATAAATAGAAAATCAAGTTAAGGTCAGTTGTTTTAGTGCAAAGGGAACCAGTTGTTTTAGCTACTTATTAAACAAATCAATTAACAAAACGTCATAGAAACATCATTTACACGTTGGAGTGAACGGTTCATAAATTCCCGAACAGAAACGGAACACTCTTGGGAGACCGCTCGCGCTTGTATCAGAGGTAACATTCAAAACTTTAGACAATCTTGTCTCAGAAGTAAAAAACCATATTTTCCCCACGTCGGAGGCTGGAATCCCAGTGAAAACTCTGTATTAAGTATTACAAAAAAAGGCAGAATTTTCATGAGTGTAAATAAAATTCGCTTGTTGCTAGGGATAAAACCGAATGATAAAAATCAAATCCACATTGAGTGTGTTGTAATGAAGTGTTTTCGCACCCCACGGTGCCCGAGCACCTCACGGTACCCGAGCGCCAAACGGTACCCAACACCTTACGGTACCTAAGCGCCCAACTGCACCCTAGCACCCCATGGTACCCGAGCCCCCAGGGTATCCCAACACGTCACAGTACCCAAGCACCTCACGGTGCCCAAGCACCCTATGGTACCGTAACACCCTGTGGTACCCGAACACCCAACGGTACCCGAGCACCAGGTACCCAAGTACCTCATGGTACTCACTGGAGGGGAGGATGGAGCATCATGGTGCCCAATGGTGGGGACAGCGGGCATATAAGGCGGACTTTGGGGACCAGGAAGGCAGTTGGGCCCTAGCGGCCCGACCCACCGGATGGGCGTGTTGAGCCCCCGGTGAGCTGGATGGGCGTGCTGAGCCCCCAGCACCGTCGGACGGGCGTGGTGAGCCCCCGACACCCCGCATGGGCGTGCTGAGCCCGCGGAAGACCGGACGGGCGTGGTGAGCCCCCGGTACGCTGGACGGGCGTGTTGAGCCCCCAGCACCCGCATGGGCGTGGTGAGCCCGCGGAAGACCGGAAGGGCGTGTTGAGCCCCCGGTACGCTGGACGGGCGTGCTGAGCCCCCAGCACCCGCATGGGCGTGGTGAGCCCGCGGAAGACCGGACGGGCGTGTTGAGCCCCCGGTAGGTCGGATGGGCGTGTTGAGCCCCCGACACCCCGCATGGGCGTGCTGAGCCCGCGGAAGGCCGGAAGGGCGTGTTGAGCCCCCGGTACGCTGGACGGGCGTGCTGAGCCCCCAGCACCCGCATGGGCGTGGTGAGCCCGCGGAAGACCGGACGGTGTTGAGCCCCCGGTACGTCGGATGGGCGTGTTGAGCCCCCGACACCCCGCATGGGCGCTCTGAGCCCGCGGAAGGCCGGAAGGGCGTGTTGAGCCCCCGGTACGCTGGACGGGCGTGCTGAGCCCCCAGCACCCGCATGGGCGTGGTGAGCCCGCGGAAGACCGGACGGGCGTGTTGAGCCCCCGGTACGTCGGATGGGCGTGTTGAGCCCCCGACACCCCGCATGGGCGTGCTGAGCCCGCGGAAGGCCGGAAGGGCGTGTTGAGCCCCCGGTACGCTGGACGGGCGTGTTGAGCCCCCAGCACCCGCATGGGCGTGGTGAGCCCGCGGAAGACCGGACGGGCGTGTTGAGCCCCCGGTACGCTGGACGGGCGTGTTGAGCCCCCAGCCATTGGTTTGTAGTCCACCAGTTGGTGGAGTGGGGATGGTTTTCCCCCTCCACTATAGTTTTGTTATTTATTAATTGGTATATGTATGTTACAGCCAGTTAATGGTAGGCAGGGCAGGCCGCTGCCCGTCTACACCGTCGCAGCTAAACGTCTGAGCGTGCGCAGCCAGGCCGTACTCCCTTGGCACCGCGGGCCAGCGGGTATCCTAGTGAGCAGACGAAGATCCTCCGGGCTTCCTCAGAGCAGGTCGCTGCCGAGCCTCCATACAGGAGTGAAAGCCGAGGATAGTTAGGGGTTCAGCGAGGCTGGACAATGGCGTGGCAATAACCCCCCGGGGCATCACATAGGCGACGAGACTGATCCATCTACGGACGCGGTGAGCTGTTTCCCGGAGTCCACGCCAAGACTACAAACCAGTGATTGGATCTTGTATATTGTGTATATATTATTTGAACTGTGTGAATAAATGTAAGTGACTGGATATCCGGACGATTTCACTTAGGACCCTTACCAACCCTTGTTAAGGTCTAGTGCTCGAGGAAACTTCCTCACAGTGTGTGTAGTATAAAACTTAATTATCGGTTTTTATATCTTTGTCGAGAAAAGTATTCATGGTAATGTGTACCTGGATGTTAAATGTATCAATGACAAGTAGTTTTTAATAAGGATTCTGATGAAATACATACTTTTGATGTGCATTGTACGGTTCCCTTTTCATGTAATGTTTAAACTGCCATTCATTTATGAAAACCCTGCATTTCCCTGAAAATGAGCCCCGAAAGTGTATTCCCTCCTATTGCAACATTGAATATTAGGTCTGAAAACTAACAAACTATTTTATTACTTATTTCTATTTTTTAATAATTTTGTCAAAGCTGAAATGATTACTGAATTCTTTGAGATAAAAGTGTCTTTAAAAGGACGAGGACAGGTAGCATTGTATGTACCATGAAATGTATATTTGGAAAAGAAGCCTTCTGAAAAAAGGTAAAAAGTTTAAATAAATGTATAAAAACAGACTGGTTGACAACTGTTAATTAATTCATTCCTTGATTTCTTACCATGCGAGCTGTGTAAATCAAATTAAATCGAAAATCACTTTGTTTCTAATGAAAATAAACATACATAGTTTTGTTGCAGGTTATTGCATCATTCAATTGTAAAAAGTATACTTTTTGCAAATATACTTTTTCCTAATTATATACATTCGTTTAGCTTTTAAAATAAGCAATCTCTTTGTACATATTTCGAAAGTAAAGGTTTGTCTGTTGGGGTTGTTAGTTGTTTCAGGAATAAAAATTAATTTTTAAGAATGGATGCCTTTATTGTCGAGGTAAGATCCCAAATAACTAAAACCAAAACTTAATTTAATTTATTTAAAATTATATCAAAACCCATTTTGTGTATATCGATGAAAATAACTCATCACAATGATTAGAGTGGGTTAAAAATTCCACGTATGATTCTTCGTAGCTTGTTGACTCCATAAAGAAAATGTATAACGGGTTTTCCTAGAAGTTGTTGACTCAGAAAACAGATCAATACGACGGCAGTACCAACTTCATAACTTGTGTATCAAACAGCACGAGCATCGAGTCGGTCGGAAACAGTCTGGCCAACCTTTATTCCTCTAAGTGTAAGATAAAAATACCCTGAATTAGATAGGAGAATTTCAAAATTTCCCGTCGTCGCATCAGCGCAAATTATCCAATTCACTCTTTGGTATTGTTGATTTCATTGTGGTCACCGTTCATTATCAAAAATGTATGTAGAATCTTTACATTCGTTGTAGTTATAATATTGAACTAGACACATAACAAAATCCGGAAATTACCCAAGTCAGGGAAATTTCCCTCGGTCCATTTTCAACGTTTCCTATTTATCGATTCTGGAGTTCCTTATCAGCCAGTCTTTGAACAATACGGTTGTAATCAAGATTATTTTTACAATTTTATATCAAAAAACGAAAACCCTTCACTTTGAAAGAAGTTCCTTAATGGTTCAGTTTCGTCATTTCAGTATGAATACCGCTATTTTTAGTAAGCGGCCGCCAAATTAAACTCCAAAACGTTGGCCTAAAAACCGTAAAATATTTTGATTATGTGAACCTTTCACTGACTGATGTGTTGGATTTATGAATGAAAGTAGCAATTTATTAAATAATAAATCGAAAGTAACGAATGAGAGGGAGATTTTAACTTTGCTCTTTCACAGTTTCTTGAATGTTGCACGTCACAGTTTGGAGAAATAACTTCTGTAGTTGAATTTTTCCGAAATTTTCCGTCTCCTTGTCGTATGACATTAGCATCATAAAAATGTCATCGCCTTAAAGGGGTCTAATGTAGTAGTTCAGCAATCAGGTCCCGTTCTTCGAACGGCTGTCAAAATATTCGAATCTTTTAAGGAGTAATGATTCGAATCAGTTCATTAAAATATGATTTAAATGCTAATAGGGAAAAGTTAAACTATTTTTTTATCTAAATATTTTCTCAATATTTTGAAGTACGAGAACATCAATTTTATGTAGTCAAATCTTTAATGAATTTTATGATCGATGAATAAAACATTTGACTCCCATTACTGAGTTGTTCCATTTTGGGTTAGTAATGTAAAGAACGAAATTACTCCCTCTCATTCTTTCCTACGTGAAAAAAACATAAAATAACATACTCTCGCGTGTTACCTCCAGTTAGGGAATCCAATCCCGGACGAATTTTCAATCCCGGAATTTCGGGATTGAAAAACTTTAATCCCGGGATCCCGGGACTGATCCCGGGATTGACCCAACGTAGTATTTGCAGATACAAAAATAAATATTTGGTTAGTATTGATTCGCATGTATACATGGTATCGTAAAATGATGCTATAGCGCAGTTTTACGTTTAGTTTTGTGTTGTTAACGTGATTTTATATATAAAATCGTAGAGCTTAAAAAACTGACGACATTGTCAGCCTTATCATGAAACACTGAATACAGTATTAGACTTCAGAGTGAAAACAGAACACGTCATCAGAATGGTCCTGTATAACCTTAGACTAGGGATAGAGAGTTGTATTGTCCCTAGTCTAAGGTATAACCGTGAACTATGACCATAAAATATTTATTCAGACATAATTTAAAGAAATTCTTATACAAAAAATTAATATAGTTACTTGACCAAACAATATCAGGACAAAGCTGTAATTAGAAAAACTAGAAGTACGATAAAAATGATCATTAGAGCATCGTAATGAAACTGAATTGCAATTACATTACATTGTATCAGAAACAAAATCCCTATGTATTTTTTCAGAGGCTTGAAAATATTAACTGGAAACTACTTATATACATAATTTAAGACGTCAAATAACTCATCAAACCATGATTATTTGATCAAAAACAACATGTAACTGGTTTTTTTTAGTTATAACATTGTTTTGACTCATAAGATCCTAGTATATATCGATTTTACACGTGATTTTATAATTCCGAAAATCCCGGGATTGAGTCGAAGAATCCCGGGATTGAATAAGCCCTAAAATCACGCGGGATCCCGGGATTGGATTCCCTACCTCCAGTACACTAAGTAGGCCTACACCTTGTCCCAAAAACTTCTCGATTTCAAAATTTAAAAACCTAATTTTAAATCCGCATAGGCAATCGTAGCCAATTTTTCAGGTGACCACGAGATACATAAACTCAAAGTTTATTACAATTTTAAATATATCTGCTGAATAAATATCTGCTAATTCAATGTCGTTGGTCAGTGAGTTTAAAAATGTTACCTGCGAAAAAGGTACAAAAAACTCAGTCATGACAGGCCCAACACGCAGGCCCAAACGACTCTAGAACAGTCACTATGTTTTTTTCGGTCTGTGGGACAAATTTTAATGATATTTGTTTAAATTTATTATTACTAAGTTAAAAAAGTTTAGAAAACCTAATGATGATAGACTAGATACCTGGGACTAGTAATGTCAGCTTATCGGACCGTCGCGTCGTGGTCTATTTTTATCATAGACTAAATTTTTAAGTTTGAAGCTCTAAGTATTGGCAGTGAATAAACAAATAACATTCAAATATACTTTGTGTATTCAGTTATTACAAGATCACCTGCAAAATTCGCTACGTTTGTCTAAACGTGTTTTATTTAATTTTAATCTGGTTAATTTTTTTCGGAGACAGTGTATAACCTCCTTTTGACGATTGAAAACTAAGGAATTCCCCAATGCGGGAGGATTCCCCGCGGTCCAGTTCCACTGTTCCCATGTTCCAGTGTTCCGCCGTTCCGCGCCGGATCGATTCCCCCGTCCCCCTGTCAGGGTGTGCCTTGTCGTCAGTACCGCGTCGTCGCGCCCTCTGTGTGGTCGCGTTACGTCCGTGTCTCAATATGTCTCACCCCTAACATCTTCAACAAACTTCTCTTTAACTTTATTTTTATTTTCTCTTCAAACTTTAATTTTCCTACCTACTAAATCCTTATTTTCTAAATAGGATAATTTGTCTTGTTTGGGTTTCCTATAACCAGGGTATGAACAAACCGGCCGGCTTTTTTTTAAACGTGACAGTATTTTTTGGAAACTAAATATTTTTTAACTGGGTGAAATATTATAATTGTTAAGTGTCCAATACGTATCCAGGGTGCTAATAGATTCACCAATTACTAAGGATATTTTTATAGCTGTATTTTTGTAAGTGTTATTCAGTGTTGTGTGAGATCAGTGTGATATTTGAATTTGTGATTTTGTGTCGAGGCAAAATTCTGGAATAAAATTAAAAGTAAGTACAATTTTTATAAAAGTCATTAAATGCATGACTGGGTAGGTGATGGATAAAGATTTATTTCATTTATTTGTTTTATAATACTGGCATACACGAATAATTTGTTTTGAGTTCGCATTTGATAAATTGGTTTGAGTTTTATTTACGGAGTGTTCTTATGTATTTTTATTTTCTACAAAAATTCGAAAACGGAGAAGACTTGTCAATGCTCTATGCTTCATTACCAAATCCCCAAAAAATCTGTTTATAATTTTACTATAGTTAAAAATCCAATTTATCAAAAGTGAAACATTCTTAGCCACTCTGTAAATTGGCAATGTATTTTTGACACTTTACGTAGTCAAAATTACGTTGCACAAATTTTATAATCACAATAATAAATAATGAACCCCAATTCTTGAGCAATAACCTAAAGACTTTTAGGCAGTATATTTTCATTGATTATTGTTATTTATTTATTTTCTGTATTTTTACGTCAGTGGCATTTGTTACATTTTAATCGGAAACGGTCCAAGCCCGGGGCTTGTCCGTACCTAACGGCGACCTTTTATTAGATAGCATCGTTAATTCATAGCCCAATGACAAATGGCAACTGGACCAGTGTTAATCCTGTCAGGGATCGAACCGGCGACCCTTAGTTTATGAATAGTTCCCTCTGAAGACAGTTATAAATTTAAAAAATTAGTGGTTGAAGTAAAAATATAATAATATATGTAAATATATATAATGCATAAAACTGTATCATATTTTACCTTTAGGAAATATAACAATTATTAAGTTACAAGTAATTTAATTAGTGGAATTGGACCTTAGAGCTGGCAGATTTGATCAACACAACTTCAATGTTTTTAAGCTCAATTTATTTTTGATTGTAGTGTGGTGTGGTTCCATATGTTAGTAAATTTTACGTTCTAACAAATGCGTTCTAACTAAAATTATTTGTCTGATAACGTTATTTTGTGAATAACAATTTTACTAACTTGTTATATTCAAGCAAAAAATTGAAATTTGTTGTAATTGTTAAAGACAAATGGTAACCATCCTTTGGATTTTCAGATGAGGGTGATGTTCGATATATTTAAAATGTCCAAAATAAAACTAACGCCGAATCAGAATCACCGCAAATAAAATATATTTTTCTACGAATTCGTGGTAAACCAAACTGATTTTTTAAATTTAATATTTAACGAACCGTGCATGAAACCGTGCGTCAAACCTTACAATAATTTATAATAATAAACACGATTTTGTCTTTGATTCATGTACTATACATACGTTTCCTGGCCATGCACTGAAATATTTTCGAACTCAATTCGTCTATGCGTTTTATCATTAACTATGACTCTATAAGTATAAACAATTTGTTCACCAAAAAGTGAGTTTTTATGTTCACGATAAATTTTAAATTATTTTTTAATATTAGTTGTTAGGTTTGAAGAGTGATTTTATATTCATTTTGTAAATATTAAAAAATAATCGTCGCAACAATCAAAGCTGCAACTGTATAAACTATTTTGAAAAGTAAAAATCAAATTCAATTGGCTATCCTGGAATTTCAGAAATAAGGCATATAATAAAGAAAGTTAAAATACTGACTTAGCAAAGTTTTTTTATTAGGTCCTCAGTTTTTTTATGCAACCACACCAAAAAGTTGCAATAAGTTGATATTTTTAAAAGAAAAAAATAATAATTTTAGCTTCGCATTGTTTTTAAAAATTTAAACCCACAATTAATGGGATTTTTTGCAAAATAGAGATGTTACTGGACCATATTTTACGAAAGGATAAGAGTGAAAATAGCTATGCTCACCAGTTAAAGCTGCATCTTAAATTTGTTATTCCCTTTACTGCCCCCACAAATGGTTAATGTGTCTGATATAACCACTCCGAAAACCACATTTTCGAATTCGGGGAGCTCTTAAACGAATACATCCAATAACAACTCAAATTCGAAAATTTTGACGTAAACAATACTTTCTCTATATAGCCATGTATAGGGGGGAGAAAATAAAAGGACACATACCAGTTCATATTCACTAATTTAATCATAATTCGTGTTAATCAAAAATCATATTGAAACACAAAATCCCTCTAATTGACACAACGTCAAAATAAGGTAAACACATTTTGTATAAGACATCATAATTATTATTATTTTAGTTTCAATCTATTCTCTTAGAGTATACTTAATACTTAGTTCACACGAGGTTTTATCCTTAAGGCTCTCTCCAAAGGTAATTTGGTTAAGGTAATGGAGGCTTTTAACACCTCCTTGTTCTGAACACCTAAATGAATCTCGTTTGAATATTTAATTACTTGCTTTGAACTATTACCTTAGACATGGTATGATTATATCTTTAAAATTCATGGGTTCAACCAAATTTGACACAAAAATGTGTTGAATCCACTTTTCATAAAAGCTAAACCGTTTAAAAATAAACTTAAAAAGTGTCACTAAAATCTTAAATCCTTTTAGAGATTAGTTTTTGTTCCCTTTATGTAAAGCTCGTCTACCAAGCCCAATATGTTGACTGCTTTTCAAATATTCCGCTTTGGTATCTAAAATTCTTTTTGTAACTCATAACAAATTATTGAAATAACTGAAAAACTTGAGAAGTTTGGTGTAATTTAGTTGCGCTTTTTGTTAGGATCAAATGACATGGCCCAGTCAGACCATTGGACTAGTGTTAATCTTACAGGCTTATAGACGACCTGGGCCACATCGTTTGACTCATACTTTATCTAGAATAATATAAAAAGAAGCGTAGCTTTATTTATTATAATTTTTGGCTGTTACTGATCCCTTCGACGAGCAAAGCTCTGTCCTCTTTGAGTAAATAATTATCAACATAGTATCTCAAGGGGGCAAGTAGGAAGACAACGAAAGAAGCGATATTGTAATTACTGTGTTCTCGGGTGTTATCGATACCTTGGTCGAAGCTCGGTCCTCTCTAATGCAAGGAATGATCTACATGGTGTTCCAAAACTCTCTGAAACATTTCTTTAAAAATTGTTCTTTAGGTCGAGACAAACTTATTTCACAAGATAAATAAATATGGGTCTACGGTGCCTAGTTTTTCGTCTGTCGGTATGTTTGTGTTTTTTACCAATTTGTATTATAGCTCAAGATTTATTTAGGATATAAGCTTCAAATTTAGTATAAATGTTTACTTTAATAGGTGAAATCAGTGATTTTGTGGCTGTAACTAAATCCGTTTCAACATGGCGGCCGATTAAAATATTTGATGTCAAACTCCACGTTGACATTAAGTAATTTAATCGTCTGCCATCTTGAAACGATTTTAGTTAAAAAAACGAAATTCTATTGTCTTATTTTACCTATTGAGGCAAACATGTATACAACTGTTAAGTTTCTGTCTTAGGTAAATTTTGAGTTATAAGATAATTTGCAAAAAAACACAAACAGATCGACACGTGAAAAACTAGGCACCGTAGACCGATGAATATATTGTGAAATAAGTTTGTCTCGACCTAAGGAACAATTTTTAATGAAATGTTTTCGAGAGTTCCGGGACACCCTGTATATCTACATAGGGTCTCAAGGTGACATGTAGAAATACAAATTAATGAAGCATCACTGCAGTTATTGTCATTATTCATTGGTGTCAATACCTTCCTTGAGCTCAGCTCGGTTCTCTCTGATGCAATACTTGATCTAGTTAAAGGGTGTCCGTTGAAAACGTTTCAGGATTCAGGATACTTACATCTAAACTAAAAAAAAGCTGATGTGAAGGCATGTCTTAAAATTCATATTCACCCAAATATCCACCATTTTGTATTTTCACAAAAGATTTTTTATCTCCGAAGTTTTCCAACTGATTGGTTCGAAACTCGATGTGTACCTATATTTAGTCAAGTTCAGCTTGTGCAGAAATTACTAGCCAGATCGAAGCTAGTGATTTATTACTAGTGATAAATTTAAAGCGGTGGCCGTTTAACATCAGTAAACTGAAAAACTGAAAGAAAACTGTACGTTATACAAAAAATGCAGAGTATGATTTCCAAAATTATGGAAATCATAATAAAAAACTGAGTTATGGTCGAATGTATGGTAGGTTACTGTTTAACCGTTTATTAAAATGTCGGTATCAGTTAGTTAATTTCTTATCCTATTACAATTAGAGAAACTGACAAACCTTGAGTCAGTCATTCAGTCATGGACTTAAAAAATTTGCTTTGTTAGCTAATTCAGTTTCATGTGGCACTACGATGATTTTAGGAATAAAACGTGATGGAAGAGATGGATATATTTGACAGCGTACCCAACGTGGATGTAGGTAAATGGTTTGAAAATTCATATTTGTCGTCGTGTAACATTGAAGATAACTTTTATGTGTATCCATAAGTTTTCTCTGTAGCAAGTTAATAACGCACCAAGAATTTCATCAACAACATACGTTACCTGCTTTAACGATTCCAGTTTTTAATTTGTTCTACGATATGGACGTGTTTGACTTGTACCTAGGCAATTTTATGCGACCGTGGTACTGAAGCATCTTGCAAAGTATTTTCTCAATGTTTAGCGGGCGCAGCGAAAGTTTACGTACTTACACAGTAATTATAACCACGCTTTTGTGATCTTTAATGTTTTATTTCGATTAAACCTCATACAATAATTTTTAATTTACTAAACTATCATGCGGATTAATATGTGTGCTTTAGATTGTCATTTCAATGATAATATCGAAATTATGTTTTGGTTAACATAATCGCGTTTTTTAGTATCGGAAAATATCGACTTTTAGCTTCGATTTTAACGGTGGGGACGGATTTTTAAGTTTCGCTGACACTCTGTATACATCGAATCTCAAGGTGGCAATGAGAAATGCCGTAGGAAATGTCGCAATCGGCCGCTCTTCCTGCCCTGCCGTTGTGGCAGTAATTAACTTGATTAATTAACCTAGTTAGACTATCATGATATTGTTGTTACCTCGATAGAGCTAAAGTTTCACAAGAACGGTCGTTAGCTCGTCGGACTGGCAATGATTTTTGAAATATCAATATATCGCTTTTTCGATGTATCGAAACCTTTAATATCGATACATCCGATATATCGGGAGACAAATTACAATATTTAAGATGTATAGAAAAAACTTTATTTCTGGTGAAAAATATCATAATTTGCAATGTCAAAGAGGGATCGAACTATTTTCTGAAGAAGGTTCCGCCACCACGAAACTGAAGATTGCTTTAAACCTGGGAAATTTAAAACCGGAAAATATTGTGCTGTATTCATTTTCATAGTCTGTACCTTATTACAAAACGGATTTTACAAGTACTAGTTATGAATTACTATTAAAAAACACTAACAATTGTTATTACATACACACTAACACTATGGATTACATTAGTGATCACCAGTTTTACAGATTAATATTAATTGATGAATATCGTTTTGAAATAAGGCCCTGGAAAAAGCCTCAATAAATACAAACCTCTTTCAAATTAATCATCAAAACCCTGTTTTCTCGAGTCGATATGTATCGGAAAAGAAATATCGATACAACGATAGTATCGGACCACAAATATCTGTATGCTCTTTGCAATATATCGGATCTAAAATATTGACACTTCAAATCAATCGATATTCTTTTGCATTCCCTATTAGCACGTACTTCCTGGAGGTAGAAAAACAATATGATTTGCTTAACGTGGCAAGGAAATAAAGTGCAATTTCGTCCCAAAACTGATTATTTTTAGGTTGAAATAAAATAGGCGGTTAGTTTTCAATTTAATAGTTAATGTTAGAGGAGATTGTGTTTTAAACGTAAAGATTTTACGTTTTCAAGTGATCTTTAGAGCTCTTGTAAGGGATAATTGATTCTATTGTCTTAAAAACTAAAAGGAGACTGCTCATGCTTATGGATGTTTTAAAGCCCGAATAAAATTCAGCACTCGTGAAAATAGTTCGGCACTCGTCACGAGAGATTGCGCCAGGAGTGTGGTTTAACGCTAAAGTTTTTTTATCCCTGCACTGGAAAATGTTTGCTTCTATTGGGCAAAAATATGGTACAGAGTTTTAAAAGACATTTAATTCTCTACCAGATTGTGCTAATGTTTGTCACGTATGATCAAATGTTTCGCTTAAAAATTTAACATTGCTTATAATATCTACTTATTTTGTTATAATCAAAATACAGTTAGGAATCGCCATCTAATCGGCTTGAGAGTGTTATAAATGAGTAGTTTTTCTCTAAACCTTGTATAGTTAGTTTTAGAGATCCTCAATACATAAAAACAGCACAAAACTCTCGTATATTGTTTTCAACCTAGTGTCTGAAAACATAAGTAATAGATGGAAAGTCAGCTTACAAGGAATAAAATACATTAATAAAATAAAAGGAATGTCAAATTAAATTACAGTTCCGGCCACAGCATTAGGCGGGTGGCGAAAAATGGAAACTCCAGCTGAGCAAATGACTTGGGCGGGCATTAACTGCACGAACTGACCTGAGTCAGGTAGTCGGGTATTCCTGAACTGCGCGAACTACTCCAGGTAGCCACCAGATACGTTCCTTAACTGCGCGAAGTGGCGGCCCTCTTTGACTGTATAATTCTTAGACGTGAGCATTTAAGAATTTGTCAAAGCCCATGTCATCTGCAGAGAGTGCATTCATTACGGATTTTATGTTCTACTAAAACAGGGAGAAAGTGCTCAACAGTTAAGTTTCGAACTGAGGTAGCGTATTTAAGTTTGTAATGAAAATAAATTAAAATGTACAGAACATATTAATGAAAATAAACTGAATCTTTTTGGGGATTAGGAAAATATCATGGCTTCAAGACGGCGACCAAAGCGCATGTTATTCGATCGCATACGTTAAAAATAACATTGCAATATGGAGTTTTATAAAGAATTGTCGTAGTTTTTCACAATAAATTTTTCTGAACGGAAAAAATAAGTAAACCGTTTTTTTAAATTAAATACCGTACAGTAAAATAATTAACATTTATCAATTAATATTAATGTTCGAGTTTCGTACCTTTTGTTTCTGTGGTCCCATGATTTCGGTAAAGTAGTAATTTATATGATATTATGTGTATGTTCCCTGAGAGAAAATCTTAATCTTCTAAATGGTTTTCTGTGAAGTCATAGTAATAAGACTACAATAAATAAAATGTAAATAGGGCCAAGGAAGGTACTGCAATAACAATTTAGAAATTTAAAACACACTTATATCTTTATTTAAAAAATAACGTCATAATCACAATCATAATCAAGGCATCTACACAAGATATATTTTGCTCGAAACGCACTTTACAAATTGCAATCTGTCAATAATGGTTTGCGGTATGATGACACGTAAACAAGGACATTCCTTCTGCCGGCAACTCACCCCTAACTGGCATGGACTTCGCGCAGCTAAGGAACATTTTTTGGGACCCTTAGAGGGATTAGCGCAGTTAAGGAACTCTTTCGCGCAGTTAATGCGCGACCAATGACTTGATGTTAGAAACACCTCCGCTCCTCTGCACGTTTAAGTAGATTTACATATTTCCAACAGATGGAAGCACATTTACTCGGGTAAGAATTAACCGAGTTCAATTAAGGGGATCAACGAGAATGAGCTAAGTAGCTAAGAAAAAATATAAAACTATAATGCAATTTAATAGGCCTGCCATACATGTACGTACTGTTAAATTGCGTAACCGATTGTAGAAAAAAACTCATAACTCAGTTGTTTGTGATCCGATTTTAACAATCAAGGTCTCATTTGATTTGGATTTGAATTTTCTATCTTCTCAATTACAAAAACAGTCTTCTTAATATTTACGGTTTTCATGAAATTTGGCATTAAATAATTTAAACGGCCGCCATATTAAAACGGCTTGAGATATTTTAACGAAATTTTTTAAGCTATTTTTACCTTCTTAACTACACATTTGTAACAATTTTGAGGTTTCTATCTTGAAAAATGCCCAAGATATAAAATAATTAAAAAAAAATCATAAACAGATCAACAGACATAAATCTAGGCATTTTAGACCCATATTTATGAGGCATTTTATGTTTGTCTTAGCCAAGGAACAAGTCAACAAAATATGTCCAGACAATTTGGAAACACCCTGTAGGTACATACCAAGTTAAAAAAAATATGTAAAAACTTCGGAGATGGAATATATTTTCTAGAAGATACAAAATGTTGGATACCTAGTTGAATATGCATTTTAGGTCGTACCTCCGTGTCAACTTTTTTCTTAGTTTATATGTAATGAATTACCTCCTGAAATCCTGAAACGTTTATAATGGACACCCTGGCTAAACTTTAGAAAACGTCTCGACCGTTAAAATCGTAGCTAAAAATCGATATGTTTCGATTTGATTTAAATAATCAATTTCCTTTAAAAACATATGTTTTATTGTTTTTAATGTGAGATTTTTTGTAAAAAGAAATATATAGGATTCAAACAACATATTTTAAACGCCAGCAGCGCTCTTAATCACCCGCCTAATGCTATGGCCGGAACTTTACACTTGCAGAACCTAACTGTATTGAAAAATAGCTAACGCAATTAAAAACGATGAAAAAGTTTTTTACTAACAAAAAACTTCGTGCAAAAAATCGAACAGGTTTTTAACTTAGCAAAAGACTTCATGTTTAACCAAGTTTTTAATGTTTAATCATTAGCTACTTGAATAACTTAAGATATAATTATCTGATTAATAACTCATATGACCGAGTCGCAATGGTGGTTTGCTCATCCTCAAGAAAGCGAAACTTTAGAATCCCTCCACCGATAAAATCGAAGTTAAAAATCGATATTTTTAGATATTTACAATCGCGATTATATTAAGCAAAACAGCAATTCGATACTATCATAAAACGATATCCCTAATTTAAAGCATCGACGTTTATCTGCACGGTAGTGTAGTAAATAAACATTGCAATTCCTACAGGTTTAATCGAAATGAGACAACAAAGAAAACATGGTTGTAATATGATTAAAACATGGTTACAATTACTGTGTAAGTACATAAACTTTAGCTGCACCTTCTGAACATTGAGAAAATACACTTTCATGACACTTTGTTACTACCGACGCATAAAACTGCCTAGGTATGAGTCGAACACGTCCTTCCGTATCGTAGAAAACAACTGGAACTGTTGAACCAGGTAACGCATGTTGCCGATGAAATGGTTCATGATTTACCTCCATCCTTTTTACCAACATCCAAGTTACACTGCCAAATATATCCATCACTTCTATCACGTTTCATTCCTAGAATCATCGTAATACCACATGGAATTGAATTTGTTAACAAAGCAAATTCTTGCATCAATGACTGAGTGACTGACTCTAGGTTTATCTAATTGTAATAGGGTAATACAAGAACTAACTGAAACCGACATTTTAATAAACGGATAAAACAGTAACTAAAATTGTTTATTTTAAATAAGTTTCACATTAATAACGATGAAACATATGTTTTAAAGGAGATCGATGATGTATATCAAATCGGAAAATATTTATTATAACTTCGATTTTGACGGTGGAAACGGATTCTAAAGTTTAACCAACTTAAGATTTAATTATCTGATTAATAATTCATACGACCGAGACGCATTGGCGGTTTGGTTATACTCAAGAGTCTCAAGAGGATAATTTAATGCAGAAAGGAAGTTTTAATCGCAGAGGTGTTACTCTTTTGAAGAGGTTGTACATTATTAAAGTGATATATGAAGCAGTTTTCCTGGCATGGTCCAAGCAATTGTTAATTAAGTATCCTTCGCAATGAACCTGCGCATCCACAATGAAAAAGTTGCAGTACTTACTTAATCACAGGAATGTTAAGAAGCTCAATATTTACATATTAAAATGATATTTTATTGCTATTTACATGGTCTCCATTAAATATTGGTGAATACGTGTCTTATAAATTTCTATAGGAAAATAAAATAATTAATTGATTGTAATTAAAATAATGAGTCAATTATAATTATTATAATTTATTTATCATTAAAAATTAGCCTAATATCCTTCCCATATACTTGTGTAAAAGAAGCTAAAAACTAAAATTTAAAATAGTCCATTATATTTTACGTTTGAAAAACTATTTACTTTTCGGGATGTAAAATCCCGAAATGTATATAGTTTTAAAACTTATAAGAACTGTTTAACTGAAAGGTACGTAGCCTAGAGTATTTGAATGAAATTGTTCAGGACGCAAAAGAATAATGATTAGATTTTGATAATAGCATAGGTAAAAGGTAAATTGGAATTTGTGCACTTTTTCCAATTGCCTCGCTATATATCATGGAATTACAGTAAAAACCTATTAATTCATATAAATATTCCTATGATTGGTGAAGTTACTCTAAATGGAATATTTTTGCCTCTTCTGCTAAAACAACCATTAGGACTTTACTCAAACATATGTTGATGTAAAATATTTTACTTTAATCCAAAACTATGACAAACATCATATTAAAACATTACAGAAACTTTCAAAACGGAAAACAAAAGTTACGTCAAAAAAGTAATGAAATACGTGTTCAAAGGGGATGAATTGAACAATTAACTCCCATCCCTTGACATTATTTTCTGTGTAATATTGTAATATTCGTTAGTAATAGTTTAATCGGTATTCAAGCCGGGTGTGTAGGGATTAACAAGCAATTTGTTTGGATAATCCCAGTGTTAAAAGGTTACAGCCACGCATTTGGAATTCACCAACACGATTGGAATTGCATTTATTGTATTTGTGGGAGTTAACAATAGAGAGGACGTGGTATCCATAAACAGAATAATATAAGTCGCATTTACATAAATTTCTGGTATATTGAATGGTACCAGTGACCTTTAAATTTGTGTGATATGTTAAATTCTCTTGATAATGATATGTGGGTATATAATTTTATATATTACTTACTGCATGTTACAAGGTGAGAAGAGGATAGTTGAAAACAGGGTGATCCCGAACTGCCTAAAATCTTTTCTTTTTACTGAATTCCATGTTCAGCCCCCAGTATGTGATTGTCATTATCCATGTATTTTGAATAGCAATTTAAAGTGAGTCGGCGGCGCAGTTGGTAGCGCACCCGGCTTCGGAACTGTGGCCTCAAAGCGTCGCAGGTTCGAGACCCGGGCTTGTCGCATGCTTTTAGCAGTATTGTTCACTCTTGTACTGTACCGGCTCACTCCTTGTCTTTGCTTGATAACGTTCACGTACAGATCAATAGTCTATGTGGGTGGGGCAAAGGCAAGGTGAAAAAGAGGCCGCCACCCTCTTTAAAAAAAAGAAAAAAGTGTACTATACTCAATTCCACGTTCACCTTTCAGCACAAGCCTTATGGAAGATAGCTATTCTTTTACATTCGCTGAGGCATTTGTTTACTAAATCCCTATCTTGTGATGGTAAAATAATCAGCTGATTATTATTGCACATGGGTAGCACAACCAAAATTGCCATAAAAAACACATGGCTTACGAAAATTCCATACTGCAAGGTGAATGTGGAATTGAGTAAAGGCAAATTTTACGATGGTCAGCTGATCATCCGTAGCATATGACTTTATCATCATATGCTACGGATACAGTAATCAAAGCACAAAAAACTCAGAAAACGGATTATACCATAACCATCTCTATTACAAGGCCGCGGCGCTAGTAAACGGCAACATCGCGCCTAAGCGTTCAGCTGATTTGTTTACCCATACCAAATCTCTTACCAAACAGTACCAAATCTCTTATGGTACTATTTTTTGTTTATTTGAAACCAGCTGGTTCTTTAACGGTTTTTGCTATGAAAAAAACCTTTGAGAAGCGGCGTGGCCAGGTTGAAGGCCGCGCCCTTATTTACTATAAATAGCCATGATTGTACTCAATTCCACATTTACCTTTCAGAATGAAATTTTCATAAGCCGTGTTTCAAATAGCAATTTAGGTTGGACTACCCACATGAAATAATAATAAGGTAATGATTTTACTATCAAAAGATACGGATTAAGTAAAAAATATACTCAGCAAAGTTAATAAAACAACTACCTCCCATAAAGCCTGAACGTGGAATTGAGTACAGATTTGTCACTTGCATAAAGACAAACGCAGATTACTGTAAACACATGGGTTTCCGATGCCAAGTTTTCTGTTTGTCTGAATATGCTTTTTACTGATATTTTTATAATTTTTGCTCCGCTCAAAGTAGAGACTTTGAACTACTGTTTACAATTCCATATTCCCTTTCTACTCAATACTTTTAATAGTCAGATGATTTCTGATGCCGATATAGCGTTACACATTACATCATTCTAGACAGTTATGACGTTAATATTACGCATTTTGGGGTTATATTTTGCAGTCTTGACGTCATATTACGCAGTTATGACGCCATACTACATTGATGTGACGTCAAACTACACAGCTGTTACGTCATATTAAAAACTTATAATGTCGTACTACGCAGTTTTAGTGTCATACTACGCAGTTGAGACGTCATATTACGTGTTTGTGACGTCATATTAAGCAGTTTTGACGTTATATTACGCAGTTTTGACGTCATATTACGCATTTTTGACGTCAATTTATGTAGTTATGATGTCATGTTACGCAGTTTTGACGTCCTATTACGCAATCATATCGCTATACGCAGTTATGACGTCATATATTCATCAATGAAGTCAAATATTCATTAATACACTGTCACACAAGTTTGGCGAATAGCTCGGTGTGGGTTTCGGATATAATTAGCCTACTTTCACTTAATTTGAACCCAACAATCGTCCTTTCCTAATAAAAGGCACGTTCAATTTAAACTTAAGCCATTTTCAACCTTGTATTGGTTCCACGCACACACGGTACGAATCGCACCAATCCGAATGAAGGCTTATTTGTCAATTTAGACTAAGTAAACAATTTAGGGCGTGAAAATCAGGAAAAATAATCTAAAAAGCTCTTACGATAAGGATTTTATGATATTTGTCTATTAATAGCATTTATGATAAAGAGACAATGAAATTTAAAATTAGTTGAGAACACAAGGATATACATTAGCTGAGCCCAAGATATCCCTATATTTCATTCTAAGGAGAAATCATAAATATCATTTAAAAAATCAAATGTCTTTTCAGATCAGGTAGCTGACCCATAATTTTTATTTTTATGTGTATTTTGGATGGAAAGGACAAGAAATATTATATTGCTCAAATTTCCTCCAGGCTGATCCGAAAATAAAATAACCTTAGGAATACAAAAGAATTTTGTTTTACTATAATGGAAAATAAAGGCTTTTTGACACACAGAAACATTAGGATGCCTCGCGGGCTGTTTTGTGATGACATTTCTTGTTAGAGACGGCTTTTGGAAACCGTCCCTTTGGCTTCTGTTATCCATTAATTTACATAACATATTAATCAAATTAATTTGCAGACTGTACATACTGTATAAGCAGAGACTTGAAAAACCGTCAGACATTTATATAATTTTCTGCAAAAAAACAATTTTCTTACAAAGGGATTATTTTATATAGCTGTCCATTATTTTATACAGCATAGTTCACGTAATATTAGAGCTATACTTAAATTAATTAGTGAGTAATACAATCTTAGTTCGGGTCTAAAGTTCCAGCCCGAAACTGGAGTGATTTTAACGGCATAGTGGTTGAGAGTATCAAAGGCAAAGGCTTAGGCTACAATATTAGTTCGTGGAAACCGAAGGGGGGGGCGGGGATGGTATTACAATAATTAGTTGCCAATTAAATAAATAATTAGTTGTAAGTAAGCAAAGATTCATGCTTATCAACCATACGTTTTAATTCTAAACAATAATATACATTTTATGTGGTATCATATTGAATAATTTTTAAGAGAGTCCTTACTTTATATAATTAATGAATTATTCAACTGATGTTTTTGCTTCCATTTAATTAACAAAGAGTGTTCTCATAATGTTAAAAAGTTGAGGTTCATTAGAGGTTATTGTTCTGAGTAAGACATAAAGATATTCTTCGTAAACATGTTCACCCCCACCAGTGTACTTTTAATTTTAGTTTTAATAAACTTATTCTAAAAGCACAACTAAAATTTACAGTTTCGTTATATTTGATTTGATCGGTTTTACATACATAGGGTGAATAACATAATTTCTTTATTTTCTTTATAGGTTTAAGATGAAATTCTGCACAACTCCCAAACCTAACTCATGTACCTATAAGGGTCGCCACAGATCTTGACCGATGAGTCGGCGCTACTAGCCATTCTAAAAACAACACTGTCTTGACGTCGCACGGACTATACGCGACAATCGCGTAGCCTATACGATTGTAAAAGTTTATGACATTTAAACATTAATCATCAACATTAAATTCAAGTTAATTATACCATAAAATTATCTATATTCATCAAATTAGCAAGTTACAAAGTTATCACTGCCTTAAAAATCTATTAGTCATCTTTGTACAATATAAAATATTACCTTTTTTAATTTGTACTGTATAATATATTCAAATATCATACAGAGAAATAGATAAATATTGTATATCTGGAGTTTATACAGGGTGTTAAAAAACCCTTACAGACTTGTGGATATGGTTACTTACATCAAAAATAAGAACAAAGTTCCTATTAACATGGAAAAATTTAAAATTATGGCAGCCATTTTTATATTTTAAAATTTAATATCTTAAAACCCGTAAATTTTACAGAAATCGTACAGGAAACAAATAAGTTGCGTAATTTTATTTCCTACAAAACCATGTAAAGATCATAAAGATCGAATCACAAATAACGGAGTTATTGCAATTTTTCTAACAAAACAATGCGAATATTTGCTATAACTGTCATAAATAAGCTTATATTCTGTTAGAAAAATTGTAATAACTCCGTTATTTGTGATTCAATCTTTATGATCTTTATAAGGTTTTGCAGAAAATAAAATTACGCTACCTTATTGTTTCATGTAAAATTTTTGTAAAATTTACAGTTTTTAAGATATTAAGTTTTAAAATATATAAATGGCTGCCATTTTGAAAACTTGATACTCCGCAACAAAATAGGTCCCATTAGTCAGCATATACGTACCAAGTTTGAAGTTGATATCTTTAGTAGTTCCAAAGTTATGCAAAATCGTGTTAGAAACACATACAGACCGACAGACGGATAACCGAGCATTTTAGGACCCATGTTTACAGGAACTTTTTTCTTATTTTTGATGTAAGGAACCATATCCCGAAGTCTGTGAGGGTGTTTCGTAAACATCCTGTATAAGTGCGTGCGAGCCCAATTTAATGTAACTCAAGTTGTAATTTATTTAATATTTTATAAGTTTAGTTTCTCAAAACCTTTTTACAGTTATTTTGTAAGTAAGTGGTAAAGTCAAGTAATGCCTCAAGTCTTTTTAATACTATGAGAATCGGGCATGGCAAAGAAATTAACTAAAGTGTAACAACCCAAAGGTCGGGGCAGATTTCTGAAATGGTTGCATGGGTCATAAACAAGCATCTGACAATACTGCATTTTTCGGTAAAAAGAGAAAGCGAGCCTCCCGCAGCGTGGGTGCGGCTTTCAAGCCCCCTCACGCGAGAATAAAAAAAGGTTTTACAAAGTTCTTTACAAATCACTATTAATTTATTTCCTTGGGACACTATGACTCGTTCATACGATCGATAGTCCAATATATTTTGAGCGGGAGTTTTCAGCGCAACATAACAAACAAAGATAATAAGGTAGATACATTAAGAGAAAATAGATCATATAATATATAATTATAGTTATGAAACTTGATAAAACAAACATTATACTGAAGCATCAAAATATTCGTCATTTTATATATATTTGTCAATAATTGTATAGTTTTTGTAATGACTCAAAAATTGGGAAACCACAGTTTTTTGCACTTTTTCTTGATATAAATTTAACATGATGTCTAAAAATTTGAACGTTGTAATGTAACATTTGACAATACCTTCAATACAATACCTTGAATTTGATAGGTCGTTCGTCAGAATAGAACCAGCCGTTTCGGAGGTGTGATACCGTAAACTGGAGCCTACACTGTTGTTGCATGCGGACAGTAGTTGTAGGAAACGAATGTTTTCAGGAAAGTACCCGCACTCCTCCCCGCGCCCATCCCCACGCTCGCCAGTCCATCGGTCAAGATCTGTGGCGACCCTTATAGAAGCACAATATTTTGCATGTCTACTCTAAGCATACTCTTCTCGTAGAATTGGCATTTACCAAAAAGGGCTTTTTCGGAATTTCTAAAGAGCTACGTCCTGAAGAGGATCAAAGTTTGTCTCAACATTGTCCCCCAAACAAATGTTTCGGTTCGATTAAACTAAAACAGGTAAAATATATATGAGTTCTGATCCAAAAATAATATTTTTTGCGGTGAATATCATATCCACCCCAGTCCCCCAAATGTGATTAATGGGGGGCGGGGGGGGGGGGGGGGGGGTGCCCCAACAGTTCAAACACATCGTCGAGTGGCACCTCATTTTGTAGGGCCTAATAAAATATACGAAAAGGTACAATCCCGAGGTCAATATAACGCCCATAATCAAAGTTACACGCGTTTGAAAATTCAAAATCACCAAGTAAGTACTGCAAAGTACCCATTTCCCAAGTATCATGAAATTACAACTTACGTTTAAAAACATTTAAAAAAACAATTTTAAGCCACTCCTGCCACAAATTAGCACTCTATACCATAAAATGGAAATTTTGGAATGGAGCTTTCCCATTATTAAAAAATAACCCCTATCGAGTGACCAATTGAGTTAAAGATCCTATAAAAAACTCACCGGTGGGTGCTAATTCAAAACAGATTTTTCAGCCCATTTAAAAACTTCAGCCTTCTAAAAAATTAAAATTTGTGTAAATTTTTAAAAATTTAAACTCATGGATAATCTCTAAATGGGACATAAAATCGGCCGCAGACATACATAATCTCTTATCGCAAAGAGGTAAAACTCATTCAAAATAAATATTTATTTGATTAAGGTTAAATTTCCTAATGTGGGATACAGTCTCAAAATTTCGATTTTATGGGTTTTTTGGGTTGTAACGCCAAAATCTTAGAAAACAGACTAGTTTGTGCCAGGGATGGTTTGAAAACTGTTTTTATTTATTTATTCATTCATCCAAAGCCAAATACACTATAGCAGTAATATAAGTTTACATTTAAAAAATGTAGAAAAACCATGCAAACATTAACAATAAAGAATTACATACAACAACTGTATTCATTTTTATGTACATTCTTTCCTTTTCCTGCCACTGCTAATTATGACAAAAATATCCAATAAAAATTCCTTGAAGATAATAAATATACTTAAGTATTTAAACGAAAATCAGTTACAATGAATTAATAAATTAATAAGGTTGAAAATAAATGCTTTTACATTTAATGTTTTAAAAGACATTTTCGTTGTGTCGACCATTTT
This sequence comes from Flexamia atlantica, assembly GCA_035578135.1. Lineage (NCBI taxonomy): Eukaryota > Metazoa > Arthropoda > Insecta > Hemiptera > Cicadellidae > Flexamia > Flexamia atlantica. Next base: position 1,437,232 of record JAQJVK010000065.1, on the reverse strand, counting down.
CATGATGCCGATTCGACAATGGATATTTTTCAATTGAAACCTAAAAAATTCGAAATTTTTAACGGGCTGTAATTTTGGTTAGGTGTATTATATCAAGACCCAATCAGCTGGGCTGCTTTTCTTACGTAAGACCTACTTACGACAGAATTTCTAATTTTATTTACATTATTAAATCTCTCGACCGCTAAAAAATTGTATATTTATTGCCTGGAAATTAATTCAGCAAATGTGTACGCTAAGTGACGTTGGTTGCTCAAGCCGTTTAATAGGTCAATGACTGTGGTAGCACAGTGGCAGCACAGAGCGGTGGCTGTGATGGTGGCTGTCAAACCACAGTGGCAGCACAGAGCGGTGGCTGTGATGGTGGCTGTCAAACCACAGTGGCAGCACAGAGCGGTGGTGGTGATGGTGGCTGTCAAACCACAGTGGCAGCACAGAGCGGTGGTGGTGATGGTGGCTGTCAAACCACAGTGGCAGCACAGAGCGGTGGCGGTGGTGGTGGCTGTCAAACCACAGCGGCACACATGGCAATTGTACTCCCTGAATAAATCTGCCCAGTTTAACGTTTGGTCTTTAAATCGATTAAAATCTCTCTCCTCAGACTTGTTTCTATTAAATAAAGCAATTCGTGTTGAAGAAATGTTTAAAATTACAATGGAATGTTTTTTTTTACTTTAAATTGCTTGACCATATTACTCGTACCAATACTTCGCCAGGAATATCTTTGGATCGGTTGATCGATGTTTTTCGTGAATTTTCGATATTCCAGGGCGGGAAATCATTCCTATATAATCAAACGTCATCATTCAAACACTATTTGACTGGAAATGCCTAAAAGGCGGAAAATCCCTAATAAAGAAACATGAACTGGCTGGATCAGACCACAGGCATTCTAATATATCTAAAATGGTCCATAATCGAACAATCTCAATGAACTGAATTTTAAAACGATAAAGCCCACAAAGTTATTTTGCTTTGGGCCTGGAACTACAAGAATGAATGAATGAATGAAAATGCTTCTTTGTTGTGGCGAACATTAGGACTAAATGGTCCTTTCTTACAGTTAACCACGAATCAAATTGGAGAGCTCTTAATGGCTGAACGATTAAATATATTACATTCATACGTTTTCCTTCCGTGATAATTGTATGGTGCAAGAAAGCACCAATAAAGAAACCGAAATTCATGAAAACACATGGGTCTCCCCTTGTTTATACGTTCTTTAAAGGAATATATGTTTTTAGGGAGGGGCTTTACTTTACATACACAGTGAATGAAATATAACTTTTTCATCCTCTGCTTTTTTAACGGGAGGAGTTGCAATGGTGCATCTTACGTTACATTGTTTAAGTTTTGTTGCACACAATTAGTACATGTATGTTGTATTTAATAATCAGAGTAATCTTATTTCTCCTTCTTAATTCTTGTTAAAGGTATTATAGAATACTTTTTTCATTATAAATGAAATGATTATACTTTCAATAAATATTTCAGTGTTGCTTTTAAGCTGAAGCTGACAAGCTTTGTGAAGACCGTAAATTTAAAACTACCTTTTTGGTGTTTGTGATCTTATCGTCCTAATGGGTGAAATGCTACCTGTAATCAATGTCATAAAGTTTCATTTTTCTAAATATAGATCCAATCATTAAGTAAGAGTTTCCGCAAAGTATCTGGTATTTAAAAAATAACAGAATATTTCTAGAACTTTATTTAATTGTTTACTCATTTGATGTACAAGGGTAATACAATGTAACAGTAACACTCAATAAAAACTTCTCGTGGGATTACAAAAATACCCAATCGCCACAAATCGCAGACTGCCGGGGGGTGATGTATCTTCAGTTACCTCGCAACAGACGCGTTCGTTTCTACCTTAGAATTTATTGTTTTCTTCGTTCCTTGAAGGAGTTCTCGGTTTTAATTTTCTCGAGGTAGACTTGGAAATTTCACTTTCGATAGGAGTAGAAAATGTATAGGTAATTTACGGAAATATTTGAACAGTAAAATAACCGCGGAGTAGCCGTCACTGCTGATTTTCTTTCATCATGGGTTAATCATTTACTTTGATGCATTGACAAATCACTTGTATTTGGAAAAGATTAAAATTCCTTATTTTGTATTAGAATTAATCGTAATATAAAAGGCAAAGGTTTGTGACGAGACCTGAGAACGGGCCGCTTTCTGTCCAAAAATATCTACAAATTATTACAATATAAATATTATGTAAAAATTAATTTTTTTATGAAAAAGGGTACTTTGTTAATAAACCATGTATCATTATAATAGGTATAAATTTATAATTTATATTTACAAATAATAAGTAATCCTTACTCCTGTGTTAGAAAATCATTGTTGGTGATGGTGATTTTATGTTTTGGTTTTGAGTTTTGTGAACATTTGCCATCTCAACGATTAGAAAAACTAAGTTTCTAAACGTTTCGGTTTCTGGAATCTGAACCAAACTTCGGTGGAAAAGAACGTTAGCCATAATTGGTACTTGCTTTATCTTGTAATATTCTAGACTCTATTCCACAAGAAGACCAGATCAGATTTCAGATCCCGAAACATCGTGAAACATGTTTTTACTAATCAGTAACGCTAAATGTCAACAGAAACCGAAACCAAAACATAATCTCCACTGTTATCATTCACACAAAAACGAAATAAAAGTGCCAATTACTTTTCCCAGTTTTGAGGATTGTAAAGTCAATAGCAGCGCATTAAGGTGGTGCAGTCGAAAGTCGTTATGGAATTTGTTCTTGTAATTTTATGTTAATTATGATAATGTATCAAGGAATCAAAACTAAGGAATCAAAAGTAAATATTTTGTATGTAAAATTTGCGAGCCAAGGACGTTAAAGTGCAAAAATAGGACGAAAATTCCAGTTTTTCTTGCATCATTCATGGGGACACAGTTTTAGCTACAGAGCCCATATTTGGGAATTGTTTATAATTCATGCATTTCTTAAACCTAACATAAAGGAAATTAAGCAATAATTTAAAACATTTTTGTTACTGTTGGAGAATTATTTTTTCCTTCCGTACTATAAGGGTCAAATCTTTGAAAAAGTTGTCATTTTGTAAGCCATAGAGTACCATACAAAATCCCCAAAAATTAAATTAATTATTTTTATTTTAACTTTTTTGGAATGATGCACGGACTCAACTTAGCGCCTGCATAATTTGACTAAGCAACCCGCATTCAACAAAAGAATGTTATGGGAACATTATGATATCACATCCTTATCACGTGCTCCGATAACAAGTTGTGGAATGTAATGTAGAAATATCATTAGACTGCCTTGCTGCCTGGCGGAACAGTTTGTCCCTAAGGCGCCCGCACAAACTTAATATAAAATATAATACTTTATTTCTCCTCTTGACATATAGGAATTTCCCCGTGCAATTAAATTATTGTTGGATACATTCACACATTGGCTATTTGCACCCCTTCCTTGGTATTGTGGTTTAAACTTACGCTTACAATCGATCTGTTGATGATGTTTTAATGTAAAAAAATATTAGCAGCATAACGTAAACAGGAAAAACTCAAATGGGTAATTTCACTGTACGTTGCGTGTAATTTCAACTGTTTGTTGTAAAGTACATTTTATGTTTCATGTCAGCAAAACTACAGTTTGTCTCTGTGATTCGGATAACAAACAAAACATAGAACAATTTCTCATATTTAGTGTCTGTATATGTACAAAATTTACCTAAAGGGTGTTTTATAACAAAACAATTATAAAAAAATTATAAAACTTGTTATCAATAATAATAAATTGAATCATCATCCATTTAGTGTGATGATGTCGCCTTTGGGTTGTTTACTTTTAACTTTTAACTTTAACTTACCTTTCTAATCAAACTTATCAATATTTAACAATCGGGATTATTGTAATAAATTTGTAGTTTATTACGACTTTTATTTTCTTTTATTATTTTAAATAAAAAGAGCGATGGATCTTATTATCAGCTGCCACGCGCCGACTTGTTGATATCTCACATCCTGTGGACCAGCGAGTGTCCCCGAATTGTCACAACCAATAGTAGAGCAGAATTCCAAGGACCATCCAAATATGGTAAACCAGATAAAGAAATTGGCATAGTGGGGGATGTGCGAACTCCAAACTTTGTTCCAAATTTTCTATTCATTCCTAGACTTGGCGAGGCGACATCCACACCCCACGGGTTTGTAAGTAGCTCTCTGATACATGGGTCTATCCTTTTAAATATTTTTCATTTTAAATCGAATCCGCTTAACAGAATGGGTTGCTGGATATCCCCCGAACCCTCATCTCACATTCACTGTGTACTGGGGAACTAAATTTGCTTTATTGTATTGATTTATTTGGACGCTTTAACTAGTTGAAATAAAGTGGAAATTGACACAATTCCTTTGAGTTCTAATTTGAATCCCTGCAACGCAGTAGCCTGCCACTAGGCGGCATGACAGTTTGGTGTCAGAATTTGGGATATCCAAACCTTTAGGTATGTTAAGTGGATCATATGGGGATAAGCAGTTTTCAATGGTTGTGTTTTATCTAATAGTTTTGTATGTAATTTGCTATTGTATTAAGTTGTATTTTAGTTACTAGTAAATGTCGGTATTACCCAGAGGTTCGAGACTAAACACATCCCCAGCAGTATTAGCAGCTATCGAATCTGTTCAGAATGAATTTTTCTATAAGTTCATAGGGAAAGAAATAAAGCTAGTTTTGTGGGTAGGAGTCAATACTAGAGCGGGGTTTAGGTTTTGGGAGTCAGCTATTAGTGGGATTACAGCAAGTAGCCGATGGGCATTGGTACGATTTGGGGGAACTCGTGGGTGTAGGGATTTACGAAGGTTGGTGGCTCGTATTCAGCTAGATACGAAAGCGGAGTCGGTGTGGACGAACACACAATTAAAGGTTGGATGGGTAATACGGGCATATAGGCAACCGAATAGCCAGGAAATTTAAACCTGGGGACCAAGGCAAGCAAGCGGGCAAATAAATCGGAAGTTTTCATGGAAAAACGGTCATTCGGGAAGCCGCCTGGTTCGGGATCTGAAGCGGTAAGTAAAGAAACGTTAAAATCCGAGTTGTTCACTAGGATAGGTACGCGTAACGCAATCATAACCGCGCATTACGAGCATGTGCCTCAGTCAGGTTCGAATAATAAATCAGAACCACCAGTAAAGCAGGTAACTTTCTCGAGTGATCAGGCCGAACCTATCTATGACGTTCCTAAACCCAACCAGACGACAAAATTGTAAATGTCAGACGACAACCTTGACGAATTAGAAGCAATAATAGACGAAGTCGAATCGACGCCGTTTGACGACTTACCGGGTGTTGACAGTGTAATTGAGACTTTGATCAATGAAATAATCACCGATGAAGATATCGTAAGGATAGCTATAATATTGGGGCGAGAGGATTTGAACGAGCTACGAGCAGAGGTATTGGACGAGGTAATTATCATTCTAGGGAATATTCCCGAATTCTGGGAACGGGTTCAACGGTGTGTAATAACAACCATAATTTTTGAGAGATACTTAGGAGCGGATAATTAATGAGTCAAGAAAAACCAGAGTATTACTTACCCATAGCTAATCCAGACTTAATATTAGAAGGTTGCGAGACCTTAATGAAATCTCTTGTCCAAAGAATAATAGAAAAATATATTAATGGGGGACGTGTAAATTATACCGATGAGAAGAACATAATCCGTGTAAAAGTAACACAAATAACAATTGATTTTCTAGATTAGATGGGACTGTTTAAAAACATACTTTGGTTTGGGTGTGGTGTTATCACCACCGGACTGTTGGTTATCTCGGTGATAATAATTCAAGGGTGCACTCGTGGTGTTTTGTTATGCTATCTCGGATACGACGTGTAAATCTAAACGTGTCGCGTCGTCTTCGTTTACCAGTAGGGATATCACATAAAGTCCAGATCATCTAGAGATAGGATGGTACGTACGCCACCACCTTTTCCACTTAATCCGGCAACACAGCGTGCGGCTGAAGAAGAAGCCGAAAGACTAGCTCGAGAGCAGGCGCGAGAGGAAGCAGAGAGGCAGGCTGCGGAATTGGAACGACAGAGACAGGCGGCAGAGTTAGAGAGACAGCGCGAAAATATGGAAAACAGACAGCAAAACCAGGAGGCAGCGCGGCCTCTGCCCGGTCGACTTGTAGATCTCTCGGTAGCCAACCTAATCGAGGTGTTTCGTGGCGACGGAACAGGCCCCACAGTCAAAGACTTTTTCCGGTTGTTTGAAAGCGCAGCGGCCATGGGCCGTTGGACTAAGGGAGACATGGTGCGGTTGTTGCAACTAAAAGTGAAGGGTCCCGCGGCGACATTCCTTTCGTCCTTGCTAGATAAGTATGGCGAGGACACCGACTACGATGTTATCAAAAGGGATGTTGTCGAAAGATTTACGGGCAAACACACCCAGCACTATCACTATGCTAACCTCTCGAACGCCGTTCAAATGAAAAATGAAACTGTGGAGGCCTTTGCGGACCGAATTAGGAGGCTGGGTACGCTCACGATTACTCCGAGGGCCGACCCGGAAGAGCAGCGCGTAGTGCGGGAGGAGGCAGAGAAGCGTATGCTTCACGCCTTCCTAAATGGCCTAACGGGAGTTGCCGGTCAGGTAACTCGCCACAAATTTCCGGAGACGTGGGAGGAGGCCGTTCAGTCTGCAGTGATGGTGGCTGCCGATGAGAGAAGTCACCCGGTGCGTGAACCAAAAGCCGTTTTTGCCACCCTCGCGACGTGCTTCAACTGTGACCGACCCGGCCATTTGGCCAGGGATTGTCGGGCACCGCGTAGAGGTGACCGCGGGGTCGGGAACGGAGGTTTCCGGGGAAATGGAGGTAATTCCAGAACGGGAAGCGGAAACCGAGGGCGTGGCCGAAACTTTGGTTCAGGGACCGGAAGGGGAAGACCGAATGACTCAGGGACAAGTAGTACCCCACCGACTAATAACTCTGGCAGGCGACAAAATAACCAAAATTCGCGTAGTGAGGGTCGACGACCTATGAGCGAGGTAGAGTGTTACAATTGTAAACAACGGGGACATTATGCCAACCGTTGTCCCAACTCTAACTCGAATTCGGAAAACAACAGAGGTCCGGTAGCCTAGAAAGGCGCCCATCTATCGGACCCACAGGTAGTGAAGTAATAGTGCCTAGTATCCTTTCGACCACCAATGGGGACCTGACCGTAGTTGGGATTATTGAAAATAAGGAAGTAAAATTATTAATAGATACAGGGGCTGTTATGTCGCTACTGAAAGAGGGCGTCAGTTCACAACCATTATTTCCATGTAAAGATGTTGCGAAGGGAGTTACTGGGGACGATTTAGAAATGTTGGGACTCCAAAAGATGGTTATCAGCATGGGAGAAAAGAGTTATCCAGTAGTTTTCCGGGTGTGCAAAATGAAAATTCCGTATGGGGGCATTTTGGGGTTAGACATTTTAAGACAAATTGGGGCAGTAATTGATCTTCAAAGGGATGTAATCAGTTTCGAAAGTGATCCGAGGGACGAGGAGAACACCTCACTGGGTGAGGACGTCGCGAACCCTCCCCCAGTGGAAGGAGTCATTTGGCAGGTGGTTTTACCAGAAAAATTATCTTTGGAACCAATCAGTGAGTTTAGAGTCAGAGCAGTACTAAAGCATACACCAGGTAGTCGGGGTATTGAGATGCCGGTGATAGTATACGTTCAACCCATTGAGCTCGAAATTTCCGGTGTACAGGGTGCACACGTAGTTAGCAAAGTATTTGAGGAACCAGGAGTAAAAGGAAACACTACTGTGTATAGTGTTATTTTTCAATTGTTAAACTCGAGTAAAGAAGTATTGGTACTTGAAAAAGGGGTGCGAGTGGCCATAGCGACCCCAGTCACAAATTCGGAAGATAATCCTAATGTTTGCGTAGTTGTGGGACAGGAAAGGAGCCGGGAGCTCATCTTGCCTCATAGACACGTAATAGTTAGCGGGGAGGAAATTGAGGTTTCAGCATCGGAACCCGGTCCACCCTCGCAAAGGGCCGCGATTAGCAATGTTGAGGAATCAATTGATAATTCCGAGGAGGAAAGGCCTGACATGTTGATTTCGGTCCTAGGACAGGGAGTAATTGATGTCGATGAGCTAATAGAGAGGAAAGTAGCTCATTTAGAGGGGAAAGATAAAGAAATAATCAAATCAGTTTTGAGGGAATTTAAAGATCTATTTTACGATGGGCGTAGATCCTTGGGTTGTACGAGTAAAATCGAACATAGTATTTATACGGTGATGCCCCACCAATTAGAAAACGTCCCTATAGATTACCACATGTACAGAAACAGGTTGTTAGAGAGCAAATACAGGACATGCTAGACAAAGATATCATTGAGCCCAGCGATAGCGCTTGGAGTTTTCCTATTGTGTTGGTCCTTAAGAAACGTCCTGTCGATGCAGGCCCAGACTATAAACCAAAATGGCGACTAGCAGTGGACTATCGGGGATTAAATGCTATTTCCCGGATGGATAGGTACCCTCTACCTAATATCCAGTCAACCCTCGATACGTTAGGGCAGTGTAAGTATTTTTCAGTCTGTGATTTGATGAGTGGCTACTGGCAGATCAAGGTGGCCAAGGAGGACAGACATAAGACTGCCTTCGTGACTGAGGAGGGGCTTTATCAGTTTAAAAGACTTCCGTTCGGGTTATCGACAGCTCCATTAACCTTCCAGCGAGTAATGGACTCGGTCCTTGCTGGTTTGAAGGGAGCCGGGGCACTCGTATATTTAGACGATGTGTTGATATACGGACGAACAATCGAGGAACATGCTACTCGCTTGCGGCAAGTATTTGCGAGATTAAGGGAGGCGAACCTCGTTTGCCAACCTGAGAAGTGCGTGTTCGCACAGAAACAAGTGCATTATCTGGGTCATGTAATTGGGGCAGACGGCGTGAAACCGGAGGAAGAAAAGATAAGCGCTGTAGTAAACTATCCAGTTCCGCGAAACGTCAGAGACATACGGTCATTCATTGGGCTGTGTTCGTTTTACCGGCGTTTCGTTGAGGGGTTTTCTAAGCTTGCTAAACCATTAACCGATCTTACAAGAAAAGATAGGAAGTTTGAGTGGGGCCAAGAGCAGGAGGAGGCCTTCAGAGCCTTAAAACAAGCCCTTACCACACCGCCAGTTCTAGCGTATCCACAGTTTGACAAACCGTTTATCGTCACCAGTGACGCGAGTTTACATTGCATAGGGGGAATACTAAGTCAACAGCATGAGGAAGGAGAAAGGCCAGTGGCTTATTATTCCAAAACCATATCTAAAGCTGAACAAAACTATGGGGCCACGGAACGGGAATTGCTTGCGGTTGTTATACTTACTAAGGTTTGGAGGTGCTACCTCTATGGGAATCGGTTCTTACTCAGAACTGATTGTGCCGCGATTAAATGGATTTTCTCCTTGAAAGATCCTAACAGCCGTCTTACAAGGTGGGCGTTAAAATTATCGGAATTTGATTTCGAAATTGAACACCGGAAGGGTAAATTGAACCAAGCGGCTGACGCATTATCTAGAATCAGAACAGTTTGTAGGCCTATATGGTCTCGGGACACTGTCCTTCAGGGACAAGGTGCGGATCCATTTTGTCAGGAAATCTCCAAACAGATTAAGAACAAGGAAAATGATAATTATTTGCATGACCTTGATGGTCTATTGTACCTGAAGGGTGATGGGGGAAACCGTCTTGTAGTTCCGAGGGGAATGCTAAGCATCCGGTAACGAAAAACTCGCCATTTTTCCTGATGTATGGGCGCGAGATGCGGTTACCAGCGGATGATGACTACACGTTCTCTGGTGAACAAGAGGCACCAGTAGGCGAATTGGCTTTGAAAATCAGAGAGGCAAATGAACTAGCCGCTCAGTACACAGAAGCAGCACGGTTGAAAAACAAAGAGTATTATGATAAGAATACTCGACTGTTGGAGCTAAGTGTCGGCGACTTAGTGTATGTTTATCATCCCGACATTAAGAAGGGAGTTCAAGCAAAATTCAAACGCTACTGGTCAGGACCTCATGAGGTGGTTGGACAATTAAGTGAATTGGTATACAAAATTAACGTAAATGGGAGAGTTGTAAGTTTACATGTGAATAGATTAAAGAAGTGTCGCGACACACAGCTGACTGATAACAAGACGCGTGACGACAAAGATAACGCGGCGGGTCAGGCTGTGAGCGCTCCGGTTGAGATAAACGATGACGTAACGGGTGATGACGCGCTTGAGTTGGACGGTGTAGTGCCGGGAGAATTAAACTGGGTCGATGGTCCTATTCTGTTCGAGGACAACTATGTGGATGACGTAGTACACGAAATCGAACCCGTTGACTTCGACTCTGATGAGAGCGTGGGTGAGACACCAGACGATCCCCGTGACGCTGATTGGGAACCGGAAGTATTACCTGACGTTCAAGTTCAAAACCAAGATGGTCCAGCTTACAGAACTAGATCCAGGATGGGCTTACGTAGGAATAACTAATGTTGACCAATCGGAAATAAAGAGCAAATATCTTGTGTAAACTTACAAATGATCATGACTAAATTGACAAATAGGTTTTGTCTCCAAATAGTATTCTGTATTATAAATTATTTGGAAATTCTTGAAATAAAACTAAGTGAAAACATTTTGTGGTAATTCATACTCTGCTACCTGCCATCGACTTTCGTAAATAACCTCTTTGACTAGTCCGTTAATCAGAAACATGCATAATACTATTTGAAATTTTGATACAAAATTGATGAATACGTTGAGGAATTTAAGCACAATTGATGTTTATTGAAATATGTTATATGGGTACAACATAATAGTTATAGATTGTAGTTCAATTTATTTTGTTCTAATTTTTGCATTTATGATAAAACTTCTTGTTGTATGTTTATACTTTAACAAAACAGTTGCACGGTTACTGAGTTCCTAGCTGATGGTTTGCGTTTTAATTTTATTGATAAGAATTATATTTTGTTGTTATCATATCAGTTTAAAATTTTTACAGGCTGTCTATAAGATTCTAGTCACATGATGTTTAATTTTATGAAGAGTTAAGTGTAGCTATAAAAACTGTGTATACACAACCAATGAACATTGCTTAAATAAATAAACTTAGATACATTGCTTAAATAAATAAACTTGGTTTATCGTGCAGGATTTTTAAATTTTTGAAATAATTGAAACATAATTTTTTTTTTTTTTAGTAGATTCCTGGTCAGAGAGTTACAGTAAGAGCAGGTGTGAAGCCACGGTATAAGAATTGCACTATTGTGGAACTAGTCAGACTAGCAACATCACTACCTCAGTCTGTACATAGTTGAACAGATCTATTAATATTTTAAAAGTAATATTTTGAATTATTTTTATTTTAAAGCATTTTTATTTATTATTTGTAGTTAATGTGATTTGTGTATGAAAAGGCTACAGCAGAGCCAAAGATAGAATATATAGGCAATTGCCAAGTGGAGTATTATCTAGTCAAACAATGTAAATAGATGTGCTTATATCGATTTGTTAGTCGAAATGCTAGTCGATGGTTTCTTTTGTCTGGATTAATAGGCAAAGCAATATCCTTAAATCAGATTGCACTCATGATGATGCCCAATGAATAAAAATATGTCTGAGTTTAAGGGACCTACCTATTGTGGGCGGCGGGTGCAGAAAAATGGAAGGAAAGGGGAAGCTGAGCCGGAGGGTGCCGGGGGAGGCGACCGGATGGTCACGTAGTCCCCTTCCCCGAGGCTGGGCGAGGACGGCACCTGCTGATCGGCCACCGACACCGGAAGCGAGGAGGGACGTGGAGGCAGCGACGGCGGGCGATCCACCGACGACGAAGCGAGGGTGGAGCCGTTCGGCGCGTCCGTGAGGGGCAGGTGGTCAGCCGCAGCAAACCTCCCTCCAAGCTCCGTTCGCCGGCTAAGTACGGGGTACAAGTACCGCCGCACGGCCAACGAGTCGGTGTCAAGGGTGACAACAACGTGGACCCACTCGGGGTGTTCGTTCGGAGGTATGCGCGTGTAACAATCGATAGAAAACTCCGCGATCATCGCCGAACTACACTGCACGAACACTGAGTGACTAGTGAAGCTTTGCTGGAGCGCGGGTGTGATAGCGCAAAGCATCCCGGAGCTGGAGGTGATAAGGACCCCCACAGTTTCCTGTGCAGTTCCTGAATTGCGAGAAAAGCGGATGAACTATCTAAGGATAATGTGAATTTTGCCTAAAGACAATTGCCAGACAAAAATTTATATTACCTTATTGATGAAACCATAAATGCTATGTAAGATATATTATTAAGGCTATAGAAGCCACATCTGCCTATAAAAGTATTGTTGTCAAATGTAGCCGATAAAATTACTGTAGTAATGGAAGGAAAATTTTCTAATCAAATATATCTAACGAGTTAAATGTCTATTGTGTTTTTAGGAAAAATATATATATTTTGTATTGTAAAAAGAAAATTAAATGATAAGTTGTAGTCGATTTGTCTAGTCATTTATTGGTAATCACGGGTAATTTCATGACAATTGTTCTAGTCTCATGTAAATTTTGTGTTAGTCTTAAGTTTATTTTGGTAATATGTTTCGTGTTATTGTGTTATTATTTGATGTATCATGTTTATTATTTCTATTAATTTCCAGGTAAAGGTAGATACTATTATGCAGCTGAGCTGTGTTGGAAAGATGTTATGTAGGAAGTAAGTGATTTTGATTTATTGGGTTATGTATGTAATATGTATTTGATCTATCTGATTTATATAATATGTATTGAATATTAATTTGGATTGTGTTCCTTATATCATGTTTTATTTTATTTGTATCATGTTTTATTTTTGAGTATATTTTTATTGTCTTCATTTTATCTGATACTTTATGCCAAAGTAATTAAGATTGCTCACTTAATAGGTTTTGATAGTTTAAGATATTTTCTATATAATATTCTTGTGTTTGATTTTGTTGCAGAAATATTTTATGTTATATTCTGAGCTAATAGGGGAATAGGACGCTTATGAGGAGGATGTACCTCGTTTATTATCAGATAAGCAATATTATTATGTTTATGTTTATCATCAGACATTAGTTTATGATGGTGCACAGTGAATGGAGAGAGGCTGGACACCAGCGTTGAGCGAGGTCGGGGCGGTGGACTCCCTTATCATGCGCGGTGATAACTGTAATCTCGTTGTTTCTTCCGTCAGTTTTTATTCATTCAGTTTGTTGACAAACTATTTTCCTGGGTAGAAAATCAACACCTTTTTGGTGATGATTTTCTTTTCTTCGGTGGGGCGAATGTGATGATGTCGCCTTTGGGTTGTTTACTTTTAACTTTTAACTTTAACTTACCTTTCTAATCAAACTTATCAATATTTAACAATCGGGATTATTGTAATAAATTTGTAGTTTATTACGACTTTTATTTTCTTTTATTATTTTAAATAAAAAGAGCGATGGATCTTATTATCAGCTGCCACGCGCCGACTTGTTGATATCTCACATCCTGTGGACCAGCGAGTGTCCCCGAATTGTCACAACCAATAGTAGAGCAGAATTCCAAGGACCATCCAAATATGGTAAACCAGATAAAGAAATTGGCATAGTGGGGGATGTGCGAACTCCAAACTTTGTTCCAAATTTTCTATTCATTCCTAGACTTGGCGAGGCGACATCCACACCCCACGGGTTTGTAAGTAGCTCTCTGATACATGGGTCTATCCTTTTAAATATTTTTCATTTTAAATCGAATCCGCTTAACAGAATGGGTTGCTGGATATCCCCCGAACCCTCATCTCACATTCACTGTGTACTGGGGAACTAAATTTGCTTTATTGTATTGATTTATTTGGACGCTTTAACTAGTTGAAATAAAGTGGAAATTGACACAATTCCTTTGAGTTCTAATTTGAATCCCTGCAACGCAGTAGCCTGCCACTAGGCGGCATGACATTAGCGACACTTAAAACACTAATTGCCTACAGGGTTTTAACAATATTGCGGTATTATTATTATCCATGGTTTAGCCCCTGAGCTGCGCGAACAATGTAATACAGTCCTACATTTAAATTGCGGTATTTCCTTTATTCTTTGTTTATACATGATACGAAAACATACAATAATGGATAAAAGGTATATCGGACAGGGAAATGAACAGTAAATGCAAATGCAGGATAAATTATCTCTTTAAACTTTAATTCCACATTTTCCCTAAACTATTTATTATTATTTCATAGTAATTTAACTAATTATAAACATTTAAAATAAATGCAACAGTTAAATTAAAATGAAAACGTAATGAGTGTATATAAAGTATTATGTAAGAATAATTAAGTTAAAAATTAAAAAGATTTATTCCAATAATTATTAATTATGTATAAATAATGTTCAATTGCAGAATTTGATAATTCATCTCCAAAAGAGTACGCTTCTTTCTCACAATTACATGTAATGTTTGAATTTCTAACAAAGATGTTATAACTGTTTAAGGAAGGTAGGACTCGTGGCAGTGATGGGGTAAACGATACTGCTTTAGAAACTTTCTTTAATTCTATCTCAGTCTGGTTTACAAGTATTAATATTGTTTTGAATATGCTAGAAATATTTTGTTCTGACATCAAATTTATTAACTTTGTAGCTTTGGCTTTAAAATAATACGTCACGTAATAACTCTTAACAAATTCCAATTTTTAGAAATATATTTTTAAACTTGAGTCTAACAGGGATAGCGTAAGATTACTGCGAAGAAAATAATATTAACTAGGTGAACCCGTGCGAATTCGCACGATTTAATTAAATTATAAATGATCGGCTGCCTTCTATGCGGCCATATGTTGTCAATCTACGACGAAAAAAATAGGTACGGATGTAAAAATAGGTTTGCGGAACGATGTAGCGTGCTGAAAGAGTCTCTAATAGCCACTCATTAGGATGCGTATTGCAGCATTGCAAGCGATGTTCGTTGTGCACTTCCTTCAAATTGAAAATATGGAAAAAGCAACAGGTCAGCCATTGGGTCGAGGCAAAATTGAAGAATATGTATTCTTCTAAGTGGCTTATATTTTGGGTAAATAATTAAGTTACGCTCACACTTGGTGGTTCGCTATCGTTTGCTCTAAAAATAATAGCAACATCATTAGAAGTATTGTTGTTGTATCAGCGCTAATGTTGTTTTCGATCTCAGACAATGTGCATTCCGAGTTGTGTACACTATACTGATCATCAGGAGTATTTTCAGAACGTAACTCTCAACGTTGAAAATTTGCGCTTAGGGATTAACTTTAACCAAGTGTTTAGTCAAGCTGTGCATGAGTTCATTGCTGCAAGAGCCGTTGGCTTTGTTTAGCATTCTTTCTTGCTCACCAATTTTGACGTCCGTCATAGATACAGAGCATATAACGAATGTTCTCCTCACGGTTGTAAGGTGCTACAATTGAGTGATAAACTGTTGCGTACACTTTATTGATGAAAAACCCTCCGCCATTGTTTTCTTCAATATAATAGCTCTTTTGCTTACCGTTGCGAGCACAGCGTTCTTGGAATTAATGTTTTCTTTGTAGTTTCTGCTCAGTCTATCGGTACCAGTAATAAAACTTTGAATTTAGTCGCTTTGTCGAGAAGTAAGCAGATTTACTTATGGCAGCTGTATGAAAATCCTTTGTCTCTTCCTCTTTTTTCTCCTTGAAAATGTAGCGCACCACATTTCTGACATGGTAATGCCATCCCGCCAAGTGAATGCTGCTGAATCCTCGAATTTGTTAGTGCGATTTTGTCAGTGTAATTTTCCACTAATTGTTCCAGCTCCGCGTATGAAGCTTCTGTTTGCACACCTTCCCGTACGTTGTCCCGCCGTGTGCGAACATCTTTCCGTACATTGCCCCACCGTGTCCGATCGCTATAAAACGTCTTCGTCGCCTCATTCTTAGCGTGTTTGAAAGAATATAAAGTGTCCGATCACAACAAATTTTCGTCGTCTTGTTCCTTTTCAAATAAAAAAAAACAGCTGGGCTGAGTTTTAAACTACTTTGATATCTAAATTTTTTTACTTGGTCTGTGATCTATATAGGCTATTTTAAATCCCACACAGCTGATCAGATGTTCATTTGTTTACATTTTCGCTTCTGTCAAAACACAAATTATTTTCTAATTAGTTTTTTGCACTTTTTCAAGTTGTATTGCCTAAATTAAAAATCAAAAGATGCTTACAGGAATCAGCACATAGAGACGCGTGTTTTGATGTATAATATGTAAGGGTAAGTCTTAAAATAAAATAGCTTTATCCTGAATAAAGTTTCATGTAGCGTATTAATAATATAGATTATTTTGCAAGGGACAAAATATTTCGTTGACCATGAACATCACTAAAATGCCAACCATTTTGAAACGAATTAAGATGATAGAGTTGTGTTTTAACCACAAGTTCCTTTAAGACCTTTACGATGACATGAAATGAGCTAAAGTTAGAAAGGATAAATTAGGGTTTTACGATATAATTCTGGGATTCAAAAGACCTCAATTATGGAACACCATGTATGTATTCCTGTAAATAGAACGATGACACAACTAGGCAAAACTAGACACCCCATCACGCTCGTGGATTTTTAATATGACGTTCAAGCGCATTTAACAGGCATAAGGTGCCAATTTTCGACCATCAGGTATTTTTTCTTCGATTAGTCTTATCAGATGTTGTATCTATATCCTGAAGTATCTATATCCTTAGATTAATCAATTACACTAATCGATCCATAGAGTAATCGAATACACTAATCCATACACACAGTAATCGATTACACTAATCAATCCATAGATTAATTGATTAAACTAATCGAACCATAGAGTAACCGATTACACTAATCAATTAATGGTGTATTCGATTGCACTAATCAATCCGAGTAATCAATTACACTAATCAATCCATAAGCATTGACACTAATCGATCCTTAAAGTAATCGATAACAGTAATCGATCCATAGAGTAATTGATTTCACTGATCGATCCATAGGGTAATTGATTACACTAATCAATTCATAGAGTAATTGATTACACTAATCGTTTCATAGAGTAATCGATTACACTAATCGATCCATAGAGTAATTGATTTCACTAATCGATCCATAGAGTAATTGATTTCACTAATCGATCCATTGAGTAATTGATTACACTAATCAATTCACAGAGTAATAGATTACACTAATCGTTTCATAGAGAAAAATCGATTACACTAATCAATCCAATTGGTTAAACTAATCGATAAACCTTATCTCGGATGCCCTCAGGGTGGTGGCCATTTCCCTCCTAAATTAACAACACCATAAACCTCCTCTGAGTTGCTATGGGAACCAGTGTACACCACCGTTTGCCCAGGAGGGTTGATTGTTATCCGGAAACTTAGTCTTTACACTATCAAGCTTCTCCCACGTAGCAGATGTATATTTTATGATTATGATTTCGTATTTGACAATCTATTTGAATGTTCGATTTTTAAATTATTTAATGATTTGAATACATTTTTTGAATCTCTTACAGGTCGAAATTTGTTCATATCTCTTACCATGCAATCAACGTGTTGGTAAGTGGAAGCGTGTGGGATTGGAGGATGTTCAGTGCTCGAAAATCTTCAAACTAAACGTCAATATCGCATGTTGTTTGTATGGATCTAGAAGTTTAGATGTTTAGCTGTGTAGACTGGAACTGTGGCGTGTCCTGTAATCCAGCTGCTTGGAGGTCACGAATTGTGGGTAGTTATGAGCAATGGCTTGTGGACGCGGTGTTCCCTAGTGGGGATTAACATCCGCACTGTTGAATACTTACGTTCATAGGACCGTCCTCATAATTAGAAAGTTCGTAAATTGTAAACCAGGCAAAATTAATTGTGGTTCGGATCCCACGTTAAAATGTAGGTCCTTTAGTTGTCATTGGCTAATTCATACTTGGTTTAAAATACCTACCTGAGTAGGTCGTAATTTCAAGCAATGTATAATGTATAATGTATGCTAACTCTGAGGAGTCACTGGGTATTTTCCCCTACCCCCGATTATTTGCTCATGGCAGTAATCAAGGTGTTGTAGTCAAAAGTGTTTCTGATACTTTTTCTTTTATTTTATGTTATTTATGGTGAGATAGGGCCGAGGAATTAAATATCATACAATTTTTGAACTCAAACTTTGCGAGCTACAGACGTTTAAAGTGCAAAAATAGGGGAAAATTTCGCTTTCTTCTTGCATCATTCACGGGGACTCAGTTTAACCTATCAAGCCTAAATTTGGGAGTTATTTAAGATTAATGAATGTCTTAAACCTAACATCAAGTAAATTCCAAAATATATTTAAAAAAATTTGTCTTATCGGAAATTAATTTGTTTTCTTCAGGACTATAACTGTCAACGCTTTAAAAATGTTATCATTTAGAAGGCCAGAAAATATTATAAAATATCACGAAAAATTAAATTTTTACCTTAAAACTTTTTTATGAAATTATGCACGTTCAAACTAAACTTAGCACCCGCATAATTTTACCGGGCAGCACAATTTTAACAAAAGAATGTTACAGGAACATTCATACTACACATCCCAATAACATGCACCAATAAAATGTTGAAAAAAGTAAAGAAAAAATCGTTATACCCTGATTATCGAAAGAAGGTGAACGGCGGAGCGAGCGCGCGGCAGTAAAAACATTCTTATTCAAAACGCTGTAGAAACGTAAAAAACGCTGTTAAAATTTGCAGTCGACTTTATTCCAATGACCAGTTAATTACGTTATCAGTACTGTATTCAAATAATGTTTAACGTATATCGTTTAGTTTATACCGTGAGTTATATTACTAAAAACTTGATTTACGAATTAAAAAAGTAAATTCTTTGTGTTTAATTTACGATAACTCTGCTTAGAAGCATCGGGGGAAAATTCCTATAAAGAACCTTTAGTTGAAATTCTTGGGGACAATATATCAAAATTTGAGAGTCTTGTGATTAATATTTACGTCGTAATTATTTATTTCTAAAGTACTGTTATCTCAGCTACTTTGATGAATGAGATTCAGTAGACATTGTCTTTGAGTGACATATAAGTTAATTCTGTCGCAGTTGTATACTTTTAATTGGAATGATTTGTAATAGAGTAATATATAAACGATTGTATCACTGCAAGGCAGAGCGCAACAATGACTATTGAAGTACCGTCTGGACCTAGTGGACCCATTTTAATCGCGCGTCTCAGTTTTTCTCTTACAAACAACGCCTGCTTCCAGATGTAGAATTAATTGTAAAATCAATACTAATAAACCAACATTGAACAATAAGGAACCTTCCAGTTCCTCCTAACTGCATGTGCTGTGTGTGTTGGAAGCATGTGCTCCGTTGTTGGCCAGTTGCTGTACCTCGTCTGGATCGCGCTCGCCCGAGCAATGTTGGTAATTAATTTCAATTATCAACTGATTACGGATTTAACTAGTAGTATTGAAGTAATATATATTTCAAGTGAATATTGATTATGGAAACTGTATAATGCCATTAAAGGAAAAAATTAAATGAAAATCTCATTTAACAAAAGAGTAAACAGTTCTTTAGAAATAAATTAATAACGACGTAAATATTGATCTCAGGACTCTCAGATTTTTATTATTGTTCTTAACGAAGTCGACTAAAGGTTCTAAACTCCTCTTTAACATAAACGTCAAATTCGGTATATGGATGACCACTATTAAGGACTATTTTCTTTAAGAACCAAATTTATATTTTGTACCATTTCAAAAATTGTTTGTTGTTTTCAAAGCTAAATATCTAAAAAAACTGTAAATTTTAGAAAAATTATACAAGAGACAAAAAATGTTGCGACATTTAATCTAATTAACGCTGATATTAAGATTGTAATGATCGGACAGCTAATAATAGAGAAATTTTAAATTTTACGAACAGAACATGCAAATTTCAGACAGTATGTTCTATAGAACCAAGATTTTATTCAGAAAAGTTCAAATTTCTCCGTTACCAGTAGGATGGTCATAATAATCTTAATATCGTTAATTGGATTAAATTTTGCAGCATTTTAGTCTCTTGGATAGTTTTTCTAAAATGTGCAAGTTTAAGATTTTAGCTTTAAAAAAAATAACAGTCGCCATTTTGAAATGGTATAAAGTAGAAATTTGACACTTCTTACAAAAATAGTTCTTAATATTAGTTATCCATAGACCAAGTTTGAAGTTAATACGTTAAGAGGTTCATCAGATACGATTAATATGTAAAAATCACAAACAGACACACATACGGAAAACAAAGCACTTTAAGACTTATATTTGTATGATTTTTTTTTCTTTTTTTACCTCTACTATCTTATAATACAATATTTTACCATACTTTCCGGACACCGTGTATAAAAAGGCAAAAATAGGAAAACCTTTGACAAAAACAGGTTTTGTCCGTAGATACGCTTATTTGAGTGGAAAAAATGTCAAATGTTACTGTACCATCATAAGCCTTTTTTGGGGGGTCAAAATAATTCAATCCTGTCATATATACAACATTTTCAAATGTGCAAGTTGTGTTTAATAAATTAGCATACTTTACGTAGGTTATTGTCTACTTTCCACAGTTCTTAGAAAAAATGCACTGATATTTGTATTTGCTATATAGTCCGCAGTAACAATACACAATTGCAGTGTTATTATTGTAACGCTATTGTAACATTGTTGTAACATTACAACAGTGTTATTGTTGTTTTGCTAATTGAAGTGGTGCCCTGCAGGGTGGATCAATTCTGACCTACATAATACTGGAGTCATCATTACTTCGTGGTTCATGTCACAGATGGTGGGTCTGCTCAAAACAGTGCTAAGCACTAAGTAAATTGTTTTATTTTAGAGCTTGACCCATTATATTAACCAGTTTTAATCATATAACACTGCATAGTTTCATGACCCTAATTAGCTTTGAAACAAAAAGGTACTTCGTCTTGTTATAATCTCATAGCAATAAGAAAAGGTATTAAAGGACAGGTAAACATTGTATTTCTATAACGGGATCGTAGACAAGTTAATTTTTAAGCTTAGCAAAAGTTTACAATTATTTAGTACTAGTGATTGCATCCGTCCTTCGTACAGTTAAAAAGGTATGAGTTAATAAAAGTTGTATTTCTATCTGTAATAAGTTATCCAAAAACTGCTGATTGCGCTTTTACTCAATTATATAAGTTATTGTTCTCACAGCTACCCCATTCCAATTGGTTTCTTTACATTCTTCAATAAGATTAAACATAGATACTTTTGAAGCTTATAGCATGAAACAAGGAGGGGTTTAAAAAACGAAAAAAGGACAGAAACCTTCCCAGGCGTAATGTAGAACAACTTTCCAGAGATTCATAGCGACCAATTAGACGGTTTAGGATAGCAAAAAGGGCAAATAAAAGACAGAATACATTGGATCATAAACCATGTTTTTTATAAATTGAATTATATATAAGTAAAAAGAAAACTTGAAGAGCTCCCGAGTTAATAATAATCCGATATTTTCAGTTGAAGAGCTTACTGAACTGTTTGATGGAAGGTGGGCTTATCCGATTTGAGCCTCAAGAGAGAATCCTTAAGACCTTACAATTTTATAGGTCAAAGGTGGTCTATGTTTCAAATACGAAATCATTTGTGTTAAGTGCGGCATAAAAACAAATGCGTGCATATGTTATGAATTCTTTATTTATTACCAATATTAGTTTAACTTCGTTCTGGTAAAATATGTTTAATGTTGTTCGACCACTATAAATGCTGTTTTTTTGTATGTAGTATATTTTTATAAACATTCTATGTTTTTAATTAACTTTGTACCTAGTATATTTAAAGTAAGGTTTAAGGAAAAGGTGCTCAACGGACTCCAATGAGACCATATATTATGAAGATTTTTTAATAAGGAAAATATTTCTTGTAGTGTTTTTATCTTTCTCTACATTGTTAGAGAATTTCCGCTACAGGGAAGAAGCTATTACCGTAGGTCTCATGGTAATATCTTACCCCGAGACCATGGCATTTTTCCGTTTTGGGGCCCCAGAAGCAAAAAATACCTTTCGTTCCAATTTATGCATAGTATGTCTGACTGCTAACACGATAGCAGCTGTTAATATGGTCCGATATTAATGAAATTTGGTACGAACGTAAAGTGGTAAAAACTCGCGCGAGTTCGTAAACCAGCCTGATCGGACCACCAAATGTTTTTTTTTGAGTTTTTCACTTAGAAAGATTTAATTAATCCAATTTTTATTAGCATAATTGAATTCAGCTAAAAAATAAACAATTTATTATTTTAAATCCTTGATCTAGGACTATTGGTTGGATCCTGGTTAACACAGTTCGTTGTCCCAATGTTAACCTGGGAATAAGAAAGTATGAATGAAACCTGTTTTCATCGGAAATAAGAAAAATGCTGTATCTCGCTTATTTCTCAACATATCTTGATAAAACTTGGTATTTGGCTTCTTTTTGTTCAGATCCACTTGATATTGATTTAAAACTACGACATTTTTGCATACCTGTTGCAGCAGATCTTCATACTCATTCCACATGTTATTCTTACGAAGGAAAAAAAGGTCATGTATCGCTTATGTTGTGTTTTAATGAGGATATAAACTTAAGAAATTCCCTGAGTATGCAGGGATGCAGCAACGGGGGTATTTTATGGTTATTCTAGTCCTGGTAACTCACATTGTTAAAACTTTCAATTTCTCACATTGTTAGTATTTTCAATAGTCTACACTTTTATTTGAATAATGTACACAGAGAACAATTGACTTAAAATGGTCGATAGTTAAGATTATTCTTTCAGTTGACTTTAAGACCTTGTTATATTAAAATTGAGTGTCATAATAATAAAAATTTTCTGCTTATTTTATTATAGTTATAAAAATATGTTACATGTTAAAACAAAGAACTAATAAATTATGTATTACATCGGTTGGAAAGTTCAAGCAAGCATAGAAATTCCTCATGGATTACAAAAGAAAAATTGAAAACAGCTGACAAAAGTTAGTTTCCAGTATGTAAAATCTCCAGCGGCAAATGATAAATTACTGATGTTCAAGTGACTGGAAGCCATTCATGCACAAACGGAAGGAAGTAGGTCAGTTAAACCCCTTGCCGCTTTGAACTGGAGATGTGTAACATTGATACATAGTTGGCTCTCTGTAGACAAGTTAATCCTTAGATTAACTTGTAAATGTATTATAATAACTTAAATAAATGTATTATAATTTATACAGGGTGTTTCCGAACTCCCTGGAGCCCTGTAGTGGATTTGTCCCTTGCATCTAGACAAACATATTTTACCATGTAAATAATGGTCTCCGAAGTCTAGTTTTCTGTCTGTCTGAATGTATTTTTTCATCGATATTTGATAACCTTTGTTCAACGGTTCAACACAAAGTAAGTCCTTATAATGTACACGATTATATATCCTACGTACAGGAAATAATGGTGCCAAATAAAATTGATCCTACTTTAAACATCATAAGACCGCAAATAAAAATTTTAATATGTTTAAAAAATATGGCAACGTCCTTAGCCAATGAATTTGGATAGTAATTTGAATTATAATTAAATTAAAGTCCAGTTTTGACCAATTTTTATGCTTGACCACGGTATTTTACTGCTCTTCAACAAAATTTAAGGGAATAAATAAGCTTAAAACGATGTAATCAGCGATTTATAAGAATTACACTGATCGTGGTGTTGGATGTCTCATGAAATCCTCCAAGACTCATGAAATTTTACTTATGATGTAGATTTCAATGGAATTCGGTATTAAAAGTATTAAACAGCTTCCATATTTAAATGTCTTATGATATTTGGTACAATTATTTCAAAATTTGAAGTGTCTACTGGAAAAATAGCTTATTAAAATATTAGTAAAAGGTGCAGATAGATGTACAGTTATACTAGGCGCTGGAAACCCATAGTAATGTGGTAAATGTACTTGTGTCTATGCAAAAAACAAATCCATTCAACGTTTACAGAAAGATTGTAAACACCCTGTACATCATGGATAACAGTATTTTAATTTCAAAATGTTTAATTTTAGAACGTACAATGCTAGTTTATATTTATAATACATATAATCTTTATGCCTGTTTTGTTTCTTTATGTTTCAAATAAAAATATAGAGCAAAAAAACAAATAAATAAAAAAGATCAAATGATAATTTTGTATTTTAGAGGCTGTTTAGTAAATTCCAAATTGTTTTGATTTTTTGTGGGCTAAGTTATTATGTTATATTTTGGAAGTATGGTTCTTGAAAGAGATTTTTAAATTATATTATATTTTTTCTTTATGTCTGTTCGGTAAATTAGATTATGCAAATTTCAGAGGATTAAGTTATTCCTCTGAAACGTAATCAATGAACACGGAAAAACGTGTAAGAATCTAGGCAGTTTTAATTAAAATTAAAATTCAATATGTATATAATACAGTGTATATATAACTTTAGTTCTCAAAAAAACTAAAATAATTAAAGATTTTATATTGTTAGCCCAGTTTCAAATTTGTAAAATTTCTATACCTATTTAAACAGAATTTCTCAGTTCGTGAAGATTAAAAGATAACACGAGAACTCTTAAAATGTGGATCAATACACTATAAAACTAGGACAGATATTTGTCTTAGCGAAGCTTAGATAAATGCAACCCGCCTGAAATACTGAGAAGGATTTATGTGAAATCGATATCTACGAGCTGTGAGCATCTGACAAAAATGCAAGGGAAAATCTGTCTACCCATTAAATGAGGGGATGGATAATTTATTTTGGCACATCACCTGTTATATCTTCACTAAAACAAAATCGAATAAATAACTATGACAAAATAGCTACGACATTTTAAAAAGAACATGTTTAATAGTGTTTTTAATTATATTTTAACGTTATACCTTCAAGAGTTTCTCAAAACTGTATCAGTATGACATTTGCAAAAATACTTAGATGTATTTATTAAACACCTTACCTCTGTGTTTGATTCATTACTGTTGGGATAATCTGGATGTGGAAAGTAAAACAGAACAAAACTAAAAAAATACATTTTGAAAAACTATTTGAAAGGTAAACCTGATTTTGGAGCAAACCTAGTTTCCTTAAAGAGCAGAGCTTTGATATTCAGCTTAAGGACGAAAAAAAATCTCCAACGGTCTCATCTATTATTATATACGCAAGGCTGTGTGAATTATTTTTATTTTTAAATTATCTAAATGCAAAGGAATATTTTTTGTTTTCTTTGGAAAATATTTGTTTGTTTTGTGCTTATTTTGCATTTTTTCTGTATGTACTGCAGTTTTAAGTTAATTTATTTGGCAAATCGTTATTAAGTTGTAATAGTATATAGTATTTGTTTAGTTTTGGGGTTTTTTGGATATGTACTGTAGTTGTAAGAGAATTTGTTTGAATATGTAAAAAAAAATTGTATATGTTTTGTGATGAATAAAGCTTTATTTCATTCATTCATTCATTCATTCAATTCTACATGTACAATGTTCATAGAAAATAAATTATAATATTCGCCTATCGTCCGTAGTGGAAAAAGGTTTAGCGGATACATTCGCGCAGGCCACCTTCATCAAACTGATATATTTTAAAAAATCTAAGAATGTGAGGAAATTAATTGTTGTAGAGTTTGTTTTATGCCATTAATTCGAAAATTTGAAGATTATAATGTACTGACCAGGCTAGGCAACCAACTGATCATAAATTCCTCGTCAATCAAGTAAATAGCACCTACGAGTTATATAAGTACAGTAACTATGTTTGATTTCGATAATCATTGTTCATAAAAAGTGATTATCTTGCCCAAAATTGGATTTATGTTTCTTAAGCCAATTTGCGGATATACCCGCCTACAGCTCGGAAAGCTTAAAGTAGTCGGAGAATATATCCGCCCACCGTAAGTTGGGTACAGAACATTAGCGGATACATCAGCCTATAGTCCAGAAAGAGTTGAAGAAGCATTCTTGTGGGTGGTGGCTTTCATTGATCATGTCTTACTTTACATCCATTTTTACTTAGTTGTCACTCCCACGCCACTGCTATTTGCTATCTTTTCCCGTTTACTAATGCCAATTTTTGCTTTTTCATCCTAACAAAATACATTTTATATTATTTATTTTTTTAGTTAAAAAACTAGTACGCTGGATTAAAAACCTTTTAGAATCCTCAATTCTTAATTCCGATTTAATAAAATAGCTTTAAATTTTTAATTGAAACTTTTTTACATAGCAACAATGCACTAAATTCCACAAAAAAGGGTTTCATCAATTACGACATGGAATCTTTCCTTAAATTGAGCAGAAGAGGAAGTTAAATCAGGTTAGTAAAATGAGTAACTGACGCCAAGTCAGCGTTTTGTCCGCTAAAGTGGGATGGTGCTAGGCCCTAATGAGGGATTCCCAGATGAAAACCTGCTGCTATTCAAGTTTCAGCGTCATTCTTATCTTTTGTTATACATCTTTATTCGTTCTTATTCCTATTTGCTAACATCATATTGGTTCTTTATCCTTAGGCTTACTAGTGGGTCTTTGTTGTTATTATCCACTGTTATTCATTCTTATTAATCTTTATTCATTCTTGTTCCTATTCACTGAACAAGAGTGAATATGAATGTGGCTCTGAATGCTAGTGTTACATTATATTAACACTAACATTACACTAACTTCCCTCTATTATACAAAATAAAATAACACCTCCATCTTTTAAAAAGGCATTAAACAAATTCCTAGTAGAAAGGGCATTTTAATCTGTTGATGAGTTTTTGATTAGCTAGTTTTCATTTTTATACAGATGTAATTTTTAGTTTTAAAACAAATGTATTGTGATTATTGCTAAAACTAACTGACTCTTGTAATACAATTTTTATAAATTGTCAACTACAAATAAAGAATTTGAATTTGAATTTGAATTAATTTGTTTCTCTTTCGAGTGTACACGCGATGCTCTGCAGCTGTAAAATAAAGATATTAGTTGTATTAAAAAATGTGTAGGCTGTTCAGCCCTTTCGTTTTTATTTGTGTCCTTAGGACAAATTTAATCAATGTATGTTTTTCACGTTGGGGTGAAGCACCATTCTGTAGAGGTTTACAATAAAAATGTTAAATGTAGCGCAAAAATGTATTCCCCAAACTCGGATTTTTGCACCCGTTCATTTATTGCTTCAAAGTACATTATATTCAGGTATATAGACCCTACGAACACTGGCAACCTTTTAGACACCCGCCATCTTGTAAAATGGCTGGGAAAGTACAAATACAGTTTAAGCTTTTACTTTAAATGATGTTATTAAAATACCAAACATTCTAAAGCATTGAAAGTAGTTCTAGAATGCTCATAGTGAAAATGCCCTACACTAAACTATAATATTTTAAATATATGTTGTAGTTTTTAATAAAAAAGTGATAGATTTAAAAATTATATATATTTCATATTGAAGACGAAGACGTAAACTTGTTTTATGTTGTGGGGTCGGGTGAATGTAAAAATTTCGAGCAATGCAAGCAGATAAAGAAGGATTTTTGTCGGCGGTGGCTTTCCTTCTTGATAATGTCTTAGTTTACATTCCCTTTGACCGAGTTTCATTCTCACGCAACGTTGTCTCCTTTAAGAATTGCTAAGTCAATTTAAGAATCTTTCAAAAGTCGATTTGACAAAATAGCTTTAAGATTGTAAATTAAGCTTTTACATGACAAAAATACTCAAAATTCCAAAAAAAGGTTTTTATCAACTACGACATGGAATCTTTCTTTAAATTGCGCACAGGAGGGAGTTAAATCAGGTTAGTAAAATGAGTAACTGACGCGAAGTCAGCGTTTTGTCCGCTAAAGTGGGATGCCGCTGATGAGAGAGTCCCAGTCGAGAACCTACTGCTATTCAACTTTCAGCGTTATCCTTATCTTTTGTTATCCATTCTTATTCATCTTTATTCGTTCTATAAGCCTTAAAATAAACAAACATTTTGCTAATGCCACCAGTGCTGCCACTACATTCCTCTGAATTGACCAATAAAAATGCATTAAACGTCGGTTTACTACAATCAGCTGATTGTTTTGATTGTTGACTTCTGTTATTTACATTTCCTAGTGCACGATAAATTTACTGTGCACTGCACGGTAAATTTAACGTGCAGGGATTGGCAAAGAGTAACTTTCCAGCCAAGTGTAAGGGACAGATAAGAGATGTTTCTTTGTAGTATAATGTACAGGGTATTGTAAGTTTTTTCGAAAGACCTATATTCTGTTACTTTTAGAGCCATTTATTGTTATTGAATGAAGATTTTTTAAATCTAAATCATGTTAAGTATTAAAATATGATACCGTATGAAATTTTTACTTCCGTTCTTCAAAGAATTGTTAATTTACAACTATTATTTACTGCTGCAAAGTAGCTCAAGAATAATTAAAACGTTATTACCACTGCAAAACACTTTTTATTTAGATCAGTTGTAGAGCTTGACAAACGTATAATACGTAGAAATTAGATTTTTGACAAACTAACACAAAAATCTTATAATTTTTATTAAGAAGTTAGACCATTGTCAAAGTATAAAGTTTATGAGGTCATTCATCATAGCTGAAAAGGGAAACTATATTTCTTTGTTTTTTTGCCTAACTATCAAGCAAAGTTATTCCTACTTCGAGAAAAAACCTCGAAGTAGGTGTATTTAAACATCGCGAGGAGCATGTCAAAACATACCTGTTGAAATGGCTGTTTTGGAATGGAATTCAGGATTTGGGGAGGAACCAATGTCATTTACTCATTACATTAGTGTAAATTCAAGGAAATGAGTTATTAATTGTCCTTCAAAAATATCCATTTTAAACACCTTTTTGTAAAACTTCTAAGGTTTAACATGTTCTTCACGAGAAATAATTAATAAATTAAACAAATTAATTTAATATTTGAATTGATAAAAAGATTATTATTTATGGGGGTTAGAGAAACATGAAGATATAATCTTCCTTTTCCTATTCAACAAGGACATGTTTTTGGAATATTAGATCTTTGTGGATTCCAAGTTCAGTGATTCCAAGATATTAGTCGCAATGTTAAGCCGCGCTTACAAAAGGCAAAGTTGCACAACTTGGGTTGATAATGGTTTCCTGCTGATGACGTTTAAGGCTTCCACCAAGAAGTAGTTATGTTATTGTCATGGCTCTCAATAGCTACATTTCGTAAGATATAGTAGTTTGGTCTAAGCTTGTTTATCTATTCCTAATTTGAATCAATGAAAAATATAATTGTTAATGATTATAATTGGCACGAAACACAAGTCATACTTCACTATCCAGAATTGGGTGTGGAACAATTTCAAAGTAATATTAGCGCCGACTCTATCGATTCTCAATATTTATATTTTCTAGTTATAATTTTTTTAAAGCCTGCGTTTGTTGTTGGTTTAGATAAAACACTTATATTATAATTATATTTTGGATTAACAGTTAACTAATTTCAGGAGTAGCCACGAGGAACTCGAAGATACGCATTGCGTGTGAACAACCCTCCCTCAGATGGTATTTAATTAATAATCATAATTGATCCAGCAATTAAAGTAATTAAGAATAACTGGAATAACGCAATATTTCAGTGCCACTCACCTCATAGGTGTTAAATGAAAGTTTAATTTCTAATTCGGTCTTATACACCAATACGGGTGTTGTTTTTGTTACAAGAGATTCTTTTCGCAAATATATTTCTAATTATTTTCTTAAAATTCTAGGCATTATTAATCTCTGGTACAAAATCGAATTTACAAAGATTAATTCCAAAATTCAATTGTGAGATTACATGTGTTCCGATTTTTTGTAATGTCACTGACCAGCAAGTGTATAAAGGCCAGCTTAAAAGTACATGACTGAGAATTGGAAAAATTCCCTTTTTAAATAGGGCATGGGGTGCGACGGCAACGGGCCAGTGTGATTTATTCATATAATTCGGGCTGCCTAATCAAATTGTTCAGGCACACAGCACATTTCCGAACAACTCCAAATGTTAGAAGTAAAAATGTTGTGATTTCTTGGGATTTCGTTTGGTATCAACAGGACTTCTCATTTACATTATTTTTGAATCTATAGCAATGTAAATAAATCAGAAAAATACGTACAAATCTTAGTAAAAGTCGATTACGGCTTACGGTTAGATATTAATTTCAAGACATTAGTAAATAAAAAAATCCAAAATATCGGCCTTAAAGGTTAAATGGATTTAATAGTGGAGCTGTACCAATATTGGCGTTTTTGCCCCGGTTTGGGCAGTTTATACCTCTTTAGATCTCACAGCTTATATAAAATGTTTCTAAAAAATCCCCACCATTTTCTATAAAAAGTGATAAATAAAGAGAAAACAATTGAACACATATCTTTTACAAAACACTCCTGAAGGAAAAACACGTACAAATCTTGAGAAAAAAAGTTCATTTACATATTAATTTAAAGACATTAGTGCGTAAAAATATCCAAAATATCGGCTAAAGGAATCAAATAGATTTCACTGTGGAGTTTTAGTAACATTGGTATTTTTTTCCCCGGCTTTGGCATTTTAGACCTCTACAGATCTCATAGCTTACATAGACTTTTTCTTAAAAATCCCTTTCGAAAATAATAAATAGAGAGAAAACAATTGAATAATTGTTTTACGACCAAAAACTCTGAAAGGACCAGCTTTAACTTCATGATTGAATTTAATTCTAGACATTAGAATGATTACGTAAGAGATAAGTTAATTCACAGGTCAAATACCTTGGCCTGGGCCCTCTGTAAACTCAAAGCTAAAATTAAAATTAGTTTTAAGGATGGTTTGGGATAAGCTAATTTGTGTATTAAAGCTCCGCTCTACCAAAATCCAAACGGACTTAAATGAGTTTGATAATGTTCAAAGCTTTTCAGAGGTTTACAAAATTAACCCCCCTGCACTCTTCCCCCACGCCCACTCGAAACACCCCCTTTAAAGTTTGACCTACCAGCATTAGAAGTTGGTTTCGTAGTTGATAACCCTCCTACGAGTTGTAAAATGATTAAGTGAAATGAAACAAACTAGATTAGCAGAATATTGTCTGGAATTTTTTAAGATACTGGGATACTAGAAAAATGTTAATAAGTGTTTTTGAAGGCTAATCTTTTGTGTGATTTTTATACACATATTATTTGAAATAAAAGGATTTCCATTAATGTTGTATATTTATATACAGTATTCTAATGTATAAAGACCTACAGCATTTCAAAGCCTCAAAGCTGCTCAAATAATTCAATTGAGGGAGTCAAAATGAAAACAGGAGACTAATGAAAAGTAATCTTCTCTGGTATTACTAAATATTCGCTTCCCTTTTACTTAACAAAGTTAAAAGATCAACGGTGTGAACCTATTGTCTGGTCTGGTGCTTTCTTAAAAGCCGCCAAGGGGTGGGAGGGGAAGGTAGGAGAGGTGAGAGGGGGTGAGAGGGGTAGGAGGAGAGGGGGTAAGGACTCTTATGCAGTGTCCTCGTGACAAAAATAGTTCTTTCCGGGGCCACCGCCGACTTTCCCTACACCTGTTTTAAAAAGGATAAACAGGACAATCTATAGGTTTTTTTTTTCTTTAAAAAGAGGGTGTTTGTTTACATAAATTTGAAGATTATGTACTCGGACACCTTTGGACCTTTAGCCTCGAAATAATTTGGTATACAGTAGATTCCCTATTATCCGGACACCTCCGTCCTGTCCGGAGAGCGGTTTTTACGGTCGTTAAATTATTACGTCTACTAACTGTATAAGCCAATAATACTATTAATTAACAGGAAAAAAGTATAAACTACTACAAACGCTATTCGGGAGATGATTAAACATAACACCACCAACCAAAATACAAAACACAAAACAGCTTGGGGCCTAGAGAATATCTGGAGGGTAAAATTAAATGGGATCAGTTAAATTATTTAAGCAGCTCTAATGGTCACATATATTCTGTCCCACTGTCACCAATCCTTTATCATATTTTATTCAGGGGTAATCAATACATTACCGTACTTTAAACAGACAATTTATTTACGGAAACAACTTTTATAAAGACCATGGATTATGGGTTGCGTAAGAGAGAGCCACGTCAGTCAAATGTACCTATACACGATACAGACAGACACACTCTTAGTTACAGTACGAGCCGAATGACGTGGCCCTGGCCGTACTTAAGTCAA
Organism: Flexamia atlantica; assembly: GCA_035578135.1. NCBI lineage: Eukaryota > Metazoa > Arthropoda > Insecta > Hemiptera > Cicadellidae > Flexamia > Flexamia atlantica. The sequence goes on along the minus strand of JAQJVK010000065.1, from coordinate 1,405,028 downwards.
TTGCTTAAATTAACATTAGTCTTATGGACGGACTTGGCCATTTAATTTGAATAAACCTATACATCACTGTCTTAGTATCATTGTCTTAGCATCAGCATTATTAATGGTAATTTATTGAAAACATTTGTAAATGAAAGAAACGTCTACAATAAACTGGCAGCAAAACAGATACTGAGTGTGTATTTAGCATTAATCCTGCTGAAGGTGCTTTTTTTGTTTATTCCATTTGGTTTTACCTATTTTGACCATTGACGTTTGTTTTATACATCGATGATTTTGTCACAGAGTATTTGAGTATATTTGTTTTTTTCACAGACTGTTTGAGTATTTGAGTATTTTGTCACAGAGTATATTTGAAATTTTACAACATCAAAGTAAAATACTTTAATGGTCATAACAGATTATACTGTTGACATGTTTTGAAGTCACTGTGTAGCTCATTTAGGGACAATAAATGCTAAATGAATGTACAATTAGAAATGTTTTCACGCTTTATCATTTTACATAATTTCGACTTTTCCTGCTAATTATTATTATTATTAACTAAAGTTAGTAAACCTCTTACGACAGAAATACAATATTCACTTCATTTTTTAAGACAATGTCAGTACCCTCTGTAACTGTTTAAGTTTTCTCCCAGGGCTAGGGATTGCGTGAGAAGGCACCATCCGTCAAATGTTTCTCCACACAACAACACAGACAGCACGCCCTGAGTTACGACAGACGTCGTCGCTTTTGTTCCTCTTCTTCCTTCTATGTTTCTTTTTATTTTAAAGCATTGTTGTATTTATGTACGATTGACGTAAAATCTATGTACAAACAAGAGCATCCTATTATATAGCCCACTTGAGAATCTTATTTACATTCTTTGATTGAGCATTTCACCGGTGAGTAATCCTGCAAATGATTTAAATTAGAAATTATTTCATTTATAAAAAATCTGTACCACGGAACACAGGTTTTATTTGCTCACTTTTTTCTTCCATCCATCCAAAATTGATGAAATATTCCTTCCCGAAATCTCTTTTCGGCCTAAGGATTATAACAATATGTTCTATCGGTGACTGGGATATACATAATGCACTTTTTATATTTTTTATATCGATGTTGGCAATCCTTTCAGGATGCCAATGAACATAGAACAAAATAATTTATATATAACTGGTGCCAAATCTTGAGGCCCACGCCGTCCATAAGCGCAGTGCTAAAATTAACATTAGTCTTATGGACGGCGTGGGCCTTAAGATTTGGCGCCAGTTATACTATTGTAGAATACAGTAATACGCCCGACAACAAGAAACTGTTACCATATGGACTCTTGACTCAGCTGTTTTCCTCCCAAATCATTTCCTCCTCAAAAGTACTCAACGTTATTGTTTCCTTTACTCACATCCACTCCTGTAATTATTTCCTTTACTGCCCTATATTCACTGTAGTTGTTTCCTTTAACCCCCTCACTCTCCCCTATTTTTTGTAATCGTTTCATTTTCTTCGTTCCAATTATTTGCTTCTTTTACCATCTCCATCTTTCTGTAATTGTTTCCTTTCCTTTCACGTCCTCTCCTTAACATTTCCTTTACCCTCCCCTTCTTTCTGTAATTGTTTTCTTTAGTCTCCTCAATTCTCTGGAATCTTTTCCTATACTCTTCTCTACTCTCTGAGTTTGTTTCCTTTGCCTTTTTTTAATCCATGTAATTGTTTCCTTTACCTTTTTTACGCCATGCAATTGTTATGTGTACTATATTCATTTTAATTGTTTCCTTTGCTCTCCTCCACACTCTGTCCTTTACTCTAATCTTTTCTCAGATTGGTAATGTGACGTGTCCTGTAATCCAGCTACTTAAAGGTCACGAATTGTGGATAGTTATGAATGTTGGCTTGTGGATACGGTGTGCCCTATTGGAGATTAACATCCGCACTATTTAGTACTACGTTCATTAGACCTTCTTCATATTAGACCAGTTAGTCGATCGTAAACGAGGTGAAATTTTTGGTTTGGATCACAATTTAAAATGTTGGTCATTTAGTTGCCATTGACCGTTGGGCTATTAACTAACAGTCCTGTCGAAGTATCATGCCGGCCTTAGACAGTAACAAGACTACAAGTTCGTGTCAAAATCATCCTAAACTTGACTTATTCTTCACTCACATTCGCCTTAATATACCCCTTACTGGCGGTCGGCGTCTTAATGGTAAAGTAATGTAATGTAATGTAGGGTTGAGTTTAAAAACTTTGCCTCTACGTTATGTTTATAGAGATCCATTCCATGTTCCGTACAGGGCAGTTCACAACTAGTTTACAGGGACTTTAAAATAGTATATTACGCAACTAGTGCGGGAAGTAGGTGTTTACGTGCGAGCATGATAGTTCACGCGCGACGCTTGCGGAGCGCGGGAATTTCATGCGAGCAACGTAAACACCTTCCCGGATGAGTTGCGTACGATATTTTTCGCAACACTACCAGCATCAAATATACAGGGTTAGTGAAAAATAACACGTCTATGAAAGCTTAGACTAAGATGAAAGTAAAAAGATTAAAAAAATATTAATTAAACTGTAGAGAGAAAATACGATCAAAACTATATTTATCTGTGTGGGGGAGATGAAAAAAAGCGTTATCTCTGCTGTTCAGCGACCGTGTAAGCCTTTCTAGGAATACGTCTTATCGTCACACAGACGGCAGCAATTGATTAAATAACAATGCTCTTTATTAACTTATCGCTATTAACTGTACGTAGTCGCAACCTGGGAAACCAGTTTATTTACAATTGATATGTGGTGACTGTGTATGTTGTGTTTATGTATAATATATGTAAATTGTGTGATATACTATTTTTTTTCTTGAGTTGGCAACATTGAGCATTTACCGCACTCGTGCGGTAAATACTCAATGCAAACTCTTTACCGCACTCCAGCTGATTTGTTACTTCACTACAGCTGATAGTTGCCGTACTCTTTTGTAAACGGCGACTTCCCACACTGAAACGGAAGCGGAAATCGGCTACTTACTAGTGTAGTGTTGCGAAAATATTTTAACTGATTTTACAGGATAAAATATACTTCTACTTATGTGTCGATTTGTCTGTTAATGTTATACAGGGTGTCCCATTCCGGTGCCGAACTCCAGTAATAGGTTATATTGGTCAAAATGAAGAGAAAACATACAACATAATGTTTTCCAAAAACGCTTTGTTTACCAGATATCCACCATTTTATATTTTTTACGTAATATTTTTATCTCCCAAGTTTTTTAGTAGATTTTTCTGAAACTAGGTACGCACCAGTATCTAGTCAAAGTTAGCTTATGAAAAAATAATGAGTATGATCAAATCATAAATTAAAAATGGTGGCCATTTAAAATCTTTAAGTTGAAATAACAAAAAAAACGGTACTTTAAAAAAATGTAAACTGCAACAATTTTTTTGACAATTTTATTTCTTACATCTAATGAAACAAATTTATGAAAATCGGTTAATGAACCACTGAGTTATGATCGCATTTAGCTAGCGAGGCAGCATTTTTTGAAGCAATAGTCCATTGTTGCGCTGAATCATGCGCTAATACTACCATTACTCAGTGGTTTGTTAACCGATTTTCATAATTTTTGTATCGTTGGAATGGAAATAAAATTTTCTAAATATCATTGTTGTTAATATTTGTTCGTAAAATGTACCATTTTTTGGTATTTCAATTTAAAGATTTTAAACGGCCGCCATTTAGAAATTTACGATTCGATCATGCTAACTATTTTTTCATAAACTAACCTTGACTAGATACAGGTGCATACCGCGTTTCAAAAAAATCGATTAAAAACTTGGGAGATAGTTTGTTAAAAATACAAATTGGCGGATATCTGGTAAACAAAGCGTTTTTTTAAAACAAAATCCACATTTTATCTTAATTTTGACCCATATAACCTGTTCCCGCAAACTATTTTTTTCTTTTAAAAATTAACAGTTGGCTAGTTCCGTATGGGACACCACAAAATTAAATGTCTTCATAGTTTTGATAAAATCTCTTATTCTATTTGTGTTTCAGTTACAAAAGCATGTTAAGTAAATAAATATTTCCAAGAAATACAGAGAAGTATTTAAGAAGAAGTAACGTAGATAAATTACTGTAGTTCCTTGAAACACGTTCCAACCTGAAAAAAGAGGAGGAGATATTTAATCTTGAAAGATGTGATGATTTATAGCCATCCAATGGTTATTACGATAGATATGTTCGGTTGAAATTACTTATTGTCTTTGAGAACATTACGGTAAAAGATATATTGTTTATGTTATCAAAATTTTTGAAAAATTCATCCCAATTTTTTGGTGTCTTGCAATGTATAAAACAGCGTTTAATGTAATTGTATATTTCCAAATATTAGGCCTACGCTGTTGGAATTTATCTTTACTAAAAATGGCTATTAATAATAAATTGTTAATTTTCGATGTGTCAATACCTACGATGTGTCAATAGTATGACCTTTTGCCTTTTATCAATACCTACGACATATTAGAAGCAAAATTCGATATTTAAGGAAACGATTATTCCAGAAATTTAGAAGGAAGTTTTATTAATATGAAAAAGTATTAAATCAGAGTTGTCACTGTGGAACCCAAACTTACTGGTCTAGTACAACACTCAAATATCTGACAAATTAAAATGTTAGGATTTTTCAATAGTTGATTTAAAAAATTAAATCTTACTTTTGATTGGCCAAGTTTAATCTTCTCTGAAAGATCTTTTACAAAATATTTGATAGTGTTTGCAAGTCTCAAAATATCGTGTAGGTGCACTAGGGAAAATTTTTTTCAACTTAAAAACACAGATCATTATGTCGTTCTGATTTTATCGTGAAACACAGTCACAATAGTGCAGCTGTGTTCTTAATAATTAATGGTAAGGCTTTATTGAAAACTAATGTAGATTAACTATGAACTAACATTTCCACGAGACCATGGACTAAGGTCGCGTGAGAGTTCACCGTCCGTCAAATGTGGCTACGTCATTTGAAGTCACGCCCTTGGTATAACCCCTCTTCATCGACTGTGTGACTTGTGAAAGGGTGTCTCTCTGTCAAGTCTTGTGACGTTCCTGTCAAAAAATTTGTTGCTACGTTATATTTATAAACATAAAATTAAGAAAGGTAGACTGAAGAAAGTTTGAATACGTATAGGGATTCCAATAAAATGCATGTGTGTTAAAGGCTAGTAAAAAATGTACGTTGAGTTATCGAAATATCAAAACCCGACTATTATTTAATTTAATAACACAATTAATTAAAATCACCTTTTAAATTTAATTAGTTTGAATTTGTAAATAGCCGTATAATGTTGTTGCCAGCTTGTTTATTTTCTTTGTACCTAGCGGTTGAATAACGGTAACTTTAAGATCGTATAATATCCCTGCTAGTTAATCACTTGTAAATAGTGTCCCTAATACCTAGTAATTATTAAAATATCCTGCGCTTTTTAAACAGAAGAATTTAGTTTGTTACATCTATTTTAAGTAAATTCCTGTATAAGGAATGAATTTATATTTCCTGAAACAATTGGAAATTGATCCTAATTATCAATAAATAACAAATTACTTTCTCATAGATTTTTATTATTTTTTATTTTAGTTCTCTCAAAACGAAAATACTTAAAAACGGTTATATAAACAATCGAGCAATAATCTTTTGCACACACATACAAAATATTTTTCACATTTCTACAACGTCAAAGGTCAGTTTATTTAAATAGTATAATTTTTTCTTCCCAAAAGATTGCTCCCAGTTAAAAAAAAAACGGTCAAAATAACAAATGAACTTTACCATTTTTATAAACTTCCAGTAACAAAGGCGTGTTGATATAAAGATATTTCTAAGACAGAAATGTAGAGAAGTATTTAAGAAAAAGAACCGACGGAGACGAATCACTGGAGTTACTTGAATCATGTTCCAAGGTGGAGAAAGAGGAGATATTTTATCTTGGAATTTGAGGATTTATTACGACCCAATAGTTATGACAGTAAATATGTTCTCTTGAAATTATTTATCGGCTTGGAAAATATTATGAAATATATCTAGGGAAACGTTTATGTCGTTATATATTTCGGAAAATTCATCATATTTTGTTACTGACTTGTACTAATGTGTTAAACACTGTTTAATCAACTTCGCAATTTCTAAATATTTATGGTATCTACCTATTACTAAGGATTGCAATTATTTTAAAAATATGTATCGATTGTTGAACTATGCTATGTTACTATTTTTTCCGAAATAAACCAATCTTTCATTTCATTTCATCTTTTGAAACCTTTGATTTCTTGAAATATTTAATGTCACTGCATACCATAAACCCACCACTATACCACTGCAACTGGGTGCAAAATTTCGATTTTTTAAACATATTTAATGAAACAAACAAAATAACACTTTTTATAAAATAAGAAGATAGTTTGATGATTAATTATAACAAAGAGCTGTAACACAATTTTTATAATAAGTTTTTCCACCATGGAACTCAGAACCTTATTGCCATGTCTAATATTGGATAAAAAAAATTATGATTTTGCAACAGTGGATTTGAAAAATAAAATCTTGAATTGTGATGACCTTTTACTAACGATCTCTTACAAAATATTGTAATGCAGGCCTTAGAATGTCCCATAAGGTCACTATAAGATAAGATTTGTCCTCTTAGAAAATAACAAAAAAATGTTTTAACGGTTTTTGATAAATAAAACAACAGTCACGATACTCCCCAACTTTTTTTAACCGTTGTAATTTTTTATTTGTATGTAGAATAACCTTATTTGTCAAATGTAATTTTTTTTAGGTGATATGTCTGACAATATATACAGGGGTTTTTAACGCAACCCAAAACTTAATTTTATTATTGAAGTATTATTTCCCCCCAAGATCCCCGGATTTGTTCCCACTATATTATTTCCTTTGGGGATAAATAAAAATTAAGGCCTACGAAAACACTTTACAGGATATTCAGCATCTCAAAAAATAAACAAATTTAATACAAGTAAATTAAAGAGGTACTTTGCAAAACATTATGATGGAGAGAGCAAAACTTTATATAAATGTCAATGGCGGTTTTTGAACACATAATATAAGCTAAATGTGATCAAACTTAAATAATAGGTTGTATTAAATGTAAAAACTGACAACGCAATACTCACTACTCATTTCATCTTTATATGCACATTATTCAATCTTAAAAATGGGTTTCGTTAAAAAAGCCCTGTATATTGGAACTAAAATATTGATATGCTTTTTTCAATATATTGGAACCACTTGATAGAATTTCCGCCCAATATTGGAAAGAACTAATATTTGCCGCCGTCATACTTTAATCTCAAAAGGAAAATTGGGATCTTTTCCGTTATACGTATACCACCAATCCAAATTTACCCTTCAACCTTGATTTTTGATCGAGCACCATAAACTAGGCCAGATAATTGTTATTAATCGTTTTAAAGTGGAAATCCCCTGTAAAATTATTTTACCTGCTGTTTCGATACCTTATCTACCGTTATCTCTGTCTAGACGCGATAAGTCAGCGTCTGGCCGTCTAGCGGTACCACTTGCAGTTGGTTAAATTAGATTAGGTTGGGTTAAGATAGGTTAGGTTAGTTTAGGTAACCTAAACTAAACCTAACCTAATTTACTAAAATCAAGCTTGAAAAACAAACCCGAAACAGTGGCATACGTATAACGGAAAATATCCGCTATTGCTACTGACAGTCAAGACTTGTTCAAGTTTTTTTCTACTTCTTCCTAACTTTCTTTCCTAATCTAACCTAAACTAACCTAAACCTAACCTAGTTTACACAAATCAAGTTTGAAAAACAAACCCGAAACAGTGGTATACGTATAACGGAAAAGATCCGAAAATTGTTTAAATTCAAACATTCACTGCAATTTTATTTATTACTCAAACGATCAAATTTGGTTTTAAATTTAAGGTAGTGAAAAATAAATGATTATGTTAGGTAGGTGTTATGAAAGGTCAGGTGGTAAAGGTGGCCATTCACGTACTACTTTGCACGCCGTGCATTACACGTTATGCAAAGTCTACAACATTGGTCTTATGAAACAAAGCACGACGTGCCGCACACGCCGAAGCCTATAAACATTACGGCACTGTGTGCTTTTACTCATACGACAAATGTAGAATTACATCACGAGCAGTGTACGGCATGTAAAGCAAGTAAGCGAATACGGCCTTAAGATGGTCGTCAGATAGTTTTATAGTTATACACTTTCACTCTGTAAATGTGAAAAGGATAACATACCATTCTTTATGATTGCAAAATATGATCTATGTATAAAGCCAAAACTATCGAAGAACTTTTGAGAAACCCTAAGTGAGTCACCCGTCAACTCAACACAAGAATAAAAAGGTCTCGGTGAGAAAATCTGAGAAAAATATTATTTATAGAACTTTGCCAAAGGGCTCAAATACGAGGAAAGGAGCTGAACAGTCTATACATTTCTTGATTACAATTATATGATTACTTAAAAGCTACTCAGCATCACGTGTCATCAAGTAATCATAAGAACAAATATGACGTTAGTGAATAGGAACAATAATGAATAAAAATGAATAACAATAACAGAGAGCCATTCTAGTAAGAACAAAGAACGAATATGAAGACAGTGAATAGGAATAAGAATGAATAAGGTGAATAAGAATGAACAACAAAGAATAAGAATGAATAAGAATAACACTAAGGTTTCTTCAGCACGGGTTCTCAACTGGGACCCTCTCATTAGCGTCACTCCACTTAAGCGGTCAAAACGCCGACTTCGCGTCAGTTACTCATTTTACTAACCTAATTTAACTCACTTCTCGACGCAATTTAACTATTGACTTTAAATCAGGAGGAGACTAACCATCCTTATGGGCCTGCTGTGCATGTTTTGGGGTGATCCAGGTTTTCAAGTGGATGTAGATAGTCTAAATCACTGACAGATAGTGCCGTGTAAATGGTTTATTTCAGCTATTTAGTTTTCAAAACTTAATATGCTAGAAAATAAGAGTTCTTAATCTTATGACTCCCTCTGAACACAATATTATCAAAATATTCCCTTCTGATAGCGTAATTAATAGTTGACTCTAGTATAGTCTATTGGAGAATGATGTAACTAGGTCCTCTTTCAAATCCTGGCACACATAAAAGCCGGTACACTTTTTTTAAATCTGAGTATTATTGTTGTGTAAAAGTTTAATTTACAATTTCAAAGCTATTTTATTAAATAGTCTTTCGAAAGATTCTGAAATCAACTTAAGAATTTTGAAAGGAGACGCCGTTGCGTGAGGATGGAACTCAGTCAAAGGGAATGTAAACTGAGATATTATCAAGAAGGAAAGCCACCACCCACAAGAACCCTTCTTTATCTGCTTGCATTGCTCGACATTTTTACACTCACCCAACCCCACAACATGAAACAATTTACGTGTTCGATATGAAAAATATATAATATTAAAATCTATCACTTTGTCATCAAAAACTACATTTATGTTTAAAATATGATATTTTGTGAAAAGAATTTTATTATGAGAATACTATGACTACTTTCAATGCCTTAGGACCTTTGGTATTTTAATAACGTCATTTCAAGTTAAAGCTTACAATGTATTTTTACTTTTTCAGCCATTTTACAAGATTGCGGGTGTTTTCCAAGGGTGTCAGAAAGGTAGCCAGTGTCTTTGGGTCTACATACCAGTACATCATATATCTATGCGATACAAATGAACCGTCGCAACAAATTCGAGTTAGGGGAAAAATTTCTGGTTTTTAACAGTTTTATCATAAACCCCTAAAGAGGGGTGGCTTTGCTCCCCACGTGAAAAGCATGCTTTGATACAGTTTACCCTAGGGACACAAATAAAAACGGAAAAGCTGAACAGCTTGCACATTTTTCAAAATTAATAACTACTCTCCTTATTTAAAAGTTTCTGGGCGGTGCGTGTACACTACTAACAATAACAAACGAATATCAATATAGTGAATAGGAACAAGAATGAATAGAGATGTATAAGAATGAATAACAGTGGATAATAACAACACAGACCCACCAAGAAGTAAATATCGAATATGAAGTTAGTGAATAGGAACAAGAATGAGTAAAGGCGAATAAGAATGAACAAGAATAACACAAATCCACTCTAGTAAGAATAAAGAACGAATATGAAGTTAGTGAATAGGAACAAGAGTGAATAGCATAATTAATAGATTGAATAATAATAGTAATAAGATTGAATAACAATGGATATGAATAGCACGGTGTGTTTCAATAGCGACAGGTCCTCGACGGACCTGCTCATTAACTTCATTCCCCTTTAGCGGACAAAGCACTGACTCTGCGTCAGTTACTCATTTTACTAACCTAATTTAACTACCTTCTCGACTCAATTAAATTAGGAATTCTATGTGGCAGTTAATAAACATCTTCGTTTTCGGGATTTAAAGTAGTTAATTTGTAACCTTTTAATATTTCATAAAACTAAGTTTCAACATGGTATTTGATTTAATTTTACTTAAGTATTCAGAATTCTGAAAGGTTTCTGATACAGAACAGGCCTACATCTGCAAAGTTAATGGCTGTAAACAATATTTTTTTCAGTACTTTATTTAATGAATAGGTCTTAAATTGCATTGTCATCGTAAGATTGTTTCTTTAAAGTAGCAATATTACTATTCGGAGGTAATCTAGCAGTTATCAAGAAACTGCAATTTATTTGTCAAACAGCTTTAAAATTTTAATCATCTTGCATATAGCAAAGGCTATTGTGAGTAATATTAAGCGAAACATTGAATATAACCTAATATATTTTCTACTTTAAAAAAATTCAAGACTTCATTGTATGTTAGAGTAATAAAGAATTGTATATAAAAATATCTATATTAAGTTTATCAGAATGTGTGTACAATGATTGGAAAAATATATAATCACGACCACATCTTAAAATTTAAGGAGCATCTTAACCAACATTTATGTTAAAGATAAAACTCGAAATCATTACACAAACTACATTTAACACAACAATAAAAAAAAACTATGACGACAAAAATAAAAATAACATCACACCAACACAGATTGGTCTGTGGGGTCTGTTTTTTTTTCTCGAGGTGTTTTTTTGTTATATGTGTATAATGAGAAAACTTTTAAAGATAATAAGCATGTTCATTTCTAATAGCTTATAGTAAACCGTAAACGTGTAAGACGACTTTACAGTATCAAAATTTCAATCAACATTTGGAAAGTAAATTTAGTAACTTGTTTCATTTCATTAAATAGAATTGGAACTCGTTGAGGGAAACTAAACCAACTTTTGATGCTGGCAGTCCCTACATAAGGGAAGGTTTCTGGTGGTAGGGGGTTAGTGGTGGGGGGGGCGGGGGTTAAAGGCGTTAAGTTTGTAGACCTTTGAACAGCTTTGAACATTAGTAAACTCATTTAAGTCAGTCTGGATCCTGGTATAGCGGAGCTTTAACTGCATATAGTCAGGTTAAATAACTTAGCTTAGCCGCCTTTAAGACTGTTAGTTTATGCATTGGGCTAATGGTCGGACTGGGTTAAGTTGTTTAAATTGACCTATAAAGTAAGTTTCCACTTACGTAATCATTGCATTGGAAGTAAATTCAACTCTGAAGTTAACTGGCACTAAGAGTTTTTGATAAACAATTTTGTTCAGTTTACTTCAACTTTTCAGGTTTAAGTTGTTTAATCAAACAACAAGTAATAATTAGTTGTTTAAAATCATAACTATTTGAATAAATATAAGTGTCTACAGGCTACAACAATAAATGCAAAATTTTGATTGCAAATGTTTTCTCTCTATTTGTTATTTACGTTAAGACTATGCTAGAGATTAAAAAAATATGTAAGGTATGATAGCTGCAGAATTCCAAAATGTTAAAGATGGTGCAACTCAAAAATTTTAATCCGTTTATCCTACATATTGGATTTTTTGCTTACTTAAGGCTTAGAATTTTACTACTATAAATGTAAGGTTTTATATTTTTTTCTTCTTATTAAAAATTTTACAGCTTGAAAATTATGTCAATTTCAAGTTCAGTAGGTACCATACAATATCCCAAAGAGTTTCAACTACATGTTTAAAATGTTTACCCTTTGAAATGTTCCCAAAAATTGGGCTCTGCTACTGTGTGATTTAATTAAGCAGCTTATTTTACACAAATAAATCATATCTGCTCGTTACCGCCGCACCTGTCAGTCAACTATACTAAATAAAAAATAGAACATAGATTGTTTCTAATTTTCGGTCACATACCTGTAGAAAACAGGTACTGACGAGGGCGTTTACCTTTATACGTTTATGGTCAGTGTCGCTAAAAAAACTATTTAAAACATTTAATGTCACATTTGAATTTTGAATTATTTCTTAAAGACTAGATATTATACCTAAAATTAATCATTCTTAACATTTTAAGTAAATAGTTATAGACATATTTATGAAAATAATCTCAAAGAAGCGAAACCAATACCCAAGTTACTGTTTAGAACTGATTCAGAAACTAAAATTCATTTTCACTAGTGAGGTTTAATACCATGCCGTGTATTTTACTTTATTCCAGTTATTTCTCATTAATTTAATTGCGTGAACGAGTGTTGAAATTAATTAAATGCCACCCGAACGAGGTTTGTCACACGCTATGTAAATACCTCGGGGCTCACACTGAAATTAAATAATTATTTGTCGTTATTGTAATTAATTACGTAGAAGTAGTAGGCTACTTACTGATATAATTACTGATCTAAGTAGTAGGCTTCAATAAATTGCGGCTTAAAAAAAGAAAAATTTAAATTAGACTGAGTCGACTGTTCAGTCAGTGTGAAAGTACTACACAATCAGTAAAGGTTATGGAAGTTTAAGACTTCTATTTGAGGCTTTAATTTACCATAGTAGTTTTCACTGGTTCAAATTAGGAATCTATAAAAAACTATACCAAAATTACTGAATCTTACAAAATGCATTTTATAGCTATTGAAACCGAAACCAATAAGTACTTCTTGGAGGAAACCTTAAATGTCAAAAGCAGGAAACCATTATCAACCCAAGTTTTGGAGCTTTGCCTTGAGTAAGCAAAGCCTAATATAGAGATTATATCTTGGATTTATTGAACCTGAAATCCATTAAAAGAACTTGGTATTTTGTTGAAGAGGAAAATAAAGTTAGTATCCTTGTATTTCTTTAAACCTCATAGATAAAATTATCTCAGTTGATTCAATTATTTTAAAGCAATGCTAAACTAGGTTTTTTGGCGTGAAGTAAAAGATTAGTCTTTGATTATGGTAAGGCAAATAAATAGGTAAAGATTTTCTTAATGGTTATGATTTAAGTGTTCAAGTTAAACCATTCTGACTATTTTCTAACATTAAAAGTTATCACACTCCCTTCATACTTAAAATATATGCTATGCAAATGATCTTTCTTCTTAATAAAACTAAAGTTATTAGTGGTAACATGCAAAACGAGTTTCTTTTATTCTTCTGGTAGTATTTTGTGCATTGTCGAGTTTTTGACTTGTATTTAATGATTGAATAAGTCGATTGTAGATTGTAGATTTGACAGTTAACGTTTTAAACGTTAAGTTAACGTTGACGTTACTATAAACGATAATGATAACGTTATTAACGTAGTTGTTAGTTGTTAAGCTACAGTTTAACGTCCAATTTTACAAATCGTCCAGATAATTAGTTTTTGTAGTCATGTCAACGTAACGCCGTAGCCTACATACTATAATAAATACTCAATCCTTAGGAACGCTATTAAAAAAGAAAATGCTACTAAATTCCTTGTATTAAAATGTTTAAATTAGATTGGCCTTTATTCAATTACGATAAATTCCTCTGTAAGTAGCAGAACCGGCCTACAAGTTATTTCAACAAACTTCTAAGACCCTTTTCAAGTAGAAGAATTCTTCTAGTGAACTTATGTTGTCACAAACTTACCTCTAAATGTTACTCTAAAGTTATAGGAAAGAACTCTAGTGTAAAAGTTTATTTTCCAACAAATATAAGAGAGAGACTAAATTTAATACGTTCTTAGGAGAAAAACTTCTTAAGATACATTATTACGTATTTTACTTTCCTCAATTTCACTTAAATCTTTTGACCTTTTGCATAGCGAGTTTAAGTCAATGTCGTGGAATAAAATACACAAAGGAAAATTAAATACAATATTTCAACAAATTGTAAACATTTACTAAAGTACATGAAATATCATCGATAATTTAGTAATTGCTTATATCGTACGATTCACATAATCGCATATGATGGGATTGTTATCATACGCTTAAGCTGGTACAAGATGTTGTCACAACACTTCACATAACTCTGGAACAACAGTGACATAAACTTAGCTCTAACATATCATAGTATAGAAACTTAAGCCAGTTAGTTATTGCGAAAAACTGATGCATTAAACAACACAGTTCATAACATCTTTATACAACAGAGATATGTATCTTATCCCATGTTACTGTAAAACATTGTTAAAAACACAGATGTGTAAAGGTCTAAAGCACATTGGTTCCAAGTAGCTTTTACGTTTATGGACACACGATGCTTCATATTTTCTTACTCGATTCTTTCGTGTTCAAACTGATTCACACTAATCCTTAAGTTTATTAGAATTTCAGGATGAAACATATATTTTTAACAATATGTTTCATCTTTAGCAATTTTACTTGTATTTATGCCTTTTAGAATATTTCTATAGAATTGTAACTAAAAAGGAAATAAATGTATTTCATATCCTAAATAGGAAACAGTGCATTTTATTTACAATATGTAAACATAAACAAAACTGACAACAAACATTTGAAACCCTAACTGAATCGGAAGTTTAACTTGGTAAAGACCATTAACTATGTAATAAACAGATCTACAGAATTATTTGGATAAAATATTTTCAAGCCATTCCTTATCAAAAACATATTTTAAAAAGTGCAGTGGCAGCCATTTTCTTAACTACCGCCATTATCTCCTCCTCTCAACCCTCCTGATCACTGATTGGCTGCGGAAATTTCCCCGCTCTGATTGGTGAATCTGTGATTTCCGAAAATCCTTGTGTCTTTGATTTTTATTCTTATCAAAATACTCCCTAGAGATTAAATAAAATCGAATTTGGTGCTTTTGGAATTTACTTGTTGATTTTGACTTCGAAGTGGGCAATCTTTCGAGGATGATTTGCAGATTGATTGGTTGTTGCTGTTGTTGATTGATTTTTTTACTGTTGCAGGATGAGCGGAAGCGGAAAGGATGAGGAGAAGGACCGGAAGGAGTCTTCGGCTTCTCTCTCTATCGACAGAGCCGCCTTCCTCCTGCTCCGGGTCAAGCGGGTGTTCAGGAAGAAGAAGCAACAGCGGAAAGAGGCAAAGTGAGTGACATAGAGTATGGAGTATTGAAGTAAGTTACATGGAGTATAGAGTACTTTCCTCTTGCGGTTGCTTCTTCCGGTCAAGCAGATGTTCCGGAAGAAGGAGCAACAGTGGAAAGAGGCAAAGTGAGTGACATAGAGTAAGGAGAATCGAAGTAAGTTACGTAGAGTATAGAGTACCTTCCTCCTGCTCCGGGTCAAGCGGGTGTTCCGGAAGAAGAAGCAACAGCGGAAAGAGGCAAAGTGAGTGACATAGAGTAAGGAGAATCGAAGTAAGTTACGTAGAGTATAGAGTACCTTCCTCCTGCTCCGGGTCAAGCGGGTGTTCCGGAAGAAGAAGCAACAGCGGAAAGAGGCAAAGTGAGTGACATAGAGTATGGAGTATTGAAGTAAGTTACATGTAGTATAGAGTACTTTCCTCTTGCGGTTGCTTCTTCCGGTCAAGCGGATGTTCCGGAAGAAGGAGCAACAGCAGAAAGAGGCAAAGTGAGTGACATAGAGTAAGGAGAATTGAAGTAAGTTACATAGAGTATAGAGTACCTTCCTCCTGCGGTTGCTTCTTCCGGTCCAGTAGGTGTTCCGGAAGAAGCAACAGCGGAAAGAGGCAAAGTGAGTGACATAGAGGATGGAGTATTGAAGTAAGTTACATAGAGTATAGATAACCTTCCTCCTGCGGTTGCTTCTTCCGGGTGTTCCGGAAGAAGAAGCAACGGCGGAAAGAGGCAAAGTGAGTGACATAGAGTATGAAATGGTTAAAAAACTTACATAGAGTATGGAGTAGTTGATTTTATAATATGCTGATCGATACTTATTATTAACGGCGGTTTGGGAATTATGAAAACACTAATTATAAATTTGAGTCTACGGCTGGCGGATTGGGCTGCTTAGATGTTCATGATGGACTGACCGGTGGGAGGGGGAGAGGGAAGAGGTCTGCACAGGCTTGCAATAGGCAGCCAACAAGATGTTAAATAACGCAAATGACGTCATATCTTAAGATATCTGGCGTGACACAATACTGGGTTAATTTATAAAGATTTTAAAATTGTGCACAAATTAGTTTTATTTAATAACTAAATGTAATTTAATTCACAAATTAAAATTATTTTAATAATAATTAAATACTTTACAGTCTGATAGGTACTAATCACCCAAGGTTTAGAGGTATAGAGGTTCCCTCAAACAAAATTTCAAACCAATCGTGATGTCATATTCTGGCCGGAAATAACCCAGCTCGTCTGTAACCTTCAGCAGAGGCAAAAATATGTAGTGACCAATCAGAGAGTCCTTATTGTACCTTCAGCTCGATTGAAACTAGACTTTTATCCAATAAGCTAATAGAGCCTTGATGAAACAGGGAAAGTGTTCGTCATTGCCGACCTAAGCTCTGGCTCCACAATTTTGTTTTTTTTTGGAGTAATGTAACTTTATAACATTACTGTTCTCTACAGACTGGTTATTACCGTAGAGAGGCAAAGTAAATTACATAGAGCATGCGATGTTTTGAAACTCGTAGAGTGTAGCAAAATCAAGTAGAGGAACAGAAATAAAGTAATAGTTAATATTACCTCATAAAGTATAGAATATTCAATTGTAGAAGGAGAATTAGTAAGTGGCAAAGAGTACGGATTAGTTATTAGGATCTCATTGAGCAATATAAATTATCATTATTATTTTGTAACGATCAAGAATAAGAATTAAAACTCCTTCCCCCAATGGGGAAGTAAATAATAATAAACTCCCTTCCTAATTGTTAATGACGATTGGGTACCATTTTGAAAGCATAACTCTTGAGATTTATTTAGTTTGTCAAATCAGCATCGCTCTATATTGTTTAGCTTCTTTTAATTAAACGACTTTGCTAAATAACTGAGATGATCAACGAAGAGAAGATAACTTCGAAATAATTATTTTCATCTCAGATTGCAAATTGTAAGAAGCTCAACTTTAGTTAGATCAATCTCATAACCAGCGATCCAACTGCGCCTTTTCTTGGACGGTTTATCCTTAAAAATATTTTCTACATCAGACTTTGAAGAGGATTCCTCTTTCTGACTGGATACACAAGTTAAACCTTTCACTTGACAAAATAAGTTTCAACCTTTTCCTCGATACGTTCCACCTTTGACGTGTTGTATGTATCACATCAACGTCTTGGAAGTATTTGTTCTTTCTTTGGCTTCTCAAAGTAAGTTGGATACTAACTTATTTATAACTTTTTCCTCTCACTTTGTGAATGAAATATATTTGTTTTCCTTGAAAAAGTTTTAAGTTCGTGACTTTACATTTGACTTCTCGAGACTTCTCGTGTTATACTGTGAATAAAAACTTTTACTTTAAGTTCAGATTTTTACTTCACAGTACTTAGATATAAAAAGCCTATACTGGTTATTGAACGAGTGTCTGAAATTATTTTTAAATAGATCATTCAGAGTAAATGCAAAACAGTTTAGGTGGCTTATGAGATCGGTGAAATGGTGACAGTGTTTTTATCCAACGTTTAGAGGCCGTCGGGGCATTATATGGCGTGAAAGGTTTCCTGTGTTACACAGTTTTATAGTCATATGTTAAAAACAACGCCGGATATGTGGTTATCGTAAAAAGTCGTATCAAAAATATTAACAGACAAAACTTTCAACCGTTGAGTGACATTTGTTGGTTTATACATGAATTTTCTGCAATACCTCACCAAGTTCCAGTGTATTATATTCCTAAATAAATTTTCGTATATAGATTTTCAAATTTAAAATTTTTTTCTCTACATACATTAAGATGTGGTATTCTAATGACCTGTGTGCATATATATTTGATATAATGATATAATGGCTCAATTATACCATGAAATCTTCATTAAGGACTGACGACATAACCTGTATGAGAATAATTGTCCAATAAGTATGTAAGACAAAAGGTTAACGAGGTATTCCAAATTATTTAAAAATTATAAAATAGTCTTTCATTAAAATAGTTTGCTATGAATAAGTATTAAATTAAACCTACCTTCCAGTTGTAAGGAAGGTAAGGAATCGTCGGTTGACTAATTTATGGCCTGTAGATGTACAATATCATATTAAAATTCATATAATTTAACAAACTGTTGTAAAATTAATTTGAAGCTATCATGACCTTAACATGGGCTTTATGTGTCGCTCGCTATGTTGGTCACAGAATAATAAAAGAAGTAAACCAATTCGGTTAAAATTTTTATTTTAAGCAACTAGCAAAGTTAAACCCAAATATTTTTGTTTGAGATTCGACCACTAGGCGATCTAGTAGTAAATTAAACATTTAAGTAAACAAAGATAGAAATAGAAAATTTAATCGAAGTCAGTCTATAAATCAGCAGTATAAACATCAGAGATTCAATCATGGCTTCAATTCTGACAAATGTAAGAGAATGACTTCGGACGGTTGCGAACAAATTGGGCGTTAATTAACTATTGATTGTTAAGCCCAACTTTGCATGTCGGTGTCTAAAGCTATTTTCCTCTATTGGCCATTAATTTACTTAAAGTTTATGTTTCACATTAAATTGTTTTCTGATTTATTTATTAATGGAAATGGATTACTTTTTCTCTTTTTTAGGAATTTATCATTATTAGTTTATAAATTAAATTCACAATCGTTTATATAATGGAAAAAGTATCGATTTCCTTTAAATGGAAGTAGTAATGCAATGATTGAGCTGCACAAAAATATAATCTTTTTGAGTTGAATACCTTAAGAATCAATCAAATAATCATTTAAACCAATCGATTTTTTTATACGTTTTCCTCGTTAATTCTCACGAATGGTTGTTTAGTACTTGGTACTCTAATTTTTATGTTCCTAGATTTCATGTTCCTTTTTTGACCAGTAATTAACCTCGTTAGGTGTTAATTATTTCTGAAATAAAATTATGTAGCAAATTATACAGAGCTAAAATTTTTACAACAAAAAATTACAATTTTTTGATAAAAAGAGGAACTCTCAACAATCGTTTGAGAATCGGGAGGATCGGTAGTAGAACTGATTCTTAGGGGAAACAATCGATTCCTTTGCAAGAACCGATTGTTTTGAACTCTTTTATAGCTACCCTAAATAGGGATGGTAAAAGAATAATATCGATATTTAGGTTCTGATATTATCAACGAATCGATATTTATTTTCCGATACAAATCATCTCAAGAAAACAGGGGTTTGATGACAAATTTGTAAGAGGTTGGTATTTATTAAGACTGTTTCGAGGGTCTTATCTCCAAACGATATTCCTAAATTAGCATTAATCTGTAAAACTGCCAATCACAAATATTTTACATAGTGGTATGTAACAAAATTTGTTAGTGTCTTGTCAATAGTAATTTGTAAATAGTACTTGTAAAATTCGTTTTGAAGTAAGGCCCAGACCGTGAAAATATGTACAGCATAATATTTTCCGGTTTGAAATCTCCCCTAGATTTAAGAAACCTTGAGTTCCATGGTGGCAAACCCTATTTCTGAAAATAGTTAACTCCCTCTTTGAACTGGCAAAACTGTGATATTTTTCTCTGGAAATATAGTTTTTCCTTTAAATTGGAAATATCGATATTTGTCTCCCGATATATCGTAAGTATCGATGTTAAAGGTTCCGATACATCGAATATCCGTTATATCGAAATTTTAAAAATGATTGCCATACCTTCCCCTAAATGGAAACAGCTTCCAGAATTTACCAGGAAGAGGTGGGATTTCGTTTTTCAAACACTGTAATCAAGTTACACAGATGTTTATCTCCCTCATGTGTGAGAAAACTCGGCACGCTTCTGTTCATATTTCATGAGATTGCCTCCGAGTACCATCCAATCCTACCTTGTATGTTCGTATTTATTTATTTATTTATTTAATTATTTATTTATTTATTTATTTATTTATTCGTTTATTTATTTACTATCAAATAAATAAATAACAGCCAATAAAAAATTTATGACATTTATGAACATATTATATGATTTATTTCTGTTAATGTTTATTTTCTATCAATTTTATTGTTTTATTTTAGTAGGCCTATTTTATGTATTTATTTTATTTATATGGCTAGTGGGTTTGGCAGAGAAACAATCTTTTTCATTAGTGCATTTTAGCTAAGTGGTGTTTAGGTAGGAACCAACTCTACTGCAAGGGTATGATTCTTTTACGTAATGCTTGTTGCCTAGTCAAACTGCAGGAGGAATCCCAAGAAAAATTAATTTTCACGTATCTCTTGGGACATTGTGTGGCATATATATGCCTTGAAACTAAAAAAAAATGTAATCTGTATCATTAAATAAAGAGCAAGAAATAAAATTTCCTAAAAAATAGAATTTAGTAGTAAAAACTACTTTACATGAGGTTACAAATCAATAAATCATGAAAATACTTGAAATACATTCCTCATCTATCAAACTGTTTTCCCAATGAAGTACTAAAATTGGCATGTTTGGTCTGTTTTGCCACTTTGCACTTCTAAAGCTCTCATAACAATTTAAATGAAACCTTTTTATTTAAAAAAAACTCACACGCATTGTTTCAACAATAATTAAAACATATTGGATAAAAATGTTTGACCAAGGACCGTAACTTTAAATTGACCAAAGATTACAAATGGGGCTTATAAATAGCTATTTATTTTAAGATTGAACTAGCATTTGAAAAATTACTCTAAAAGCATTATTTATAAAGTTTTACTACCTTTGAAGCCAAGTTAGGAAGCTCGAAGTAGTGAAGTTATCTAATCGTCATGATATTGCTATTTTCGAGATTGTTCCCTGTATAAGTAATATTGGAAATTATGGGTTCAAGGGACTTCAAACATCGCAATTTCATTACGCCCATTATAGAAAGCTACAAAATGACAATAAATTTGGACCATATGTTTTATCGACGAAACAATCAAGGAAACGTATCCACCTATTTTTATGTGGAATTGTATTTTATCAGTGACCTTAAAACTCCTATTAATTCCAACCTATAATAATAAAACTCCTATTAATTCCAACCTATAATAATAAAATTCAACAGCATTCACTATTAGGTGCCCTGCCTATCTTATTCACATAAGGCCTACCTTTTTCAAACACATTTATTCCTTATAACAACAATAAACAGTTGCTTAACAAAATCTACAACAAATACTTCAAACCTACCCGAACCCAAACTACCAACCTTTAAACTACAAATGGGGGAGCTTAAAAGGGTTTCGCCATCTATCAGTTTTAGATGAAAACGGTTTCAGCAACCACAAAATGGGCAGGGATATTGGTGGTGTGTTTGGATGAAGTGTTGTCTTCACTCATCAGCTTCATAGAGTGTTTGACGTGATATTTTTTATTTGTAATTTTAAAAAGAATTCTCAATATCACTCACTATATAAATTAAAAACGAAAGATTTGTTATTTTGTTTGATTATTTAGACTTTTTATTCCTCTTATAGTGGTGATCTTGTACGTTTCGGGAGGTAAGGAAATCGCTTCCGTTATCAGGTGACTCTTTATTTGCAATAAGAAGTAAGAACGTCTATTCTAGGTGACTCAACTTATATATAAGAAAGGTCCCTTGATATTGGGAGGTGTTTCTGTACCTCCCTAAACTTCGTTTATTTTTAACATTAGTAGTGTAAGAAAAATAAAAACATAAATAAACTAAATGAATATCACATAATATTGTAATGTTACTATAAAATATAAGTGTACAGGGAGCAGGCACAGTCAGATAGTTTCTGTTAGTGCAAAAAACATAATATTTTTATAAAATCGAGCAACTATCACAGCGACCAACTATCAATTCGAACAAGTGGGTTCAGTATTTTATTTATTTATTAATATTTAAAAAGTTGGGCAACTGTCAGAACGACCAATTATCAAATCGACCAAGTGGATTCAGGATTTTATTTATTTTTTTAAGTGGGCAAGTGTCGTGGCGAGCAACTATCAGGCTCGGTCAACTGACAGGCAACCTATTAAACTTATCAGCATTAAGTTGTTAAAGAGTTTTTGTTACTATTTCTGATTGAATTCAAGCTAATATTACTTATTGAATTAATAGAAAACGGCATGTTACAGGATTAAAATCAGGTCATGTTTAAAGATTTTGGTTTCCCTCACAATAAGTTTCACGACGAAAGTAGACGAGAATAAATAAGCATTTTTATAGACGAACCTACCCTTAGACTAAATAGTTTTCTCGGAAAACATTTAAACGGGAATAACATTGGAACAACGTCCGTTGATAAACTAGGTCGCAAGCCAATCGATAATTGGTAATTATTGTACTTCAGTCCTAAGAATATGACACTAGACAAATTACTAATTAAAAATGGATTTTTACAAAATAAGTTGGCATTGGCTTTAATTAAAACTTTAATATTTACTCCTCTCGTAGTTTTATGATGAATATGGAATGCGGCTTTTTAGAACTTAATAAGCACACGCAACATTCGTATACGTAAACTTAGACTCAATTAAATGTTGCTTCGAAAACAACCTAAAACTGGTGGACCAGTTTGTTTATTGGTGAATGCTTGGATTTTTTCAAATATAGTCCCATATACTTTATATGTAAAGTTTACGTGGACCTTTAGGTTAAATTTACCTTTTCCTTGCTAATTCCTGTGTTAATTTTGAAAAAAAAAACACATAAAACAGATTTATTTTCTTTTTGATGTGCAAAATTCCATCAAAATTTACTTTAGTTTTCTAAGAAATGTAAAAGAAATTTAATTCTCCTAATAGTTAACATGGATTTATGGGGAGTGTTGGTAGTGTAATAAAAAATAAATGATACATTAAAAGCCATTGAAACATTTCATTGCAGCAAGGAGTGAAAACGAAACTTTAATATTTTCTAATAACTTTCGACCAAGGGCTGCGTTCTTAATTATTACAAAGTTGTGTAAAAAGAAGTGGGAGGGTTCCAAAAAGTGCCAACACTAATAACTCTTAATCCACTCTCTAATAATCTCCCTTTTCAGCGAAAAGACTTCTTAAACTGCAAGGAATTCTGAGTTTGCTGATTCCATCTTTATGAAATTTCTTTCCTCATTAAAGTTAATTGGCTCAGCTAAGAAGAATTAAATATGACCTGGAGGGTAACTTTACAAATAACAACTCATTGAAGACCATTATTGTAAAAGTTTATTTGGAAATCATCGTTAGAAAATATTTGATAATGATTCCAGAGGGAACTAACAAAAGATTTTTTTCTTATTAAAGAGTATATATAACTTGAAAGCAAATTTTTATTATTTGCTGTGAATTGTCGATGTTAAAAGCTCTACTATAAAATACTTTTGAGTTATTGGACTATTGGGCTATTGATTTGGTTTTCCGTTACGTTAAATAAGGATAAAGTAGGATTGAGGCTTGAATAAATATTTACTAATCTGGCAAAATATATTTCAAGATACTCAAATGTATCTAGAAGTACATTCTTTACATTTTATGCCGACCAATATCTTTGGATAACTAAGTATATTTGAAATATTTTTTTATATTGAAGGAGATTCTATTATCCAAACACAAATTTGTTATACTGTTTTATAGTTAAATTTAAATGTAAACAATCAAACACAATCACAAAATAATTAAGTCTTTATATTTAAGATAATGAAGTCAAGTATATTTAAGTCGTAGATTGTAAATTTTAGATTGTAGTTTGTAGATTAAAAGGCTGTAATAAGTGAATTTCTGGATGAAAAGGTTTCATAATCAGGTTTGTCTCAGGCCAGGATGTTTTGTAAAAGACTGTTTTAGTGCTGCATATTTGCAGTTTTCATTTAAGCGTGTATAATCTTCCCTAGTCCTCACAATATAAAATAAATAATAAATTAAGACTGCAATTATCTTAACATGTATGATGATAAAATACGTTCATAAAATTTCAATTTGGTATTGTTTTTTATTGTATTTTATTTTATTTTTATGGAAAAAAATAATAAAAATAAAAAATAAAATAAAAAGTAAATTCAATGTTTTTAGCAATTTCTTTACAGTTAAACATAACAAATTACAAGGATGTTCAAAAGAATCGCCATATTTTTTTAACATTGTTGTTTCATTTAATTTAAATGCTATCCTTTGCTCTACAAGTCTTCTTTTTAATGAAACATTTTAACTAAAACAATTATTAGGCCTACCAAACACACTTCAATCTCAATTAGTGTTATTTAATGATTTATTCAGTGTACGTGGCAAAAGCATCATCAAAAACTTATTGAATGTTCTGAATGAATGATGCTTCTTCAAATTCGATCATGGCTACGGAGTCCTTGATACTGTGACTAACGTTGGTTAATTATTTAATTACTCTCTTGTAAAAATTGCATGAGAACTTATTTTTTAAATTAAACTTTTATATAATAAAATAAATCGGGCAATAAGAAGAATAAAAACGAAGCGGAAAAGGTTAATAAAAAGAAGCGTTTATATGGACGGCCGTTTGGAGCGTAATCTGGTAACCCGGAAGGAAATAAGACCAGCGGTTGAAGAACCTATAAAAACTGGGTCTGAAAAGACAGCTTAAATTTTCTCTTTAACGCTTTTCCTTTGAACGACTGTTTTTTATTTTATTAATATTCTTATTCTTGCTATATTTTTGCTTACTGTAAGGAAATAGGTTGTGTTTAGTTTTATACTTAATAAAAATAAAATTGAATTTTTACTCTTGTTATTGTATGTTTGTTTGATTTTACCATAGTTTTACACTGTGGATAACTCAACTTGTCATGGGGCGTCTATGGCTTAAAAAAACCCCTGAGAGAAGCATAACTTTGCTGCTAGGCGTACGTTGTTTTAAAGCAAATTAATTGAACTAACGGAAACCATCAGTTCATGAATAAAATTAGTCTTAATAGAACGTAATAGACATCCTGAAGAGAATTGGTTCAAAACTAATAATATAACATGTTTAATATGCTTAAGATATATATCGTAATATATCGTTTAATATATTACGATACCTTTTAAAGATATATTTAAAAGGTTATACTTTAAATATGGATTTATATATTTTTAAGAATTTATGGATTCTAACAATGATATAGTTTACCTTATCGTTTTTTAATTGAATATCAGTAATTACTTACTTATAAAGTATTTAAAACCCTAAAAATATTTTATGCACAATACCCCCACTTTTTACAGTCTGGTTTTGTATCCAAATCTGGTTTGTCTCACGTGCAACGAATGAAAAATTAGGAAAGTTCTTCAAATGATCACCGCAGTCGTGTTAAATGATAACTTTGCCTCTTTTAAGGAGAGTTAAATAGAGTTTCTTTATCGTCTGTTTGGGTTCTACATTTTGGCCTTTGACTTATTTTTAAGTGTTATGTAAGGAGTTGCAGTATCCCTAACATAATAACGTATTAACTTCTTAAGCTTATTTACTTTAATTTTTCTAGCTCTAATTTTAATATTATTATTTTCCATTCCTTGTCAGGGTAGAATGAAATATATCTCATGACACAAAAACCAATCCCACACAAATAATAAGACACGCGGTTCAATAGTTTCTTTTTTATCCTCTCGAATATTTTGCCTATATAGTTTATCTTGAGTTCGTGTGAGCTCATTTTCAACTAAAATGACAAAAATACTAAAAGGAAGCTTAAAGTAAAGATTTCCCACTGACAGTGTAAATTAAAACAATAATAATTCATATCATATAATATATATATCATTGTGGTAAGACATGAAATAAAAACATTGAAAACTTAATAGAAATGAATTTGGAAAACAGCAATATAAACATAAGGGGTTCAAGCTAGCCTTCAATTCGGGCAAGAGAATGACTTTGAACGATTACCAACAAATTGGACGTTAATTAGGTATTAATTTCATGCCCAACTTTGCATGTTATTGTCTAGAGCTGTTTCCTCTGTTGGCCATGTAATTCACTAAACACCAAATTGTCAAATTCTATTCTTCTAGTTTATTTATTAGAGAATTACTTGTGCCTTTGTTTTAGGAATCAACTCTATCATTATTACATAGTAAACCGGTTCCACAATAATTTTTGATATCATAAAAAGTAACAATTGGAAATAGTGAAGTGATTATGGGGTTACGCAAACAGTCAAATCTTTTCGATTTGATTTTTTTAAAGAACCGACTGAATAACAGTTTTAATTATTCAATTCTTTTACACGTTTCCCTCGTTGATTCCCACGGGTTCTCGGGGGGGGGGGGCGGTTTACAGGTTATACTTCCGCAGAAGGGTTACACTTAATGGGCGAAGTCAGTGGGAACCTGTGATGTCTGAAAGGGAACAATTGAGTGATAATCAATACCAAATTAGAAAATAAATTTGCCTAAAACCTTACTTAACTATTTTAAAGTGTTTTAAAATAAAAAAATCATCAGACTACAAACCACATAGTCAGCTAAGTTAAGATGAAAGAATGTGGTTGATATTTCAGTTATAGTTTAGTTAATACTAATTTTAATTCAATAATAATTATATTCATACAAGAATAATTCAAATTTAACTAACCTTAAACTTAGCCTATTTTATAAATATTTTATAAGTTGGTGTAAGTGTATTTTCATCAATTAAGTTTCTATGTAATAGGTAACATACATTTTGTGTACACTTTGAATCAGCATTTAAATCAGTAAATGAAATTTCTGACACATAATTTTAGCATTTTTATGTTATTTAGCGTTGTAAGAGCAAAGCATTAAAATATATAAGAAAACAAAATTTACATACTAATAGCAGATGGTGTAACCCTTCTGCGGAAGTTGCACCCTGTTTACATTGGTACTTGTTACTCTAATGTAAGTCCTTCATTCAAGTTCCAATTTTTAAATCAGCATCTAACCTGTCTAGAGGTTTATCACTTGTTGTTGATTCCCGCGAATATTTGCTGTTTGTACCGGACTTTTTATTCTAACGTAAGTCGTTCATTTCATGTTCCATTTCATTTTGTCAGTAACTAACCTGGCTAGATGTTAATCAATTTTGAAATAAAATAATGTAAAAAATTATATTAAAATGAAATTTATAGATTTGAAAATATGTCGATTATTCGTTAAAGTATTTCTTAGGAATCGAGAGGATTGGAAGTAGAAATCAGACGATTTAGAATCGATTCTCGAGGTAAACAATTGACTAATTGATTCTTTCACAAAAATCTATCGATTATTTGGAACTCGATTATTGCACCTACAAATGGAAAGAGCATACAGTATTTACAAGGAAGAGGCAGTATTTAGTTTCCAAACACTGTTCCCTAGTTAAACACAATTCCAAACACAGTTTCCAATCAAGTTAAACCGATTTTAACTCTCTCATGTGCGAGACAACTCAGAGCGCCTCTGTTCATGTTTCAAGAGATTGCCTCCACGCGGAACCGTCCATGACTTCTTATGACAATTTAGTTTTTAGTGGATATATTCGTTTTAGTGTTCCCTGAATCCAAAAAGTGGTTTTCGGAGTGGTGTCTATCCGTCCGTCCGTCCGTGTATGTATATGTAAACAAAGATACAGACGACAACAGTAGTCCGATTTTCATGAAATTTGGCATGTAGGTATAAAACCATAATATATCCAGGGTTTTTCATTTTTTTAAATTTTTGATTTTTTAGGGTATTTAGGCCTACCCCATAAAAACCCATGAAAACTACAAAAATCCAAATTTCTCAATAACGTCTCAAACGATTTTGATAAAAATTTCATTCCTTAAGATGACAAACATAATAACTTCACCCGCATGTCTGTAAAAATTCAGGTTCAGAAGCTATAGGAGTTTTAAGTATTAAAAAATTCATATTTTTCAATTTTCACAGAATCTGTCGCATCTGAAACAAATATACTTGCAACCATTAAATTTGGCTTGAAAAATTAAATTATCCAGTATTTCGAATTATTTTTCTACGTCAACTAGTTGCGGAGATAATTGATATTTTAGTTTGGCGGTAAACGCAGTACGTTGTCCAATGTTATTTTTATGGAAAATATTCAAAAATCGATATCTCTGTTAACTGCTAATCGATTTTGATCAAATTTGGCATGTATTTGTAAAATAATGAATTGTTTTATTTTATTATATACGTTTTTTGGTTTTAAATGACTTTAAGGGAGAAAGTATGTGTCAGTTTCCTGATACCGTTAATTATTTATTACGTTGTTTGGCAGGGTGACAAAAAATTTCAATTCTTTTACAAAAATCGAACTATTGATTGCTTTGAATTCTATTATCGCACCCTTAAATGGAAACAGCATCCAGTATTTACCAGGAAGAGGCATGATTTCCTTTTCCAACGCTTTAATCAAGTTAAACCGATGTTTAACTCTCTCATGTGCGAGACAACTCAGAGCGCCTCTGTTCATGTTTCATGAGATTCCCTCCACGCGGAGCAGTCCATTCCAACATTATGACTCTTCATTTTTATTTATTTACTAGGAGATATACCCGCGGCTTCGCTCGCTGAAAGGATAACAAATGTTTGGTTCAATTATACGTGTTTGTAAAGTGTAATTTTTACAAATTTCCAAATAGACTGAAAATTTCAATAATTTATCCGAACTTTTTTAAGCGCTTAATTACGAACTTAAGGTTGCATCTCCATCCCAGATTCACATGAGAAGATGAAACGTTTCCTGGATGAAATTATCTTTTTCCTTCAAATTGGCTACCATGTGCAAACACATTCTAATTTTTCAGTTTAGCCTTAAGAATACTGAAATTTCCCAGGTCATTATTATTTAACCTATAAAATTGGGTTTCTAATAGTTTGAATAAAAATTATCCACTACAGGGGTTTGAACTTTCATTGCACTGGCCCTAAACACCTGTCGGCCAAGTTGACATAAAAGAGAAAGAGACATGAAATACAGTATACCAGATGTAAATCCCACAAATTTAAATACAGCAAAGGGCAGAATCTATAGACCTAATATCTGAATTTAGTATTTTTATTGGTATATCGAAAACTGTAAGAAAAAGTATAAAATTAATGTGAAGGCCCAAAATGAGGAAACGTAATTCCCCTTTTTTTCAATCATATTGGAGATTGGACTACTCGTTTAGCAGTTTGAGGCAAACATTGTCGGTAGACATAGTATATGTGTTTGAACTTTGCCTAAATCGCTCTCAACCAGCATGTAGAATTGACTAAATTTTGTAAATTTGTAATTTTTTTGGCTAATAATGTAAATTTTTAGAGAAAACCCTCCTAAAATGTTAAATTCAGAAAAACCCCGATGCTATAAAAATAACAGAATGATATGTCCATGGGAGAGTATCAAGATTCTGGTTCGATTACGTCGGGTAATCCGTAAAACGCGAGTATAGCCTATACGTTTGTGGAAACCCACAAATATATAATATAAAAAAAACCGTAATAGTTTTGTCAAGTGTATTCTTTTACTCGTAGTACATGGAATTTATATTTTTTGTCTCTTTAAAATATTCTACAGACCTTCTGTTGATATTTTGAATTCATAACTCTAAAAACTCAAAAGACCGCCATTTTGAACTTTTTAATTTACCTTATTTTAGCCTCAGGGAAAACATTTAAAAATCCTTCATTAGTATGCATCTACAGACTATATAAAATATTTGAGCCTAGATTCATGGCCCAAACCCTACATTGTATTGGAAAATAAGCTTTGAAGACTAAAAATGGCCGCCATTTTGAAGTTTATAATATACCCTATTTTAGCCTTTTGAGGGAATATATT
Organism: Flexamia atlantica; assembly: GCA_035578135.1. Taxonomy (NCBI): domain Eukaryota; kingdom Metazoa; phylum Arthropoda; class Insecta; order Hemiptera; family Cicadellidae; genus Flexamia; species Flexamia atlantica. The sequence continues at coordinate 1,374,947 of JAQJVK010000065.1, read as the reverse complement.
TTAAAATCAGTTCTTAGAACGCATCTAGAGCCTATAATGATTCATTGTGCCAAGTTTCATGGCCCGAAGCCTTATAGTTGTTGAGAAACTGTGATCAGTGAGTCAGTCAGTCAGTCAGTCAGTCAGGCAGTCAACCGTTTTGGCTTTTATATATATATAGATTATGTTAAGGTTTTTTGGCACGGAAATAAAAATAAATTGCTAATATGGCAAGATGGAAGGGCAGTTTTTTCATTAGCTAAAGCTAAAGCATTGTCGTGGTACCTCCAGTTTCGACTCTAACCTCCTTGATATCCTTAAAATGTTTTATTTAGAACAACCTAACTTTTTACGATCAATCTGTATAATATAAATAGTTTATCTTTGCTTTATCTTACTCGATTGAGCTTCAGACGACGAGCACAGAATGGCAAACAACGAAAGTTCTTCAAAATAAAACCACAATTGTGTCAAACTGTAACTTTTCCTCTTTTAAGGATAGTTTGAATGCCATTTGTTTGAGCTGTGGATTTTGGCCTGTAATTTCTTAATTGTTGTGTAAGGAGTTGAGTTGCTCCTAAAATAATTAAGAATTGGATCTTAAATTCGATTACTTTTCTTGGCTAAACTCTTCAGTTAACCGTATTACTTTCCACTTCTTTGGTAAGGTAGAATGAAGTGCATCCTATGACATAACAACTATTCTAACACAAATAAGATTCAGTAGTTTCTTTTTTATCCTGTCTCATTTTTCAGCCTACATAGTTTATCTTGAGCTAATTTATAATGTTCCCCTTTTTACTGAATAACAAGTAGCCTATATACCATTTCTGCCTAAGAGATCTTGTGATTGTTTTTTCTCTGACTGTTTAAACTAAAACAATAAATGTTTACGCAATAAATAGTATATCGTAGTAAGTCGTGGCAAACACATAATCGGAGGGTAAAAAAACTAAATTTAATCAAAGTCAGTCTATGAAACAGCAATATAAGTATTAGGGATTAAATCAGAGCTTCAATTGAGGCATAAGGAAGAGAATGACTTTGAATGATTGTGAACAAATTGGGCGTTAATTAGGTATTGATTTTCATGCCCAACTTTGCATGTCAGTGTCTACAGCTGTCCTCTATTGGCCATCTAATTTACTAAACTCTAAAGGTCAAATTCAATTGTGTTCTAGTTAATGTATTACTGAATTAATTTAACCTTTGTATTAGGAATTAACTCTATCATTATTATCTGGTAAAATTTACTAAACTCTAAACCGTAAATTCAATTGTGTTCTAGTTAATGTATTACTGAATTAATTTAACCTTTGTATCAGGAATTAACTCTATCATTATTATATAGTAAAATTTACTAAACTCTAAACCGTGAAATTAAATTGTGTTCTAGTTAATGTATTACTGAATCATTTTAACCTTTGTATTAGGAATTAACTCCAACATTATTATATAGTAAAATTTACTAAACTCTAAAGCGTCAAATCCAATTGTGTTCTAGTTAGTGTATTACTGAATTAATTTAACCTTTGTATTATGAATTAACTCTCTCATTATTATATAGTAAATTGGTTCAGCAATAATTTTTCATATCATAAAAAAGTAACAACTGGAAATTGTTACTTGGAAATTGTTAGTGAGGTGATTATGGAGTTATACAAATAATTTAATCTTTTCGATTTGATTATCTTCAGAACCGACTGATAACACTTTTAACTATTTGATTCTTTTGAACGTTTCCCTCGTTGATTCCCACGGATTATTGCTGTTTGTATCGGTACTTGTTACTCTAATGTAAGTAGTTCATTTCATGTTCCATTTTATTTAATCAGGAACTAACCTGACTAGAGGTTAATCACGGTACTTTTATTTGGTATCATACGGAGGCCACTATTTTTAGAGAGTTTTTTTTTAACTAGATACTAAAAATAACTATATAATTGGAGAGGACATACTTTAATTGACTTACTGTCCAAATTTGACATAATTATGATGAGCGGTCTTTGTGTTATGCCTCTTAGAAGGCAGCGATGTCGGCGAGCTAAAGCCCGACACCCTTATACAGCGCGCTGCGGCGGTTAAGTTAGTTAGGTTATCATATATATGTTAGTAGGACTTTCCTCGTTTCGTTACAAATCAAACGACTGGGTGAGTCATACTTTCGCCCGCCAAATCCTGTAGGCATGTGATGCACACACTCCGGTCAACGACCCGACATAGGCCTACTTCGAGGGGATTTGGCGGGCGAAGATATGACTCATCTGGTATCGTTCGATTTGTAACGAAATGAGGAAAGTTCTACTAACGTATTATGATAACCTAACCTAACATAACCGCCGCAGCGCGCTATATGAGGGTGGCCTACGTATAATACCAAAGTACCTTAATCACGTCTGACATAAAAATAATATAGCATATTATATTAAACTGAATTTTATAGTTAAAGTATTTCTTAGGAATCGAGAGGATTGGAAGTAGAAATCAGACGATTTAGAATCGATTCTCGAGGTAATCATCTAATTGATTCTTACAAAAAATCTATCGATTATTTGGAACACGATTATTGCACCTACAAAAGGAAACAGCATGCAGAATTTATCAGGAAGGGGCAGGATGAGGTGTTCAAACACTGTAATCAAGTTAAGCCGGTGTTTAGTTCTCATGTGCGAGAAAATTCGGAGCGCTTCCGTTCATATTTTATGAGATTGCCTCTACGGACCGTCGAATCCAACCTTGTATGTTTTATATTTACTATTCATTATTTATTCATTATTAATTGAATAAATAAATAACATTATAGATTTATTTATAAATAATAAATAAATAACAAATAAATAACAACCAATAAAAAAATAAAATACATTTATGATATCTCTAAACATTTATTATGATTTGTTTCTGCAGTTGAGTTTAACGTCAAAATTATTAATTTAAATCCGTGCCTTACCTTATTTCGGCTACGGATGAAAGTAAAACCTTAATATTTTCTAACTGACTTTCGACCAAGGCCTGCGTTTTTAATATATAAAGTTGTGTAAAAGAAGATGGAGAGTTCCAAAAAGTGCCAACACTAATAACTCTTACTAATAATCTTCCTTTTCAGCGAAAAGACTTCTTAAACTGCAAGGAATTCTGAGTTTGCTTATTCCATCTTTATGAAATATCTTTCCACGTTAAATGTAATTGGCTCCTCTTTAGATTAAATAAATTTTTCTTAGTAAATTACTTTCTAGTTAACAATTTATTGGAGACCGTTATTATCAACGCTTTTTTGGATTCCGCTGTTAGTGAATATTTTTTTAACGGTTTCCGAAGGAATAAAACTAATATTAAGGTTTTGATTAATGAGTATTTACAGCTAGAAAGTAACGTTTTCTTATTCATTGTGAATCTTCAGCTCTCGAAAATTATGGGTTTAGTTTTTACATTACATTAAACAAAGATCAGTTAGTATTAAATATATATTAGTGGATACATGCTTCTCAGCGTCTTTTAAGATCGTATTTATTTATTTTTTGTATATCTAAAATAAATATTAAATTACTAAACGATGTTTACTATAATCACCTGTTCATTGAAATTTCCATTACCATCTTATATACAAATAGGAAACATCAGAAACCTAGGGCTTTTCCTTTAGCATAAGTTTGACAAATTGTATAGCCTGCAAAACGTTACGCGTAGCTCTTTACAACGAATCCAAAATCATTAAAATCGGCTTAAAACTGAGGGAGTTTTGTTTTCAAAAAGCCTAGCGTTTTTAATGTGAATAGGTTCATTCATAAAGCATATTACATTTTATGATACTCAACATTTGAATAGAAGTACAACATTTTCACTCTTGATATGCAAACGATAATTTTGGAATGTTTAGGGATGTTATATCTTTTATTTTTCAAGAAAGATAGAAATTATCCAAACAAAGATATTATTATCCAAACAAAAATGTGAGAATCTCTGTTACTGTCTTCTAGTTAAAGGTAAGATTTAATATGGACAGTAAAAAAAACACAAAATAATTAAATCTTTTATGTCATGTACATGAAAATCGTGGATTAGGCTTTAATTAGTAAATTTCTGGTTTAATAGCTCTCATTATCAGGTTTGTTTCGAGCCAGAATTTCATAAAAGACTATTGTTTTCTATTTTATTTTAAGCCGTTTTCTTCTGATTATTTGTAATTTTCTTTATTAGTTCTCAAGATATTTAAAAATAATTAAAAATGCCAATAGTAATTATTAGACATAGATTAGTAAAATAAAATTAGTGAATTTTTATCTAAGTAAAATTTGTCAGTTGAATCTTAATTTCTTGTAACAGCTAGCAATTCGATTTTCAATCGAACTCTTCGCCGTTATTCGTTACGAAGATAAAAAATCATAGCACAACAGGGATTTTTTTTAATTTATAATGCTATTGAACCCTAGATTAATTTTCTTTTAATGATAAACATGGAAAAAAACAATTATAATCAGACAAACTTCACTTATCAAATGTTATATTATAGTTTGAACAGTGGGTAGCAAACTTTGTGAGCGTTCCGAATAATTCTTGCTAAAGATTTATTTTAACAAAAGAATCCTTTGATAACAGCGGTCGAGCCAAGAGTTTGGTAAATATGTGAACAACATTCGGGATTTTCTAATTTTCAAGCAGCTCCTCCTAAACAAAAGAGTTGCGGAATTATCTGAAATTGGATCTAATTATGTGACAATCAATATAGTATATATGTATTTTATTTATAAAAGAAATATATTTTAAAAGCCAAATTACTACGAAAAGGATGAAATAGGAAGAAAACTATAGTAGAAACGGCATTATTCGACGTTCTAAACCAGGAAAACGGGTGTCGGTGCCAGTACTCAAAATGCAGCCGTGTCTCCCTATGTTCTCCCTAATTTTTTACATGCGTAGGATCGCTTATGCGTAGGATCTCCTCCGCAGAGCTTTCCAGATTCCTATCAGCATTTCCCGAGAACGCCGATATCTTTTGCATTTGAGCACTGACACCAACACCCAGAAGCTTCGAGCGGGATTCGAACCCTCGACCCTTGTTCAACTCGGCGAGAGTCGCATACTTGAACCACTGCGCTAGCGAATTCTACAATGTTCCAATGGGAACATTGTAGAATGTTCTATTCTAAATAAAATAGAACTATTCTAGTCGTAGACCCTTGTCGTTAGTTTACTTCAACTTTGTGATAAAAGACAAAAATTTAAACGTTTTATGGACCCGGTCTTTAAAATAAGGTAGTCACCAAAGTACAGTAAAAGGCTGAATTTTCAGAACAGTGGCACTATCCATAGATAATTACCAAGCTCAGTTCACTTGGTTTACCACTGAATATATAGACTTGTTTTGAAATTAGTTCTATAGAAAATCCACATATTGAGTGTTTACAAGCGAAGCTGCAACCGAGGAATAAAGTATACGTTGGTTACGGAATAAAATTTCATTGATTAGTAAAGTTCAATTAGTAAAATGCATTAGTTAGTAAAATTTGTATTGACTGGAAATTAATAAAAACAAAAAATATTGAATGAAAACATTTATTGATGGAAGACCATACAATTCTTATGAACTTCCATTAACATGTTTTATTGTAGCAAAAAGTGAAAGTAAAACGTTAATATTTAGTAATAAATTCCGAAGGCATTCGTTTTTAATAATTATAAAGTTGTATAAAGAAAAGAATAAAAGAGCCAACGCCAATAACACTTGATCCCCTCTCCAATAATCTCGCTTTTCGGTGAATAGGCTTCTTAAACTGCAAGGAATTCTGAGTTTACTGATTCCATATTTATGAAATGTCTTTTGCCATTAAATTTAATTGTTTCATCTTTAATTTGTTTGAATTTAATTGAACTGACTCATCTTTAATTTAATTCGTTTTGGAAAATAACTTTATAAATAATAAGTGATTGAAGACCATTATCAATGACGATTTGTTGAATTTCATCGCAAGTGAATATTTTTAATAACTGTTCCTGAAGAATTAAAACGTTAATGTCTATTACTAATAGTAGTTTATTCAACGATTGTATGGTGAATGTCTTCGCTATGATGAGTGAGATAGCGAAGCGAGTGTTCTAAATATCTCACGAGTGGCTTAGAGGCATAATACAATCGTTGCATACACTACTTTATCTACGACCAACAATATACGACAAAATTTCCCCCGAAGTTAAACACAACTCATGACTTTTACTAATGATGGAATAGGTCAACTCAAATTTGAGGTTAGCCACATAAGCAGACTTAACCATGAATCGTTGTGGAACGATCAGCTGATGGGATAGGTCAACTCAAACATGAATCGTAATGCAACAATCAGCTGATGTGCAAATTGCGTAATTGTCATTATCACACTACTTTCGTTAAACGCCGCGCTCCCATTGGTCTAGAACATGTATCATAAAGTGACACCAGTTGCATTATGTTAACTTTATGCAACTGGTATGTATTTGGTTTAATAATGGGCCTCATTATGACATTACTTGTAATATCGTTATTGGTGATTATTGCGATGGTCGTAGATAAAGATTATTTAAAGTTTGAAAGCAAAGTTTTATTACTTGTGATTCTCTAATTTTTAATAGCTCCCACAACTTTTAAATATTGCTATCTAAAAGTTTCTACATTACTTTAAATTAAGATGAATTAAGATCAGGTAAATATTTATTCATCAAGTAAAATGCATTTTGTGTTACTCAATTTTATGTATTTAGAGGTGCAGTCTTTCTGACACTTCATTCGCCGACGAATGTCTGTGAATGTGAAAGAATCTTATTATTTTAGAGGAAAATTTATTATCTAAACAGGAATGCGAAGAGCTCATTACTTTCTTATATCATATTAGTACTTTAGGCTTATCTTACGATCCTATTATTATATTTGTTATTATTATTATTATTATGGTATTTTTATATTACTAAGTACTTATATAAAGTTAAATAACGATCCGGAATCTATAAACCGAGACTGTCTTATAGTTAAATGTCTTATAGTTAAGATACAATCGAACATAGTCACAAAATAATTTAATATTCGAAGTCATGAAGTCAAATTGCTTTGCTCGTGGACTGTAAAGGCTGTAATAAAGGAATTTCTGTTTAAAAAGATTTCATATTCAGGATTGTTTTTATCCAGCACGTTTTATTAAGGACTCTTAAGCATTTTGTGTTATTTTTGCTGTTTTTTTTAGTATTTGTCATTTTCTCACAAAATAAATATAAAAATTTAAGGTTATTGTAAAATATTCGTTAGTAAAATACGATTAGTTATATAGTACGATTGGATCATATTTTATTTTATGATATGATCTTAACTACTTTATTCGTCATCATTTACAAATTATTTGACAGAAATTTAGTCTTCAAGCCACTTCTAAACCGTCAGTTAAAATATACCAAACTAGCCAAAAGAACACCTCACTATTTTTTTCATCATTGTTTTTTATTTACGGTATATAAACTGTTATTTTATCCAATTTCTGGATAGACCAACAATATTTTTAAATGCTATTTTATGATATAATTTATGATTTTTTTCAACCACTGGTACCGTCTCTAGCTTTGTTACATACTTCAACACGCATTCATCCAAACACATGGACGGACAGATACTCCCGAAAACAATGTTTAAAAAACCATGAGACACTAAAAAACATGAGAAAACATGAGACCTGAAAACATGAGACACTAAAAAACATAAACATCAAAGATTTAATCACAATTTCGATTGAGGCAAAGGAACAGAATGACTTCGAACGATTAGGAACAAATTGGAATTTAATTAGCTATTCATTTTACCGTAGTTAGTTGTCCAAGATGCATGTCAGTATCCAAAGTTGTTTTCCTCGATTGACCGTCTAAATAACTAAACGTTTAAGTGCCACATTCAATTATGTTCTTATTCATTTAGTGTTGGATCAGTAGATTCAACCTTAGAGTTTTAAATAATAATATTTCAGTCAATCATCGATACAACTAAGAGATTTGAGATTATTGATTAGAAAAACTAGGTTATTAAAAAAATATGAAATATGAATAAAAAATAACAGTAAGTGCAATATTTACCAAGATGTAATACATATAAAGATTGGCTGTTTAACTTCTCCCGGACCAAATAGTTGAAATGATAGTATAATCTTTTAATCAAACTTTATAATAAAAATAATCTTGAAGAAAGATAAATGCGAAGCAGAAAAAAGGGGAAAAAGAAAGATTTATCGGAACGTTAGTTTTGACCTTAATTTGTAAGCCGGGAAGGAAATAAAACAGGCGGTTTAAAGAACGTATAACTGGGTTCAAGAAGACTGCTTTAATTCTCTTTTAAACAATTTTTCTTTGGTTGACCGATTTTCTTGAATATTCCTGTTATTGCCTTATTTTTGCCTGCTATAAGAAAATAGTTTATGTTTAGTTTTATCCTTTTATAAAATAATTAAATGTTTTTTTGTATTCTTGTTATTGTATGTTTGATTTTACCATATTTTTTTACTGTAGTGGATAATTTAACCTGTCAATGGGTTAAATTAGAGCCCCCCTGAGAGAAGCACGACTTTATTAAAGACCGAATCAAATAACAAGGCCAAGTCCGTCCGTAAGACTAATGTAATTTAAGCATTGTGCTTCAATCCTCATGCTTACGGACGGCGTGGGCCTTGTTATTTGATTCGAGCTATACTGCGTTGTTTTGAAGTGAAATAATTGCCACGGAAACCATCAAGAATGCTTCGTAAATAAAATTAGTCGTAATAGAATACGATAGAGGTAGTGAGAGAATTACTGAAAAAATAATAATTCAACATGTTAAATAAAATTGCAGTATGTATATGATACATTTTATAAGGTTTTACTTCATTTTTGAATTTATATCAATTTAAGAATTCATGACTTCTAATAATGATATAGAATCCCTATTGCTCCCTATTGCTTTTTATTAATTTTTAGCAATCACTTGCTTAATGAATATGTAAAATCCTAAGAATTCTTTATGTAGATTAACCTCACTTTTTACAATCGAGTTTTGTAATGCGAACTGCCCAACTTTGGTTTGTCTCCAAAGATTAAGCTTTCGACGAGCACAGATTGACAAATGAGGAAAGTTCTTCAAATGATAACCACAATCGTCTAATGGTAACTTTTCCTCTTTTAAGAAGAGTTTAAATAGAGTTTATCAATTGTTTGGGCTCTAAATTGTGGCCTTTGGCTTATTTTTAAGTGCTATGTAAAGATTTGCAATGCCTCTAAAATAATAACGAATCAACTGTTGAGGTTTTCTTTTATTTTGTCTAAATCTACTTTTATTATTATTATAAAAGTAGAGAGATAGTATTTTCAAACTAAACGATGAAGTTTTACATTCAATTGGTTTTTAATTTATATAGTGGTGGATTATTTTTTCGAATATTTAATTATTTACTTTCTTTTTACAGCTTCTATGTCAGAATCTATGTTGATATGGTTGATTGGAATAACAGTTATTTTTTATATAAAACAATTACGCTTGCCTGCAAATGCGTAAATGGGCAACCAGTATTCACCAGGAAGGAGTGGGATTACCTTTTCAAACGTTGTAATCAAGTTAAACCGATGTTTAACTACTTATTTACGAGAAAACACGAAGAGATTCTGTTCATATTTAATGAGATTTCCTGTACGGAAAATTCAATCCAACATTGTGTGTTGTTCTCTTTTATTTGGCCATCCTTTTTTCGCAGAAAATCGTAATTTTTAGCGAATTTCCTTAAAGGAATAAGCTATTACGGTAGTACTCATGGTAAGACCTAAGTCCGAGACCATGTTAACTTTTCATTTTGGGGTCCCCAGAAGCAAAAAACACCATTCGTTCGAATTTATATATATATATCTATATATCTATATATATATATCTATATATCTATATAATAGATAGATATATAGATATATATATATATATATATATATATATATATATATATATATATATGTCTGTTAACACGATAGCGGCCGTAAATATGGTCCGATCTTAATGAAATTTGGTACAGACGTGTAAAGAGGTAATCACTCGGACGAGTTCGTGAACCAGCCCGATCGGACCGGAAGGGGGGGTAAAGGGGGGTAAAACCCCCAAAAATGGGTTTTTTGAGTTTTTCACATAGAAAAATAAAATTTATCAAATTTTTGTTGGCACCATTGAATTCAGCTCAAAAAAAAACAAACAATTTAGTATCTTAAATCACTGCTCTATGTCCAATGGTTACCGAGATATTGAAAGTGGTAAACACAGTACGTTGTCTCAATGTTAACCTTATGGGAAATAAGTAAAATTCTATATCTCGCTTATTTCTCAACATATCTTGATAAAACTTGGTAAATGGCTTCTTCTAGTTCAGATCTACTAAATATTTAATTAAAACTAACCAGTTTAAACATCCCTGTAGCAGCAAACCTGCATACTCATTCCCCATGTTATTCTTATGGAGCTTACAAAAAACATGTCAAATCTCGCTATGTTAGCTTAACATATGTTGTTTTGCATTTGAAATTCGCTGAGTATGCAGGTCTGCTGCAACGGGGGTATTTAATTTTAACTTTTCTTTGTTTTTTTTTGACATAGGTATTTGAAAAACGTGACGGTACTGTAGCATTTCATTTTCTAATGCATGATGAATAGGACACATTTTGCAGGCGTAATGTTCAATTTCCTTGTGCAATTTCACAGGGAAAGGTTTTTAGAAGTTGTATTTTTGGAAATTTGATAATATCCACATATCTAGTAACATTTTTTTTATATAGGTAAAAATAACTTCAACAATCAAACAATTAAAAAATTATATTGAATATACATTATTACATATTATATATATATAGTCCTGTAGATCACGCTGTTTTCCGTGTGAGTGAACTAACTTGGAATTCTAGGCCTTTTTTGGCACTTTGGAACTCTTAAGCACTCATGAATTACATCGAAAGTTTGTGAACGTTCACTGACGTCTCTTAACATTAATGAAAAAGAGAACCAAAGGGAAAAAGTTCAACACCGAAAATCCTGAGCCCAGAGGTTAAGCAGGGTGTAAATAATAATATAGCTGATTTCAAGAGTTAATTAACCATCACTTCAAAGAGATTAAACATTTGATTGATCGCACACTCTAAAAACAGACGTTTTAAACTGTGTCATTTACGTAACGTTTCATTTACATTATGTTCAAGAAAAACATATTTTATACGTGCAACTGCATTTTATCGCTGACCTTAACTTTTCCAACAATTACAATTTTATGATGATGAAATTCAACACTATTCATCACTGAATTCGCTGCTTCTCTGATTAATTTAAGGTCTACTATTTTAGACACATTTCATTACTTAAAACAAAAAAATATTATTAAAAAAAATCAGTTAGATATACTTTAAAACTTCCCGGACAAAACTGTCGACCTCCATATGTTACAAATGGCAAAGCTTAAAAGGGGTTTGCCATCTATCAGTTTTGGACAGAAGTAGTTTTAGCAAGCTCACTGTGAGAGGGATGTTAGCGGTTGTTTAGATGAAGTAGTGCCCATCACTTAAAACATTCATAGAGTCGTAGGACGTCGTATTTCATTTTGTTATTTTAAAAAGAATCGTCAATAGCACTCAGTATTTTTAAATTCATAGTACCGAAACGGTTTTTAATTTTTTTACTTATTCGTACTTTTGCTTCCTCTTTTAGTGATCTTACTTATGATATACAAATTATAAGTAAGGTTATGTTTGGATAAAAATCAATATTTGTATGGTTTTTTTTATTTACGTTGGCCTTATGGGTTATATGTTTGTTACAAAATAAATTTTAAATTAAGTGTAAAAATAATATTATTCCATTCACATATTTTATTATAGGAGGGAGAAATTGAATAACCTTAATATTTTCTAATTCAATTTCAACCAGAAGGCCTTCGCTCTTAATTATTAACAATTTTTATAAAGGGAAGAGACAGAAGTAAAAGAGTGCTAACACTAATAACACTCAATCCCCCCTCTAGTAATCTTGCTTTTCAATGAAAAGACTTCTTAAACTAACGAAGTGACGAGTTTGCTTATTCCTTCTTTATGAAATTCTTTCTCTTATTAATGTTAATTGGCTCAACTTTGGACTAATAAAATTGATTAGTTAATATTAAATAGCTCTCGCATAAATAGTTGCATCGAGTTTGTTTTAAATTACTTTAATTGAAGATGGATTAGGATTAAATAAATTTTATATATTAAGCCACCAACACCAATGTCCTAAGTATACGAGTGGTTTGACACCTTAGAACGTCAAGGACCCAAAGTTACAGTAATTTGACTATAGGACGATTAAAATATTGAGGCCCAGCCCGCTCATAATATTAATTTTAGCATTGGACTTACGGACGGTCTGCGCCACGTCATTTGAGTCGGACTATATTTCGGATCACTTGGTGTCAAAAGGTATCTAAATCATTGTGTATGATTAAAAAATATGTATTATTCAGGCAATATCCTATACAGTATCCTATACAGTATCCTATATGAGTAATGTTATCGTGCTTGAATGCTTGTATGTTTGCTTGCTTGCGTGCTTGCACAATTATCTATAAAACGGCTCCGAGGATTTCCTTCAAAGTCTATAAATAAGTAATTTATGACTCAAAAACGTCTTTTATGCAGATTACGTCGCCAGAGAAAATCTAATAACGTAATAAATCGAATTTTAAAATTGTAAACTTTTAACATTGGCCATATGGGTTGCCGTGATAGCAGCGAAAATAAACAAGGAAAGTGTAAACAAATGAAGTAATCATAACAGCTGCTTGGAATCTACAGCCGTCAAGGGAAAATACAGCAAATAGGATGAAGAGCCCATGGAGCAATAAAAAAGGTTTCGATTTATCAATTTTATGACATTGAAATATTTTATAGTAACTGGATGAACTGGTAACCATGAAATAACATCTAGCAAGGTTCGGTCCACCAGGTACTACATTTTAAGATACTAATTTGTATCAAGAAGTACAATCTTTCACACTTGATACGCCAAAGAATATATTCGAGTTTTTAGAATATTTTTGAAGGAAATTGAATTATCTAAATACAAATGTGAAGATCTCTTTGCTGTCTTAGAGTTAAATGTAAAATATCAGATATATCGTGGTAAAGATACCCAATCACTAATAATTAAATCTTCCAGGTTCTTGAGTCAAGTAGAATAAACTCGTGGATTGTAAAGGCTGTAATAAGTGAATTTCTGGTTGAAAAGCTTTCATAATCAGGTTTGTTTCGGGCCAGCACGTTTCGTAAATGCTCTTCATCGTTTTCTTTGTTATTTTTACTAATTTCCTCTAATCATTCTTGATTTAACTAGTTTTCACAGAGTTTAAAAGTAATTAATAACTTCAATAATCGTAAGATATAGGGTAGTTAATTACAGTTCATACATTTTTAATTAATTGTAATATTTAAATTTATTTTGAACTTTTGACTAGCATAATTCAATTTTTAATAATTTGTTATCGTTATACACAACAAATTTCATGGATGATAAAAAATAACTATTCTTTATTCATGAATGATTTTTATTTAATCAAAATACTACTGTATCCTCAATAAATTGTCTTTTAATGGTCAATTTTACAGACAAAAATTACACCTCATTAACCTAAAGTATATTGAATGTAATTTTCTGATTTAAATGTATTAGCAAAAGCTTTACCCAAAATTTATTGAGTATTCTGAACAACTATTCTTCAAATTTGACTATGATTAAATACATCAAGTGAGTCAACACAACACTCTCTGCGCAGTAGCTGTCACATAGGTAAACCAAGTATTGTAGATAACAAACAAATGTATCAGCTGCTCAGCACTTTTCTTTAAATTTGTGCCCTTAGGAAAATTTTTGTTCGAAAACTAATATTATTCCTTGAAATTTCTCACCAAGAACTTTCAATCTAGTATGGAGTTGATGGGTGTCGGACTTGTGGTTTTCTTATAAGTCCGGTAATATGGGTTTTATATATAGATTCTGGGAAACAGCAGCCGAGCTTTTGTGCAGTAAAAATGTGAACAAATTTCGGAATAATAGATTCCATCTTGAAATAGCTCCACCCAAATACAAGGGCTCGAACACACCCCCCCCCCCCAACATTAGGGGGAAAGGAGAAAACTAAATAAAATTGCCTAACTAGTCTAGTGTGACATATAGTATATTACGTTACTAGGCCGGGGAGTACTGTTTTGCCGGACGAGCATGATACTGTTCCCGCGCGAGCGAAAGCGAGTGCGGGATTTTCATACGAGTACGGCCAAACTTCCCGGCCGTGTAACGTACGATATTTTTCATCATACTACGCAGAAAAAAATGTATACCTTCAATCATAACGTAGCCTTTGCATAAACATACGTTTCTCAATCCTTCAAACCTAACCTATAAAAGAACAGAACAAACATTTGCTACGGATGCAGTGCTGCCACTACATAGACTACATTCCTCAAAAAAGTAATCAATAAACAAGCATTAAACGTCGATTTGCTGCAAGTCAGCTGATTGTTTACTTCCGTTCTTTCCGGCCTAGGTCGGATAAGAGTTTATCCGGCCTAAGCCGGCAATGGGTAACTTTCTAGCCAATAAAAAGGAACCAAAAACAGATGTTTCTGTGTTAGTATGATGAAAATAATATTTAATATTTTATTCATACAATTAATCTGAGATTAGAAAATCTGTATTACTAGAAAAAGGATGAAATTGCATTATAAGCCCTAAGAAATTTTCGAGACTAAATCTTAGATTCATTAACTATAACTTTTTTATTTGGTAAATTTTGAAAAGATTGTAGGTAAGTTTTTAGTTTTGCTTGACAGACACAAGAAACATACTACATAAAAAGGTGGGCAGCGTATGGAGGCCCATAAGTCAAAGTCAGTCAAAGGGTGGTGATTGAATATATATGGACTAATAAATGCATGGAGTAGGTAATGGATTAGTCTTTTAAATTAATGGACGATTAGTTTGAAAGAAACTTGGGCCTTCTATATCAAATTTTATTTATCTTATTTTCAGTGAGTAGTAGTTTTCATTACTTGGAGCGAAAGTGGCTCTTTTTGGTACGAGATCGTAATTTAAAGGCGAGGCCGAGCTTGGAAATGCGATCGAGTACCAAGGAGACACTTTTGCTCCGTGTGATGAACAACTATTTTCATCATTATGTATAAAATAACCATTTAATCGATAAAAAATTAGACTACATAATTTTGAGGTTATCCAAAATAGTCATCGTCATTTACACATCTGTTAGTTGTTTAAAAACACAAGTTAAGAAATCGTTCAACCTTTCAAACGTAACATAAACAAATTTTGACATTAGAGTACGACAAAATTTACCATGTTTTTCAGTACTCCTATTCGAAGTGATCCAAAAACGATCATTTTGTGTACGATTTAGAGAACTAAAAGCGGCGTTTTTTAGGGCAGTATGATGAATAGTATCATATATCCCAGCTATTAATCAAAATATTCAAACCCCAGCTATTATTAAAAAGTTTACTTCGATTGATTACTTAATTATTTCCCCAGCAAAAATATTAACATGTGAACGTAGAATTTAGATTAAACTTGGGTAAAAAATCACGTAGTACGGTAAAAGTGAAGTGGAAATAGTGAATAAAAGAGATTCATCCGAAAGGGCGTTTTGACCGTAATCTGTAAACCCGGAAGGGAATAAAACCAGCGGTTGAAGAACCCCTATAAACTGGGTCTGGGAAGACAGCTTAAATTCTCTCTTAAACGCTTTTCCTTTGGTCGACTGGTTTTTATTTCATTAATATTCTTGTTCTTGCATTATTTTTGCTTGGTGAAAGGAAATGGTTAATGTCCATTTTTATTCAATACTAGCAGTTGCCCGTGGCTTCGCTCACGATAAAAATTACAGCTGATCTTATTCAGTATTTGACTGTTCACATCCTTAAAAAAAGTAACATTGAAAGTAAGGATGTTCACGGGGCGTATCCCGAGGGGATTTTAAGGAAGTAAATAGGCCTATGTGTTTCCCAGGTTCAAGATCTACCTCTGTGTGAAATTTCAACCCACTCGGTTCAGTTTTTTCGCGTTCACTTGCCACATACATCTTAACATACATACGAAACCACCTCTTCTTTATAACAGTAACGATTAGAAAATTGGTAAATTTTTTATTTTTGATGTTTGATTAATTTTTTATACATCATGGGTTTTTGCCGTAATGGATATTTTAACATATATGGGTTAAGAAACGCCCTGAGAGACTTAACTGCTTATAGTCATTTTTAGGTGAATTAATTAATACTGGGGCCTAACCAATAAAACTGGTTCATGCATACATTTATTCCTAAACTTTCTATATTTTAGAGAGAATTAGTTCAAATTTACTCTTTAATTCTTACATAATTTATTGGTATTTGTGATTTGATATTTTATATGAATTTGTGCCTCATATATGAGGATAATAATATATTACAAATTGAGCTTAAGCCTATTTCATTGAATATCAGTACAATACCGAAAAGTGTTACTGATATCAAGTGTTACTGTGTTGCAATATCAGTTTCGTGTTACTTGATAAGTTTGCGAAATCCTTAAAATGTTGCATGTAGAACTACCAAAATTTTTAAATTCGGATTTTTAATGCGAAACGTTTAAAACTGATTTATCTTACTCTCTTCGGCTTCGGACAAGAATGACAAACGAAGAAAGTTCTTTAAGTTACAACAAAAATCGTGTTAAATGGCAAATTTTCTTCTTTTAAGGGGAGTTTAAATAGAGTTTCTTGATTATTCGTTAGGGGCTCTACATTTTGGACTGTAACTTATTATAAGTGTTATGTGAGGAGTTGCAGTGCTTCTAATATAATAACGAATTAATTTCTTAAATTTGTTAACTTTTCTTTTTTCCAACACTATTACTTTTAGTAAATATTTTCCTTCCCTTTACAAGGTAGAATGATATACTTCGTATGGAAAAATAAACACTCACACAAAAAAACGGACTTTAATACAGTTTGATTTTTCTTACTCGTTTTTTAGCCTAGTTAAAAAAATGTTATTTTCGGCTCAATCAACTAGATATAGAACGTGATTTATGCATTAGGAGCTCAAAGTAAAATTTTTCCTCTGACAGTGTAAATAAAAACAAAAATAAAAAAAAATTTAATTGTCATCATGGTAAGACATGATAAAAAGATAAGAGAAGAGTAAAAAAAATATGTAATCGAAATTAATCCAGAAAACAACGTTATAAACATCAGAGATTCAATCAGCGCTTCAATTTAGGCCATTTGCAAGAGAATGACTTTGAACGTTTGCGAGCAAATTGTGTGTTAATCAGGTATTTATTTTCAGCCCAACTTTGAATGCCAGTGTCCAAAACTATTTTCCTCAAATGACCGTGTAATTCCCTAAACGCTAAATGGGGAACACTAAATTGTGTTATTCTTTAATTATTAGTTTCATTACTTTTGATTGCTTTTTTATCACGCTGTAAATATTTTAAAGAGTTGTAACTCTTAAATTTTGGAAGTTGGTCGTTAACGTGTTCAATGACAACTACAAAAGTACTATGAAAAATTCGATTTAAACTTTGATAGTAATTTTAATAGATTGTTTTTTATCACACTATAAATATTTCAAAAGGTTGTAAATATTAAATTTTGCAAGTTTGTCGTTCATGTGTTCAATGGCAACTAAAAAAGGACTAAGAATTTCGATTTAAACTTTGATAGTAACAATTAGTGGTCTTTAGTGGTGAAGTTTGCATAAGCACACATTTTTCCTTAAGCCAATGGACTCTACATTTTGGCTCTCAAAAGCCTTAACAAAATACATAAACGAACAAATTGAAGTATAAACACTTGTAGGTTCCACATTTCTAAAGAAGAACGAGAATAAATAATTTATTTAGCTTTTTATTTCAGAAACTCATGCTTCCAAAGTGACAACGAGCTCTCCTTGCAGTATTTTATCAGTTGTTCGTGGATTTAAGTTTTAATAGTTTGCATGATTTCACGGATGTACGGATAATCTCTCTTAACCAAACTACTTTCAGTTGATTTACGGTTCTTTTTCTTACTCGAATATCTGTCCCTTTCTCTGTGCAACCAGTCTAAAAGATAAACTGGTATGGGTCAAATCAAATAACATGGACTAAGAGGTTCGTAATCATAATGCAGTCTGCCGAATATAAAATTAGCATTAGTCTTACGGGCGTAATGGACCATGTCATTTGAATTTACACGTAACTTGGCCATTGAAGCGTTGACCGAAGCGTGCCGGTGCCTTCAGTTATGCAGACCCGACCCGTCTGGCTTTACAGTATGCCGTGTCATCGTGACGAATCGAAGGCGCTCTGAATAAGTAAATTAATCCTTTAAGAAAATTATATTGATTTAAGTACACTAATGATACAGTTAAAACTTTTGTGTGTACGAAAATATAACTTCGGCTGTGTCAATACGAGAGTTTTAAATGCGTTAAGGGATTAAAAAATAAACGGAATGTAATACACGATTTATTCACTTGCAATCAATGATACGCTCTAAGTAAAATGATGAGATTCTGGGCCGTACACAATTTTTGTTTTTCCATGATATCTTGAAATCAACTGGTTGAAATAACAATGTATGTCTAATAAAAACGGAAATTCCACGAAAATCGTTTTTGTTTTGTAAATATTTTAGCCTCATATAATTTTTATTTCGTCTGCAATGATGAACGAGCTAATGTTCTCTGTTTATAAAACCAAAATTTACAAAAAAACTTGACTTGAAAGATGTATATTCTTGGCTCCAGTTCACTATGACCGAATCGAAGTGAACCCAAAGGAACGCGAACATGTAACAACCGCGTTTGGCGAGCATGAACTCTCTCCATAAGGCCCCATGTGGAAAATTGCTCGCCGAACGTTCGAGCAGGTCTGCTTCACCCTGATTCGGTAATGGTGAACTCAGTGTTGCCAGAGAGGATTTGGCATTTTCCCCACCAACTCCATCAAAAATCCCCGCTTTTACCCGATTTAACGGCAATAATCCCCGCAAAATCCCCACAAGTACCAAAAATCGGGTGATTATCCAAAAAACGCCATAGACTTTCTAAATACCCAAAACTGGGTGGTTTTCTAAAATTATAGTTAAGGAGGGAAGTCTTACAACAACAAACTGCATATTATATACCAACATATGTATTTACTTCGAGTATTGCTCTGAAAACCATGAAAACAAATGACTTTTCTCTTTTAACATGAGAGTTAGATATTTGCAAAGCAAATCATGATAAAAAAATCCAAACTTACGCGTTGTTTATGTATTTAGGATGCTGGGAAAATCCCCGCAGCTCAAGAATAAAATCCCCGGGTTTAGCCGATTTTTCTTAATACTCTCAGAATCCCCGATACCGGGTAAATACCCGGTATCTGGCAGCACTGAAATTAATAATACCATACATACTAGAGCTATCAATGTTTCTGCGCCAACTCAAATTGAGATTCTTGGAAGTCGAGTTGATGGATGATGCACTTCATTTCCTGTAACTGAAAGCTCTTCATTCTTTATCAGATTTATATACATCACATGAATCATGTGGGTCTCATGAACGATATTGTCATAAAGGTGAAAAAGTAAAAGAATCATTATTAAACATTAATGATTCATATTTCCCGTAGTCTTTTAAGAGAACGGTTGTTTCAGTGATGCCCCGGTTGCAGGCAGACCTGCATAGTCAGTGAATTTAAAATGCTTAAATAAATCATTTAGACGGAGCCTCAAATCAAGTAAAATCAATTTAAATGCTGAAATGAGCACATAACGATTTTCTCTATAAGAATAATATGGGAAATGAGTATGCAGGTTTGCTGCCATTGAAGTGTTAAATATAGATATTTTTTAAAATAATTCAGTAGATATCAACTAGATGAAGCCATATACCAAGTTCCATTCAGATATGTTGAGAAAATAGCGAGATATAGAATCTTATTTATTTCCCATTAGGTTAACATTAGGACAACGTACTGAGTTTACCACTAGCGATATTTCGGTAACCAATGTACACAGAACAATTATTCAAAATGCTAAATTATTTGCTTTATTTTTCAAGCTGAATCCAACGGTCCAATCATAAGAATTGTATTTGTTTTTAAATCTGATAAAGCTTTCTAGTCTTTACCAGAATTATATTTTTTTATTCATTATTCTTTCGCCTCCTGAACTGCTATTTTGAAATATTCTAGGTTACGTACCTTTCAGTCAAACAGTTCACAAAGTTTACTAAAAACTATGTCCATTTCGGGATTAAAATCCCATCTTCAGGTTTTTGCAAAAACGTCAATTTAATTAGTGCAATTAAATTGTGTAAATTTAATTAGTGTAATTAAATAATGCAAATTATTTAATTATTTGACAAGCTATGTATTGACGTTTTTGCAAAAACCTGAAGATGGGATTTTAATCCCGAAATGTACATAGTTTTAATAAACTTTGTGAACTGTTTGACTGAAAGGTACGTAACCTAGATTATTTCAGAATTATATACCTCACATGGATCTCGTCAACAGTTATGTATTAAAGGTGAATTAAGTAAAAAAATCAATATTCAACATATTGTTGCCTAATAATTCAGATTTCCCAAAGTCTTTTAAGAAAACGTGTTATCTTAATAAAAACAATTATTATTTCTAAATAAATGACAGTTTAAAAAGTTCAGACTTGAAAAACAAGAATTGTTAATAATAACGAACTACACTAGCATCGACGGCTAAACTACAGCTATTTGTGTTTTGAGTCAAAGTTATTATTATTCTTTTTTCGCTGTAAAATAAATTAATAAAGAAAATAAATACTTGTAGAAAACATGTTGAGGATTTCAATATCGTGAGTACCGATACAAGAATACCCTTCAATAGGGTTTGGGAGGAAAAGAGGATTTAGGCGAAATCCACTTGTAGCTTTAGGCTATGTGATATATTCGCTCCCTGCAAGGAACCGTTTCACCGTCCATGGAACATCTATAACATAAAGTAAAGTGTTTTTTAGACATAGTTTTAAACAAAATTAATAAGCTCTATTTAAATTATGCTTGCTTATTTTTTATTTATGCTTGCTTTTCTTATTTTATTTATTTATTTTTTATTAATTTTTTATTATGCTTACTTATTTATTTTTTATTTTATTTTTTCTGAGGTTTGAGCACGGAAAAAAATCAGAAGAAACAAAACGATTTTTTCATGATTGTTCATCTTTTAAGGTAACAGCAGATTGGCTTTGGGAGATGTTTATATTTTTTATTTATGGAAAAGTGAGTGCAAGGTATGCCCTACACGGTGGCTCTGGGGATTGGGGCCGTGTTAACTTATCGTTTCGGGCTCTCCAGATGCTAAAAATACCAGCCGTTTAATTTGTACCCGATTTTATCCAAATTTCGTACATCCTTACACTTATATCTGGGACAAGTTGAAATATACGAAATCGGAGTTCCCCTAATACCACTTTTGGGGGGTAAATACCTTAAATTTGAAGCTTTGAGCCCTATAAAGATCATCAAAGCCCTAGATGTGGTTCAATAAATTTTTAAGAAAATAAAATAAAAATATGTTTATAATGTGTTTGCCAGGTTAGTTGGAGAAGTAAACATGACCTTTATCTTCATTTTGGGAGACATAAAGCGTAAAATACGGGTTTTGGATCTAAAATGGGCAATTTAAGTCATCAAATTAAAATTCTCCCTTATGTCAGCGTTCTGCATGTGCAATGGTATTTTTTAAGTCATTACCCTCTTTGATTCAAAGCAGTACTGTACGTGTTCGCTATGAAAAATAATGTTATTTTATTCTTGTTTAAGACAATCCAGATAATCGTTACAGCTTTCATCACCTGAGGGTGAACAATAATGGAAACCCAGCAAAGTCAGGACACTGTAAAAGCCTGGTAATTTTTCTTTCCATTTGACAGTGCCTGGCTTTGTATTCTCTACACAGGACAAAAGTATCCGGTTTTATAAGCGATATTTTTTAAGGACAATTTGTTGACGAATTCAAAATAAACTATCAATGAATTCAACTTTAATAAGTACCAACTTTATCAATGTAACATATTGTGTTTATAAATAGAGATCAAAGCTTCCCTGCTTGGTGACTTTCTCCCTTTAAAAATTAAATGACGTCAATGCAATCCGATCGATTTCCCCTACTATCATATGGCTCAGTTCGACTTTAGTTATCAAATCTTGTTATAATATCGATTGTATCGACTTTGTATAGTATCGATATAGGGAGATCGCTTATAAATGACCAACAAAATGGGCTGCATCGCTTTTGCTCCACGGTTAAGGGTCATTTTGGAAACATCGCTTTTGCTCCACGGGTCGGCAGGTAGATTTCAGAACTTCCCGAAACATCGCTTTTGCTCCACGAGAGAGGGGCCTGCACTCCCTCACATCCACATTCTCTGTGTCCCTCACCTCGTTATTATTTGAAAAATGTCATTTAAACGTAATACTACAACCTTCCTTTTTTGAATCGAAAATATTTATTTTTGAAAGAGTGTTTCACTACTTCAATTAATTGTAATAGTAAGCGCGAGTAAACGGTATTGTGTAAAAGAAATAACTAAAATAATAATATGTGTTACTATTTAATACTCATCCACATTTCGTTTATTTTTTACAATAATAATTCACTACTAGGAACAGAGAAGCCTTTTGACACAAGGTAAAATTTTTGGGCTTGAGCATGGAGCAGTAAACCATGTTTGAGCCGTAAGAGTATATTTTCGACGAGCATCGAAAACTATTTAAATAACCTAATTGCACTAAATTCAAGCTTAGGATAGTTGCCTTCCTTCTCGATCTGCTATTACTCTGTTTTATATTAATAAAGCTGTTTTGGGGCCAATATTGCTACCTATAAAAAGTAAAGTTTAAATCAATTGAAGGTTCCAGGTCACAGCATTATAAAGCTTCATGGTTTATTTAAAAAAAGGCAATTTGCAAAAACGATACGTTTGAATAAATCTAGTGACTTTGAAACTCATGCTCATGTCTAAAAGATTGATCTTGTGTTACAAGGCTTCCCTGTTTCTAATCATGATTTATTGTACAAAATAAATGAAAGATGGATAAGCTGTAACTTTTAAACAATATTGTTTACTTGTTTTAGCTGTTACAATTGAAATAGTTAAACATTTTTTCCATTACAAACATTTTCGTTTAGGCAAAAAAGCAAAGTTGCTATTACGTTTGGATGGCAGTATTCAAGAAATAACTTGGAGTTGAGCGAAAGAGAGAATTTGGGGGAGGGGAAGCGCAGACCCCTCTCTCGTGGAGCAAAAGCGATGTTTCGGGCGGCTCTGAAATCTACCTGCTGACCCGTGGAGCAAAAGCGATGTTTCCAAAATTACCCTTAACCGTGGAGCAAAAGAGACACACGCACAAAATGAGACACGAATGACCCATAGAATGGTCACAAAGTCGATAAAATGACAGCGAGGGGGCGGTTTCCGGTGGGGGGTGGGGGGTTTTGAGGGGATGACAAACGAGAAAACTTTCACCAACAAAGCCTGAAAATAGACTGTCAAAAACACGAACGTTCTCACCTTTTGATGCGGTCAGATAACTTTTTAACTTATCACTAGTAAACCCGTTGCTCGGAATTTTAATTAAATCGTACGGATTCGCACAGGTTCACCTAGTAAAAATAATTATGGTACAGTATTCTAAAACTATATTATTAATGATATGGTTAAACTTCAATGTCATATCCGGTAATAGTGAGATTACATCCTAAGGTTCCTTATTACAATAATACTTGTGAGAATACTCTTTTACCTTTCAGGAGGTAATACGACTTAGGTTAAATTAATAGCTCAATTATTATAGATAGATATGGTTAAATTATTATAGTAGGCCCCTATGGCTTTACATCCTTACTGCAACCACAGAATATTACTTTGTACCAAAATAATTGTTAAAATGTAATTCCTTTAATACGATAGATTTTTTACATAACTATAACCAACACATTACAGTTGAACGAAATTAAAATTGATGAAACCTTTCAAACTTATATTTAATAAACTTAATCGAGCGTCTTTATACATTTTCATTTTTAGATTAATTTCAAACAAAATTCACACTAATGATCACCATCCCACATAGAAAATTTATATATAATTATATATTTAAAAAAATATATTTGAAATATATATTTACAAGTAGTTATATATTTCGTTAAGGTATTTTGAAATATATTTAAATATACCAATTATTGGACCGAGAAATATATAATTATATATTTATGAAATATATAAATTATATATTTCATAAATATATAAATTATATATTCATGAAATATATATAAATTATATATAATAGCAAATATATTTTTAAATATATTTAACTAAACCCATTTCCTAACTGATATTTTCAATTTAATTGTCAAAACTCTTCAAAAAATTAATAAATTGATAAATAAATACATAATATTAGCCTTACATTTTATTTTCATGAACGAAAATAGAGCGCCCCCGCTGGGTATCGAACCCGGGACCTTCACTACATCAGCTCTACTCCTTAACCCGCTCGGCCACTTTGACTCATGTTAAAAGTGGCATAACCTAGGATCTAAAACTGAATGTGAACGCTGTTTCCTTTTGGACTTGGAGTTGTACAATGCTTTTGCGTTGTAGCACTAGTCAATTTTTAATGGACAGCATTCAGTAATCAAATAGTTGCTATTGTATCTAACACACGTTTAATAATTAAAGGTTATCATATAAGCTGGTGAATCCTTTAAATTTTTTTTGTATTTTATATTAAAATTGATAATAGTTTGTCCAAAGTAGATGAATGAATGAACAATTTGATGTTATCGCAGTACCAGTATTTAAGTTCATATACTCCCCAATAATTTATAATGTATTACTAACAAATTGTTACTAGGCAAAATTATATGGCAGAGTTTCTCTTTTATTAACATGTATTTTAGCCGTACAATAAATTTGCCTACTTTTTAAAATGATATAATATTTTAATTACATTGCCAATAAAACCTGAAGTGTAGTACATCATTTGAAAGCTTATTTAATGGAAAGTCTTCTGTTGGTATTCAACATACTCTTAAGTCAAATTATGACATAAACCTAATGACGTAAGCTTTGATTCGTGTTCATAAAAAACTAAATTTCAAACTTTAACCGTAAGACAGAAGTTCAAAATGATTACTCTTCCTAATTATACTTTAACATTCTTCTTTATAATTTAACGAGGATTCTTAAAATGGTAATAAAATCCACAAAACATGGTTTTTAGTGCAGTTATAGGCATTTTATCAAGGGACGTACCGGTTTTTTTTTAGAAATGAAACTTCAGCCTTACTCTGTTTTTCTCCACATAGTGTTAAATTTATGAATAATGAATGAGAGCAATAGTAGGTTTTTATACATCATTTTAAAGCTTATTAAAAGGACAAGATTTTTATAATATTTGAAACATTCTACTGTCCAGTATAACATAGAAATACCGCCTCAAATATACTTTACATTTTCTCAAAAACCACAAATCTAGATTTTAATTAGAAAACAAGATTTTATATGGATGTTGAAACTCAATATTTCTGTATTATTCTTATTTGAAACTTTGTGAGGATTCTAAATATGGGAATGAAATCCATAAAAACACAATCTTTGATGCACTTGTAGCCATTTAATTTGAGCAAGGACAATATTGAAAAAATCTTATTTTATCCATTATTTACTTATTACCATGTTATGGTAACTTATATTTGTGCCTTTTTGTCAAAAATACCCTGTAGTTTATCACAAAAAAAATTTTAACACCAACTTCCTTCCACCGTGTTTATGGTGTTAATATATTTAAAATATATTGCTAAATATATTTCTGAAATATATTTCATTAAATATATTTGAAATATATCCTGGTATATATTTCAAATATAAACTAAAATTATATATATTTGATAATATATTTTTATATATTTAAAAATATATTCCTAAAATATATTCCGTAAAATATATTTAAAATATATATCCTGGTATATATTTCAAATATATTTTAAATATAAACTAAAATTATATAAATTTGATAATATATTTTTATATATTTCAAAATATATTCCTAAAATATATTTCGCTAAATACATTTGAAATATATCCTGGTATATATTTGAAATATATTTTAAATATAAACTGAAATTATATATATTTGATAATATATTTTTTATATATATTGGTCTTTTTCAATATATTTCAAATATATTTAAATATATAATTTTTCCATGTGGGCATAAATTCCAAGAAAATTGTATGTATACCTCACTAAGATCAAAGTGTCAAAGTCAAAAAAGTCAAGTTCACTATGGCGCCTTTGCCATATAGTAGTTTAAATAATACAGGAAAACAAACAGTGTTTTGAAAATCGACTGCAAGTTTGTTTACACCACACTCGTTTTTAATTAGATTGTGTTCAAATAGAAAATGAAGAAGTAAATTATGTTGGGGAAAAAGGCAGTTGTTTTCATATGTTTTACGTAATGTTTGCAAAAATTGCTGAAGTTCAGTTTCTGTTACTAAATTACAACCCCTTACTAAATCTACCATCTCATACATTAATGCTTAAAGTCTGCTTCAGTTTATATATTCAATGGTTTCAATTCCAATAATAACATATGGCTTTGCTGAAAAACTTTGTTTACTCTACTCAGCTGCTTTATTGAAATTTATATTCCCATGTTAAATCTTATGGACAAATACAAAACTTTGGGCGCCTAGGGCCGATTCCTTTAGTTCAATCTTTATAATTTTATTCCTGCAAAACTACACGCGAAGTACTTTCCAAAGACACCTAAATTATTAAAATCGGCCCAGTAGTTTAGAAGGAGTAATGGTCACTAAAAAAAACCCTAGCGTATTAAATAAGTATATAGATTATTGGAGGAATCAGCTGTGAATCCACAAAGGTGGCCATAATTAAGTTTAGCCTACTTACTTTAACTTAAAGAGCTTACGGGCTATATGGGGCTTACTATAATCCGGGAAGTGTTATTTTAATCATTATTTCGAGAGTTAGCATGTTCTATTGACCGTCATATTTTAGCTCTTTAATGATTTTTTTTCTGTTTGTACACCGTTTATTTGAGCTCTACGTTTGCTTGATAACCTAAAATGTCCATAAATTGTGCGAATCGGAATGAATTCTATAATAGTGAGTGAAATGTATAATTTTTTTCGAGGGGGGTTCCTGAGTTATTAATCAGTAACTATTAGTATGATCAGTTAAAAGGTTATGTGTTCATTTTTCAGCAAAACCGGTAGGCCGACATGTCTGTGGAAAAAACCTAGATGGTTACAGGAATGCGTAGTGACTGAGCTATATTATTTTGATTTGTAAAAACAATACAAAAGCTCTTTTATAAACTCATTGCAGAAGTTATTAAACAATATTTTTTTTGATACAGTACTTAAAAATAATTGAAAATATTTGTTCCAGCTGAAAAATTAACCGTAATACCTATGAATAAACAACCGATACACAAACACGTTTTATATTGGAATTCGTTGAAAATTAACATCCTCGGCTTGCAATGGAGTTTGGTCGCGGCGGGTGAATAAATGGTTACATATCAGTTATTTAGACGCTGCCCACGCCGCGTCGCTGTACGTGGTGTTGCTTCATTGAGTATTGAAGGCGCTGATAAATGCGTTATTGAGAAACGGTGTGGTTTTTAGATTGAATTGAGGGAACGCGGTTTAACGAAATTGAGAGATTGCTGACACAGCTTCGGTCTAACAGGCTGGTTAATATTGTTTAACGGTCCATGGTTTGTTGGCAAGGGGTTTTACTGGTTATCTGTCCAGCTTTAAAAAAGCCAGTGAAGACAGAAAAATTAAATGTTGGTTTCATGATTAAACCTTCCAGTTAATTCGAGATCAATGTAAACAAATATGACCATTTATCAGTTACCTCAGTGAAATTTTATAATATTTTTAAAAACATAACATTTACAAGCCTTAGTATTTGCTTTATTTTCCCGTGTTGGGCCGGGACAGAATGTCCAACAGTATCCCCTGCTTGTCGTAAGAGCCGACTAAAAGGGGAGGGGGACGCAATGGTCCTTTTTCGCGTCTCCTTTTCACAACTGCATTCTCCGTTTCATTTCAATAGCCCGGTTGTTTTTTCTAAATCATTCCGGCCTACTTGCCGGGGTGACTCTGGGTTCTTCAGCCTCCACTGCGCTGGGGGTCTAGAACGAGCAGAGGGTACAGCTTAAAAACTGGGTTCTGCACCTCCCAGGCTGCCGGATAGTACAGGGGCCCGGGTCAGCCCAGCCAGCTGACCTGGCTGCCCTATCAGCCGGCGAAAATCCCCTTGGCCGTGGTGGTGCCGGTTGGCGACCGGATAGGGCCCTGCTGCGGTCACGGGGGGGCTCTGCCGAGGCCACTGCTCGTCTGGGACCGCCGGTGTTTTGGAGGCGGTCGAACACGGATATAGTTGCTCTGGCGACGGGTCGGTTTTGACATTCACAATGGGGCACTGTTTTGGGGGGTAACAAACGCCCAGTCTTGGGGGCTAATCCAGACATTATGAGCGGTTCACAAGAAAAAACTATTCAAAAGGTGCAAGAACCTTCCCGGGGTACCCTAACCCCAAAAACGAACCAGAGGGATCAATTTCCTCGCCTACCCTCTCAAAGTGGGGACGTCGAGGTAGAAGACCCCTTTGGCCGGAAGCCTCGTGTCGCGAGGTCGCCACAAGGCCGAGCGACACCAACTGCCTCGGTGACAAGAACACCGGTGCTCACCGAGCAAGCATCTTCCGGCGGCGTTGAGTCGATGCACACCGACCCGTCCCCCTTCCAGGCGGTGATTGCACTTGCCAGGCAGCAGGAGGAGGAGCACCTTCAAAAGTGCTTCGCCACCCTCGCTGTCATGAAGGCCGCGACAGGCAGGCAGAAGAACATCAGCAGGGATGTGCAGGAAGGCATAGTCCAGTTGGAGACTAGCCTTAACCACATCCTTCAGCTGAGGAAATCTTGGCAGTCGTGCGAGTCGGTGACTGCTTCGACGCAGACGACCCCATCACTGCGCGTTAAGGCTCAGCCGGCCGGTGGGAAACGGGCTGCTTCCAGCCCCGCCCAACCGGAGGCTGAGAAGAAACCCAGAGGTGACGGTCCAGGGGAGACATCGGACCCCGAGAAATGGACCGACGTCGTTAAGAGGAAGGGGAAGAAGAAGAAAGTCCCACCCCAGCAGCCTGGAAGCCAGCCCGGCCCTCAGGACAACAAGAAGGCGCCGAAGAAGAGGTCACGTAGGACGCGGCCAGACGCCCTTCTCATCAAGCCGTCGGAGGGGAAATCCTACGCCGACGTGCTGGGCGAGATTCGCAGCAAAGCGAAGCCCGATGAGAAGGGCGCCGTTATCAAGGCCATGAGGAAGACCCGAGCCGGCGATCTTCTGGTCGAACTCGGGGACGCCTCCGAAAGCAAGTCCGCCTTCAGCGAAGACCTGAAGAACATCTTGGGGGCGAACGCGACTGTCAGCGTTCTCGAGCCCAAGTCGACGCTGGAGGTGAGGGACCTCGACGAGCTGACGACCGAGGCGGAGGTGACTGCAGCTGTCAAATCCGCTATCGGCGAAAACGTCGAGGTGAAGACTTTCGTCTCGAAGGCGAATGCTCGAGGCCAGAAGGTGGCGATCCTTACGCTGGGAGCCAGAGCAGCTGCGAAGCTCCTGGAGAAGGGCCACCTGAAGATCTGGTACGTGAGCTGTCGGGTACGCGAGAAGCTCGTGGCCTCCAGATGTTTTAAATGTCTGGGGTTCGGTCACGTCGCTAATCGCTGCTCTGGACCCGATAGAAGCAAGCTCTGCTTCAAGTGCGGCGGCCAGGACCACAGGGCCAGCGCGTGCAGCGCAGCGTTGTCCTGTGTCCTGTGTACAGAAGCCGGCTTGAAGGGCGACCAGGTCAAGCATTCCGCTGGGTCTGGTCGTTGCGGGCAGTACAGGCGGGCCATCCAGGAGCTTCGCCAGAACCAACAGAAATGATCAGTGTTCTGCAACTTAATATGCAGAGGAGCAGGACAGCAAATGACTTGCTGTTCCAATTCGCCACGGAGCAGGGTGCTGACCTACTGCTTCTCAGTGAGCAGTACCAGAACCGACGCTCTGCGCAGTGGTTCTCGGACCCCTCCGGCACTGCGGCGATTTGGATCTTGGACCTCGGGAAGGTGCCTGTTCTCGATTCCGGATCGGGCAACGGCTTCGTTTGGGTGAGGAGCAGGGGTTTCACCGTCTTCTCCTGTTACCTCACGCCTAACCAACCGATCGCAGACTACCGCCACATGGTCGATTCCATCGAGGATAAGATCATGAACACCTCTGGCGGGGTGATAGTCGGTGGCGATTTTAACGCCAAAGCCGTGGAATGGGGTTCTCCGCGGACCGACACTCGAGGACGTTACGTCTTCGAGTCGGCTGCCAGGTCGGGCCTTTGTATCCTCAACACGGGCGGCATTTCCACCTTTCGCCGTCCGGGGTGCAGAGAGACGATCCCTGACATATCTCTTGCCTCTGAAGGGATTGCCCAGCGGATCTCCGACTGGCGTGTCAGCGAGGACTACTCCTCCAGCGACCATCAGGCGATCCTTTTCAAGGTCCTTCCCGAGGGCGCGCGCTTGCGCGCTGAACCTGCTCCTCTGGCTCGACGCTGGATCACCAGTCGTCTGAGCAAAGACACTTTTAAAGAAGTAATTAAGGACCAGAGCATTGTGAATTTCACAAGTGCCGAAGATCTGGCAGCATCGACGATGCGACTCATCGCGACCGCATGTGAGCAGTCGATGCCCGGAGTTTCCCGCCGCCACAGGAAGAAGCCGGTTTACTGGTGGACGCCTGAAATCGCGGAACTCCGGAGGAGATGCCTTGGTCTCCGACGAGCTGCGCAGCGAGCCAGGAACCGCCCTGATGCAAATGCCAGATCGGCTGAGCACAGAGCGGCCCGCCGAGAGCTCCGCGGTGCCATCAACCGGAGTAAAGTCAGGTGCTGGAAACAGCTGTGTCAGGATATCGACAACGACCCCTGGGGGACGGGCTACAAACTTGTAACCCAGAAGCTAGGGGCTCGCTCACCACCTGCGGTCATGGAACCACAAGCCATGGCCGCCGTCGTCGACACACTGTTTCCCAGCCACCCAGTTCGACCAGTCAGGGAATTCGGAGAGGTAGGCGCCTTCCCAGCTTTCCGGGAAGAGGAACTCACCGCCGCCGTCCGATCCCTACGACCCAGAAGAGCACCCGGTCCCGATGGCATTCCGGCGGAGGTGCTCAAGCTCGCTGCGGAGGTGAATCCAAGGCTTCTGCTCGACATGTTCAACGCGTGTCTGGCGGAAGGCGTTTTCTTTTCGTCGTGGAAGGTTGCCCGCCTTGTCCTTATCCCGAAGGCGAAGAGCACACCGGGGACCCCTTCTTCTTTCCGACCCCTGTGTATGCTCGATACGGCCGGGAAAGTGCTTGAGAAGCTCCTGCGCGTCAGGCTGACCGAGGCCATCGTCTCTGCGGGGGACTTGTCCCCGCAGCAGTACGGCTTCAGATCCGGTCGCTCTACCATCGACGCTATTCAGGAGGTAGTTGAGGCAGTGCGGAGGGCGGAGGACCACAACCACTGGTCGCGCCGCGTGGTCCTTCTTGTCACGCTCGACGTGAAGAACGCTTTTAACTCCGCCAGGTGGAGCGATATGCTGTGGGCGCTTGAGCATACGTTCCAAGTTCCCTCCTACCTCCTGCGTATGATAGAAGCGTATCTGTCAGACCGCGTTCTGTTGTACGACACGACCGAAGGTCAGCGGCGCATTCCCATCACTTCCGGGGCTGCGCAGGGGTCCATTCTCGGACCAGATCTCTGGAACGTGTCCTACGATAGCTTGCTGAGGCTAGACATGCCCGATGAGACCCGCCTCGTTGGCTATGCTGACGACGTCGCTGCCTTGATCGCTGCGAGGAACGTCGAGCAGGCAAAACTGAGGCTCAGCGTTGTAATGGCCAAGGTCAACGGGTGGATGCGAGATCACGGCTTGTCCCTGGCTATCAGTAAGACGGAGATCGTCGTCCTCACCAAAAAGAGGATAAACACCGTGTTCCCGGTGCAGATAGGTGACGTCACACTCGAGACTAAGCCTGCTGCAAAGTACCTGGGAGTCATGGTCGACAGCAGACTGTCTTTCGGCGAGCAGACCCAGCGCGCCGCCGACAAAGCCGCTAAGGGTGTCGCTGCCCTTGGTAGGCTTATGCCCAACGTCGGCGGTCCTCGTTCCTGCAAGCGCCGTCTGCTCATGACTGCCGTCCAGTCAGTCTTGCTGTACGGGGCGGAGGTATGGGCTCACGCACTCGAGAAGCGAGTCTACCGAGACCGGCTTGCCCGAGTCCAGCGCCGAGGAGCTCTGCGGGTCGCTTCGGCCTACCGCACAGTCTCCGAGCCTGCTGTGATGGTGATCGCCGGAGTCATCCCCGTCCTCTTTCTCGCGAGGGAGAGGCAGGCGATTTACCGGAGGAGGCCTGAAGTGGGCCGGGAAACAGCTGCCAGGGAAGAGCGCGATCGCAGCTTCGACTCCTGGCAGCGCGACTGGGAAGCCGAGCCGAGGGGACGTTGGACCTTCCAGCTCATACCTTCCGTCCGACCATGGGTGGAGCGGCAGCACGGCGAGGTCGATTACTACGTGACCCAGTTTCTTTCTGGACACGGGTACTTCCGAGCCTATCTGCACCGGATGGGCAAAGTCGCCAGCCCGGACTGTCTGTATTGCCCCGGCATCCCAGATACGTCCGAGCACACCTTCTTTCAGTGCGACCGTTGGCACGTCCGCCGAGCCTCGCTTTCATCTGAGATCGGCGTGATCGTCAGCCCAAACAACATCGTTGGAGCTATGCTCCAGGGAGAGGGCAACTGGAACTGTGTCAAGCACTACGTCCAGGCCATTCTTCGGGCGAAAAAGGTCGACCTCGATCGGCCTTAATCCTCAGCATTTCCCCACGGAGGTTGCCCTAGCGGCGTAATATCAAAGGCCTAGCCCGAAGTAATGTGTGAAACAGTTCCAGGCTAGTGTCCTCGGTGCCGAGGGAGGTGGTTTAGTCGGTAGTTCACGGGACATCGAGCTCGTGGGAGTCCGACACTACTGAGGGGACAACGAGCCCCTCAGTGTGCGTAAACGCATTCCACCTCCTACCCAAAAAAAAAAAAAAAAAAAAAAAAAAAAGTATTTGCTTTATTGAAAGCCGTTTCAATGGTAAATAATTGTTTTTAATAATTTTGTATTTTCCTCTCATGCAAGAAGGAATTAAAAACAAATTGTCTAGGATCTGAGTATCCAAAAATCAATATTACAAATTTTACTAATTACGATTAACTTGAAAATTAAATTCATTTTCTCACAAATTTAATTTTAATATTCTTGTCTTTTTTAAAGTTTGCCGAATACTTGAGTCAGAATGATTCATGTCTTTTAAAATACAAATAGATTATATTTTAGGGAATTTTAATATATACAACAGCTAAAATCAAAATCACACTAAAGTCATCGCCAAACAACCCATTAACCCAAACGTATATCAAAAGATAGGTTAATTAATTATTTCATGATTGGCAACACTGCGTGTACGCCACAGCTGATTGTAGCGCCGGCAGCGGATGAATCAATCACCTTGATACAATTTCATTGTTGACTTGTGAGGACTTGTTATCAGTGTCGTCTTCTCTCGTATCATCAAACCAGCTGATTAATGATAAGCTATTACAGCTGTTTGGGCGTGTAATTTACTTCTACGTGTGCTTTACGATCAAGTAATTTCGTGCAGTTAATCAGAGGAAATTTTTAAATGCTAGTGTTTCGTGGTTCGTTTGAGATATAGTTTATTATGGATGAAACGTTTACTGGCAAGGTAATCTTAAATCTCTTTATCGTTTCATATTCATTAACATTTTTTGGGTTACTATCAACAGTTTAACTATACTAACACGATCTCTGAAATTGGTGGTTTTAATTCGTTAAGAACAAAAGTAGTAGTATAATTAATTATAATATTATATTTGTACTGTATTGGTTAAATGGACAGATACAAATAATTAACAATTTTTTTAAAACGCCAAATTATTTATGTGTTGATAGCCTAGTTTGCTGAGAATTTTGCATTGCTTGTCGTCGGAGATCAAAGGAACAACCTCAGACATTAATTAAAGGTTTGCTTGAATACTTCAATATAGGCCCAAAAAAAAATGCTGGTTTTTATCCTTATGAATATTTGTATAGGAAATTTGATATCCCCTCGTCAATAATTTTTGCTCACATGTTATTTACGTTTAGACCGAAGAAAAATGTTTGAATTACCCAACCATTGAAAAGAAAAATGTGGTATTTTTGTACAATGTCAAATTATTGACTTCGTAAATAACATTTACCTACGCCATACTACTCTCACTTAACGAACCTCCGGTGCGCGAATTTAGTCTCGGAATCACTTGTTTATCGGAATTGTCTGGCAATATTTTCCCCGAACTGTTAACAACTGTACGAAAACAATTCTAATGGCTGTGACGGAGCCATGATGAAGCCGAATGCCGCCGAAGCGACCCGAACGTACCCGAGCGATCTAACGTGTGTTAGAAGAACATCTTGGAGAACGGATCTTGGGAGTTTTCATTATTTTATTAGGTGCGTAGTATGGCGTAACATATCGTACGTCACTCCTCTGAAATGTTTTTACCGGGCTCGCATGGTAGCAACCACACCCGTCCGGCAAACACCTGTTTCCCTGACTAATAACGTAATATATCCACAGGTCTATCTCAGTTGATAAAATGAAACCACTCAGTAAAACAATTACGCTTTACGAAATCACGAGTATAAAACCAGTTGTAATGTACGTTTCAGAGTATTGCAAACAGTTCAGTACAGGTCTGTTCAAAAAACGTGGCCAAGGTCTTGCTAAAATTAACGTTAGTCTTATTGGATGGACTAGGCCACTAACTTTGATGCGCCCTATACACTGCAAAATGCCTGAGTGGGTTGGTGTCATGTATCACAATACTCATACACTACAAAATGGTGATCACACGTTCAAAATTCGCTCCTAGACAATTAGTTCTCTAGAGTACCAACAACAAAAAACATATTATCACTGAAATTCAATCATGACTGTCAATTTAACACGTCGGCGTTCTATTTATTCACATGTAATTTGTAAATTACTACTGCCAAAAATAATGACTAACGGTTACCGGCCAAATGACAGTTGATAAATTAACAGACAGGACAACAATCAAGTGATTATTGATTATTGATTACTGATTATTGTTGGAAGTTAACGAACTCGTTGTCTGCCGTAATCAAGTCTCGCTTTTTCAAAACAACGTTTGGTATTTCCTTTTTTTATCACTGGTCGATTCAATCAGTACTTATTACTCAAAGACCTAATATGTTCATAAAAATGTGTATGAAGAGTCGCTTTTTAACTAATCATAATTTACCTCTTTAGTAATTTCTTGCCTATATTAATTGATTTGATGGATCCTATGAAATCAAGTTTGATTTTGTGCACTGCAATAGCTATATATATTTGGTGTTAAATATAAATATAAATATTTATAATTAAATATTTATTATAAATTTTATTAATTTATTAATTTTTAATTAATTTAATTTAATTATTTAAAAATAATATAAATATTTTCGACGACCGATTGGCTAATTTATTATTTTATGATAATTGGCTACAGGGTGTATTGTAGTACTAAAAAACAATAGTCGTTTATAGTCAGGATCGTATTACGTGGCCCAGGCCATCGGTAGCCCTAAGGGTCAAATTAACATTAACCTTATGGGCGGTCTAGGCGAGGTTATTTTTATCGGTCTACACAATAATGTTGTAGGACGATTCAAATAACGAGGCCTAGTCCGTCCATAAGACTATTGTTAATCTTAGCATTGGGCTTATGGACGCCGTGGGCCGCATTATTCGGTCTGTACTGCTGAAAGAAAGTACGTAATACATAGCTCGAACTTAAACATAACCACTAAACATTATACTGTATTGACATTTTTACGATTCATGTTTTTTTAGTTCGTTGGGTATTTTTTGGTCGTCCGGCAAGTAATTTTACTAATTTTGTTTGTTATATATAATATAATTTGTAGGCCAGACTACTCATGGAAAACGTTCCAATCTTACATTAAAATATGTATCATGTATGTTATATTCCAAGTAATATAAATCAGTAAAAGTATGTTCTTCCGGAAAACTTTTAATAACTGAAAAAACCCTCTATTTCGGCATACTTGCTTAATGAATCATGGAGGTTTATTCATATAACAAGGTTTAGATGGATAAATTAAACTGGCAAGACGATTGAAGAAGATAGTTTATCAATTTTGTCAATTTCCATTGCTCTTGACAATAACATTTGTCCGTGGTCATTTATAGGTTTGGGAGTAATTCTGTTTCAACCAAAGTGTAATATATAGATAATATATTACAGTGGTAAATCTTTATTTATTACAATTTTTCAAACTAGGCCAATATTTTCTCAGGATTTATTGTAAGTTTGGCAAGAGAGAAAAACATTTTCGTGCCGTTCTCAGTTCTCACTTTCTTTTTCACTTGGATAAAATGATGAAGTGTTTTTCACTTATAGAACGAAATACGTTTGTTTTTACTCGAAAATGGGTTTGAAATGTCTGGCTCTTAAAACGTTAAAACGTTAAGAGTAACAAAAAATAGCAAATAATTTGAAGTCGAAAAATCCAACGTGTGGAATTTATAAACAAAAATCATAAATATTCATAAGTACTATAGGACTGGTAATCTTTGGGAAAGTAAGAGATTTTGCTATCGTAATTAATATATTAATCTCAATCTATAGTAATATTAAACGTCAAATCTACTCACTAAAGCCTATTTGCAAGAAGAGGGTAATTTTAATTTCATTTTCAAAACCGGTGTACGAATCCAACCAGATCACCATCATCAGATCAGATCATATGATCGCTTTCGAGGTTGGGAAATGGGCTTATATTTCATCCAACGTTCTGTCATGATTAACTATACAACTGTTTCAACAATCATT
The DNA here is from genome assembly GCA_035578135.1 of Flexamia atlantica. Classification (NCBI taxonomy): domain Eukaryota; kingdom Metazoa; phylum Arthropoda; class Insecta; order Hemiptera; family Cicadellidae; genus Flexamia; species Flexamia atlantica. Next base: position 1,337,837 of record JAQJVK010000065.1, on the reverse strand, counting down.
CGTGTTCAAAGGTATACAATTTTATTTCTTACAGCAAAACTTCTTTGAATGTGTTGATTTTTATTATGTTATCACTAATAATAATAATTATCACGATCATCACACTCATCCTTCACTCAAATTCAGGGTAACGTCCTCCATGAGGTACCTGTCTCAAAAAGAATGATTAAGACTAGTTATACTGTTAATAGGTTATAAAATTGTCTTATACAGATACCAAGAGACATTTGTTAATTCTTTAAAATATACCTTGGCCTTATCTATTGCATTTAATTTTGATATCTTGAGGCGCCTAACTATAAAAACAATTTAATACTTGAACATGAGTCAATTTTTTTCATATTTCCAGACTTGATCTACTGTTTGAACACAGGAATTTTTCAATTGGGAGTTACAATAATTTTTTCTCAAAAATGTGGACTGGGCTACTAAAGTTGACATGACCTATACAATGAAACATAAGTGTTACTGTAACGAATAACAATACTCATACACTAGAAAATGTGATCATACTTTGAAAATTCCCTGCTTGTAACACAATTAGGTATTTTAGACATTGATTAATTGAGTAATCATCATAACGTCAAGTACCAACAATAAATTATCACTGGCATTCAATTACGACTTTTAACTGACTACGTAAGCGTTCTATTTATTCACACGTAACCTTTCAGTTCCCCCTGTCTGAAATATTAACAAACGGTAACCGGTCAAATGATTGGATCAACCAATTGATAAATTTTAATAGACAGGACAACAATAAGATGATTGTTGATTACTGTTTACTGATAATTGTTGGAAGTTGACGAACTCACTATCCCACGTTATCAGGCCGCATTTTCAAAACAAAGTTTGTTATTCCCTCTTTTTTATCACTGGTCGATTTTATTGGTGCCAGTTAGTTATAGTGTGTCCATAAAAGTTTTAAAAAAGTTTAAAGAATATTTCATTTATTATGTTACTAATTTCTGGCCTGTTAATAGGCTATAAATTATTTTGAGGGATAACCCATCATGTTAATGTCAATTCTGAAAGTAAGGCTATTTTGGTAAACATATTTGGTTTACCACCTCACTCCTCACTGAGCGATTAGCATAAAAATATGTACTATTGGAAAGGGATACAAGGTCGAGGATGGAACTTCTCTAAAACGAATATCCTACATAATGAAGTAAGAAGTACCCAAGGCCGTCCATAAGTAACAATGATAAAATTAACCTTAGCCTCACGGTTTGACTAAGACAAAGTATTTGACACAAACGCAATTACTGTAGAACGAACGTCTGAATTACGTTTATGAATGTGTATTATTATGTAATAAATAGCACTAACACTATACTAGCAATTATGTATTAGTTTTTTAGGGTGCGTATCTTTTTAAATAGTTTCGCATTTTCCATTCGTCTGTCAACCAATTATTCTAAAGTAAAATATGAAGTAATTCCAAGGTAATTCTCTGTCTAAATTATTTATGGACGAAAGTAGTAGATCGTGGTATAATCTATTTTACATGGAAAATAATGTAAAAAGCTGAAAACAAGACCTCTGTTTTGGTGACCTGTTAAATTTCTTAATAAATCAAAGGACTAATTATAAAATACGTTTTGATTAGATAAATTGATTTGGCAAGAAGATTGAAGAAGGCAATTTATCAAACTCTACAATACCCGTTGCTCAAGGCAGACATTGGGCCATGAAATTTATCCTTGGTCATTTATAGGTTTCGCTGTAATTCCGTTTCCACCAGAGTGTATTTGTAGAAAATATATCACAGCGGTAAATCTTTTTTATTGGGATTTTTCAATCTAGGTCAATATTCTCTTACCTCTTATAATACGGTTTGATAAAAAAATGTTGTCTCTCATTGGGCCTGATGATGGTTGGTGTGACCAACCGAAATCGATCGCCATTTTCCATCTTGTATGTATGTTTACCGTCTTGTATATGAGTACAGTATAGGTGTAAATATATTTTAAGTGTTGTAAGACGTCTTTTATTTATATCCATTATATAAAACAACACGTATCATGCTAAACAAGAAGTTATTTTTAAAAAATGTGTCGAGTCTAAAAAGTTTACCTTTTTTTATCCGAGCTGGAAAAGAATATTTAGTGTTTTCCATTAGTGGAACGATCCCACTTTGTTTTTATTAAAAAGGGGTTTTAAACTCTTTGTCAGGAACTCTTAAAACTTTGCCTTTAGAGGGACCTGCAATGAATACCTCTGACACGTTTTGACGCGCTTTTAAAAGGCGCTGAACAATTTTATAACTTTTTTTATAAAGGAAATAAAACGAGGAAACAGTAAAATATTTTCTTCGATACTAACATTCATAGCAAAATTCCATTTTATTATGGCTATGCTAAATAAAATACAACTTTTAAAGATTTTTTTTAGGAAATATATCTCACGATACTGTTTGATTGGAAGTTTTGGGTGAACAATCACGAATTTGAAGTAAATTAACGGTATCAGTGATTGACAATCATACGTTTTCTTTTAAGCTAACAATGGTGAAGATAAACTAATATCACAAAATACAACATAATTATCCCACAATACAGTAGAGTATCTCACAAAAAATGACGGGAGTTTTAAAAAATCGGTTAGTAATAAGGGAAATTCTTTGATGTTTGAACGTAATTAAATTAGTATCAATTTTCTCCATAACTACTGAAAGTAGACCGAAAATTTGCAATACTGGATTATTTATTCATTGGAGCCAAATCTAATGGTTGCAAGTGAACCTTGTTTAGAGGCAAAAATTTTTGTGAAATTTTGAAAGAAAAAGAGCCTGATTTGTAACAGTCATGCGGGTGTTGCCTTTTTGCTTGGCACTGTAATCAATTAAATGTTTATGAAAATCGTTAGGCCGTTTTTGGGAATTAGATTTTTATAATTTTTCTAAGGTTTTTATTGTGTAAACAACTTTAAAAATCAAAATTAAAAAATGCTTGGAGACTTTATACCTACATGCCAAATTTCAAAAAAATCGGACCTCTGGTGTCGTCTCTAACTTTATTTACATCTACATACACAGAGGGCCGGTCAGACACCACTCCAAAAACCACTTTTTTGAACTCAGGGAGCACTAAAAAGAATATTACTGTGAACAACTCAAATGCCGACTAAAATAATACTTTCTCCATATATATCCCATGTTTTAAAAGAAGAGTGTAAAAATCCACGAGTGAATTTACTAATTAATGAACCACAATTACAAATTGTTTAAAGTATTGTAGCTCTTTTCGGGTATACAAGGGACATTCTTGTTTCAAAATAATTCATTGATCTAATTTATAACAATGGTGAACGTTAAATTTAGATACCAAACTTGTAGGATCGAGATAAATTAGTTTCACTATTTAATCCGGTGTTCACGTTCAACAAATGCAGTGTGACACTGACAGCTGATATTAATGTGCGGAATGTCAGACAGTCAGCTGTTTATCCGGTAAATCAGCTGATTAATTGTGCGTCACATGACAGACCGTATGATCGCTGTCATGGTGGGAAATGGGCTTATATTGTCCAACCTACGTTCTGTAATGATTAACTGTGCACCTGTATCAACTCATGCTTAACTTTACTCGTGTTTAAAGTATGTTAGTTTGCTTCAAAAATGATATGTTGCTGTTCCATATCCAGAAAAACTTCTTTGTATTTATTTATTTCTATTATATATCTCTAGTTAAATTTTTCGTAGGCTAGAAAATTGCCTTACACGTATATAAAAACGTTGGTTTATTCGTAAAAACATTATCATCAGTCCTCTGTTACTCCACAACAACTAAGCAACAAAAATTACTCTGTTACTTAACAACTAAGCATATCAATTTTTTTACTTTTGAGTTAGTTTCAATTTCAACATCTAAATGATATTATTTTGTCACTTTGTGATACGCTTTGATGCGTTTTGAAGACGTTGATCAATTTTAATCTCTTTTTGTTGAAGTAAAGTTTAATGAAAGAGTCTTCGGCAAACAATTGTTCTTTGACGCTACAATTATATAAAAATCAAATATATTTCCAAAGAGTTATATTTAAAACTAAATAAACTTGTTATGAACATAATCAATAACAAAATATATCTCATGAATTAGTTTTATTATATATTTTGTGGGAAATAGCAACTAATTTGAAGTCAAAATTCCACGTGTGATTTTGCAATTTCTAAACAAAAATTATTAATATTTACAAGTACCAGAGGCATGGTTATCTTTGGGCAAATAAGGTAATTTGCTATCGTAATTAATTTATTTATAACAATTTATTGCAATGGTGAACATCAAATTTACACTCTGTATTTGCAAGAAGGAGGTAAAACCGATGTACGTATCCAACCAATGCAGTGAGACAATGACAGCTGATATTAATGTGCGCAATGTCGGACAATCAGCTGTTTATCCGGTGAATCAGCTGATTAATTGTGTGTCACGTGACCACACCGTATGATCGCTGTCGCGGCGGGAAATGGGCTTACATTGTCAACCTACGTCCTGTAATGATTAACTGTGCTACTGCTTCAACAATCAGTCATGTTTAAAGGTATGTTGGCTTGCTTCAAAACTTATTTGTTGCTGTTTCAGTTCCAGGAAAAGTGTTTTGTATTTATTTATGTGTAGTACATATCTCTAGTTCAGTTTTTCATAGGCTAGAAAAATTTCCTTGCACATTTATGAAAACAAACATTGGTTTATTCGTAAAAAAAATGTTTATAAATTCTCTGTTACCTGTAACAACTAAGCTTATCAGACTTTCTACCTTTGAGTGGTTTGATTTTCAAATGCAACTCAATCATTTATATTTTATGATTTTGGTATATTACACACTTTTTTAAATCGTTAAAAATTTTGACAATTAAAAAACGCTGAGCTAAATTAATCCTATTAAAAGTGTCGACGAATCTTTCCTAGGTTAGCACATATGGTAAATTCTGAGGCCTGCATTATACTGTGAAACGTTCTATAAAGATATTTCATAAAAGATTCGATTGGACCAATCAAAATTAAAGTTTTAGTTTTGAAAATATATTGTTGCTGAATCATTAAAAATTAAATTTTATATTGTAATAAGGACCTTAGTTTTGGGGTGAAAACTCTGCTTATAAAAATAGTGACTGGTATACCGCTTTTTAATTATAACTTATTTAGCTAAACTTCCAGAAATAACGTCTCTTTCAATATAACGAAAATATCGAAATTTTTAACCCGATATTTCGTAAATGTCGATATTAAAGGTTTCGATTATGAAAATCGATACATCGATGTTATAGAAGTAATTGCATTTTCATCCGCATACTCATTAGATTCACGTTACAAATGCTGAATGCGCTTACATCTGTTGACTTGTATTTGATTGTCTTCGGCTCGATGTCAATTCGCATTTCATAGACCGCTTTACATGCAAGCTGAGTTGAAACGTTTCTGTCGCATTTTCATGAGAATGCAAATAAAGTAATGTTAATTAGGTTTTCCTTTATAAAAATAACATACGATAGTAAGTTTACGTATTTGGTGATTAAGGTTTAAATAAACTAGTCCCAATATTTAGGGAAACTACTTCCCTAATTTTCTACCTGTTTCATTACTTCTTTGTTATCATACTCAGCTAAAAGCTTGCAGATACTTTGTATAAAATGTCAGAAAGATATAGAGACAAAGATAATCAACAGATAATCGACAAAGATATAGAGTAAACAAACGATTAGCCTGGATGCGACATTTACTTAGAATACTCGATTATTTTGACAAGTCGAAATTTATGGTCGATTATTTGAACCAGTCGATTGAACCAGTCAAGTTTGAGTAGTCGTTTTCAACAGACTACTCAACCACTGAACCAATTATATTTTTTGTGTTTTTACCGGTTTTTGCTCGTTTGACTAGTTAGATCGACTAGACTAGTCGATGTTTGATACGGCAACTAATCGACTAGTGAACTAGTGTGTAGACTAGTCGATGTTTGATACGGCAACTAATCGACTAGTGTGAACTAGTGTGAAGACTAGTCGATGTTTGAAAGTAGTCGATAATACAGTATCATTTTCAAAAGCTCTCAGATAGAAGAACAGTGCTTTTGATGCAGTTTTTACATAAATTGTTGAACAATAGAATTGATAGTATGCATCCTTTAAAAAAGTTAAATTTTCATGTTCTCAGAAGTAATTTAAGACTTTCTAAATTTTTTTGTCATTCCTTGTTGCAATACTGAAAGTCATTTCAATTTTCCTTTCTTGAAAATGTTAAGAATTTATAATAGTAATCATACCATCTTAGATTACATATAGTTTATTTACCAAAAAATGTTTAGCCTATCTTTTAAATTAGATATAAATTTTCATATTTTGTGTTATAGTAATAATGTGCCATCGTAATCTTCATTCCTACTTTTATTGTGACCAGCATTTTTTTTCTTTTTTTCTCTTTTCTAATTAGTTTAAACGACTGCCACTGTTAATTTATTTATATATTTTGCACAATCTTTTTCTTGATATTTTTATTTATTAATAGTATACATTTTTGTCATCATAGCTGTTTTAGGATTACCCTGTAGCTGTCTTTTGTATTTTGAATTGTTATGCAATTATTGAAATGCATGTGTTTATTGAATAAATAAATAAATGCAAAAATAAAAAATTATGAAGAATAGTCGATGTTCCCATCGGAGGGTTGAAAGTAAACAACCCCCTTTTTTAACTGCCTTTTTTATTGTGCGTAGAATAGGCAAAGCTTATATTAGAAATGTTTCGCGCTTTCGTTGGACCGGACGGGCAGAGCTGACGCTCAATCACTCATTACTTGACAATTAAGACAGTGTTTCCATCGAAAAGTGTTTAGTTCGTGAATGAAATGTCAGAACCCACGTCGTTTATGTTTTTTTATGGGGTTTTGTCCGTATAGATATATCAAGAGGCAACAATAAAAATATTGGTTGGAGCGAAATATACCGCAAACAGGTTTCATCGTCAATAATAGTTCCTTAAGCCTTTTTGAAGATTAATTTTATTTTCATATCCTACTTCCTTAATGTAATACATTATTTTATAAAATAAATACGTTTTGAATCCAGTTGAGGACATCTGAAACCTGTGACAGTTAACGTTAGTTATACAAATATTCAACGTCAACAAACATTTTTTTTTAGTTTTTTACTAACGACAAACGACTAAGGAAATACTACTAAAAAGTAAAAACGCCGGCTAAGAGAGAACGGCAAAATGGTTACTGCTTCAGTTTTGCATTTATATTCTCGAAGGCGCTCGGTCGATTGTAAAAGCCAGTCACCGTCAACCTGAAACAATGTCCCTTATTCTTCTTTCACAAATACCAACAACCATTTCGTAATTTAGGGTCCTAAAAAAAAGTTAATCAAAAACATGTTTTATTTTTATTTTCAAATTGTTTACAGTGAGTATTTTATTTTAGCAGAGGATAGAGAATAATTACAACTTGATAACGAAAGACAGTTTTATCTTGTTTTGAAATGCACTTTCTTAAACGTTGAGGTTGTGAATTATGATAATGTGTTTTGTGAGTAAAAAATAACATTCCAGACTGAAACTTAATGTACCGGTAGTGAATGTTTCCTAGTAGATAAAGAAACGGAAATTATTTCAAGTTTACAACCTTGTTGCGTTTTCAAACCCAGTACCCCTTAGACATATTTAACTTGTAATGGGTATGTGTGTGTGTGTGTGTGTGTGTGTGTGTGTGTGTGTGTGTGTGTCAATAAGTATTTTTAATATTTTCGGGGGGAGGGGGGAGGGTTGGGGGAGGGGGGGAGGGGGGTTCGTCCGTCTGTACTTGAAATGTATCAAGTGGCAACCAATCAATACATAAATATGAATAAATAAATAAAGGCGGGAGCAAACTAAGCAAAACCGGACTCATCATCACGCACAGGTTTAAACCTTTGTGATGATTAGTTTCAAATAATTATAAAACAGCCTCCTTGTACAAATGTATAATTTATGAGAAATAAAGATGTTTTGATTTGATTTGATTTGTTTTTCTGAGAAGAGTAAAATTATGAGTATATAAGCTACCGTTTATGTAACTTTGTAATACTTTCGTAAATCTTGTTCTCATTGGACATTTAAAATAACACACTTTTCAGACACAAAATACACGCTTAAAATATAAATATACCACTGATCAAAATGTGTGATTGTTTTCCATCTCACATAAATGTTGCTGTTGATTCGTTGATTGACCGTTCAAGAAAAACCGAGTTTAATACCGTGGCCCTGGGAATGGCAAAAGAATATCGATATATCGGTTCAATAGTTAGATAGTTTAGTAGATAGTTTAGTTCCGATCTATCGCAAAAAACATATCGATATTTTTGTTCCGATATCATCGATTTATCGATATTTCTTTTCCGATACATATCGATACCAGAAAATACGGTTTTGAAGACAAATTGAAAGAGGTTAGTTACTGAGGCTGTTTCTAGGGCCTTATTTCAAAACGTTATTGGTAAATTAGTATTATTATCTTTGTAGCCTGTAAAACTGGCTAATATTTTTCAAGGTGTAGTGTGTATGCAATATAATTTGTTACTGACTTGTTGATAGTAATTTGTATCTAGTACTTATAAAATCCGTTTTCAAACAAGGCACAGACTATGCGAAAGTGTACAGCATAAAAGTTTCCGTTTTTCAATCCTCCTGGTAAGATTTTTAAAAATGTTAGAGTTCCGTGGAGGCAGACCCTGTTTATGAAAGGTTCGATCCCTCTTTGAACATGCAAAATTGTGAAAATTTTCTCCATAGTTAGATTTTTTACGATATATAGGAAATATCGATATTCGTAGCCATATATATCGTATGTATCGATATTATTGGTTCCAATACATCGAAAAAGCGATTATCGATATTTTGATAATAATAGCCTTACCTACGTGGCCCAGTACGCATAGTGAAGGAAAATCGTGTTGGTTCCTAGAATTTTCATTTAATAGGCTGAAAAATTGTTTAGAAATCGTCCATACAGCGAGGACCATCACTTGAAAATTCCCTAAGATCCAACTTGGGCAATATGCCGATATCTTGAAATAGCCATTTCCGGTCCGTGTTTCTATAAAAATTATTTTAATTAGCACGAAAACCAAAATAATACAAAACATTTTAACTCGCGTTTTCGTGGAAAATAAAATTTCCCATAATGTGAGTACAAAAATGTACAAGAATTGTTAATACTTGAACTGCTGATATTATTAATTTTCTAAAATGTTTGTGATATCCCTGCCATAAGGAATTCATATAAAGTTTGATGTAAAATGCATTTCAAAGGAGGCGAATTTCTTTGACCTTAAAGAATAATCAATTACATCCATAGAATCCTGATAAAAATTCATGATAATTGATTTGATGATTGATCAGTTACTTCAATCATCAAATTTGGTTCGCAATAAAAGCTATGTATAATGTGAGCTATAATCCAGTAAGCTAAAAAATTATTTCTTACGGTATTTTTTGTACAAATTCATTAAGGAATATATTTTTTGTTAGCTTATCCACGCTTTTAGTGAACCAAATTTAATGATCTTAGGGTAAATAACTGAAAATATCATCAGGATTAAATGGATACAATATTTAGGTCAAGGTTAAGAATGAATTTTAAATTAAATTTTAGACGTATTCCTAAAGCCAGGGGTATTAGAATTACATTTTGAATAATCAATAATATCAACAGTTAGTTATTATCAATATTTCTTGTGCATATTTATAGTCATTGTATTAGAAATGTTATTTCCTAAAAAAACGCCATTCACCCTTTTAGCGAATTTCCCCCTATAGGGAAGTAGCTATTACCGTAGGCGGCACGGTGAGACTTAAGCGCGGGACCACCGTAACTTTTCATTTTGAGGTCCCTAGACCCCAAAAACACCGTTCGTTCATTTTCATATATATGTATATATATATATATATACCTGTCCGTAGGCGCGATAACTTTTGTAAAAAAGATCCGATCTTGATGAAATTTGGAACAAACGTGTAAAGCGTCATTCATGACTTCGAGTTCGAAAACCAGCAAGATTGGTTTACTCTAAGAAGGTTTTTTTCACAAAATAAAATTTATTTTCAAGATTTAACACCTTTTTATTAATTTTATTTAAATTTAATTGTTAAAATTGAATTCAGCTTAAAAAAACAAACAATTTAGCATTTTGAATTATTATTCTACGTCAATCCGTTGCTTAGAAATTGGATAGTATTGGATGTGCTAAACACAGTACGTTGTCCAATATTATTTTTAATTTTCCCTCCAAAAGTATAGCTTCCCTGATTTAAAAGATTTTAAAAATATAATTCTGAACATATGATTACATTTTCAGGTGATGAATATTCCATTTGTGTTTATTTTGAATTGTTCATTGATCAAGATTTTGCAGAATGTACATACTATATTAAAAATTCAGTTAATTTAAAAGTAAATGAAAAGAATAGGTGTAGATATAATATTATTATATAGTTTAAAACCAGCTACAAAAAATGATAACAAGATTTTGCTCGGAAATACTTTAAATAAATTTTAAAAAATATTGGCAATTCACATGAACTTGAACTGTATATATGTAACCTGAGCTTTGGATGTTGCATTTTGCCTTGATACTATACTTGACTTGCAGTGGCCCAGTCCAAGATTTAAATATAAGGAAAAAATGCCGGCTGGCTGTAAATGGCACAGATAACCCCATCCCTGCTGTTCTGTTAAACATCTTGGGATTTTCTTTACAAACATATAACAATTAATATTCTTTTTTATTAAAAATAATATTTTGGTGAAAATGAACCTCAATTACACAATCAACTCTCACCAAATCGGTTCTTGAATTATTTTATGATCGGTTTAGGTTTATAGAGTAGAAGTATTAGAAGGAAGGCAAGTTAGTACACAACAGTCAATTCTCCCAGAGTAAACAGATAAACAAGTCGAATGGTACGCGATTTGACTGTTCTCAACAATTGGGAATCAGCTCGTCCTAACTCAGGAGCGGCCTGGCGTAGAAGTAGAACATGGGACTTCGGCTCCCAAGATCCGTGTTAAAAACCCGCCAATCACCAATGGCAATTTGCTATGTGATAATGCCGTAACCTCGAGGGTGCATAGCTATTTAAGCTGCAGTGCATGTCCATGAAAACTTCGAAGCCTGGTTCTCGTCTAGAAAAAAAATCTTGACAACTCAAATTGACTAGAGAGCTGAGTGGACAAACTGTTCACTGCTCACCTCATAGCCTGAAGGTTGCTGGTTCAAGCGTATGATGTAGTTGGGCTCGAGAAACTAGCGGATCTCGCGGTTTGACTGCAGAACTAAGACCACACAAAATATTTTGATTGAGTTGTATTAACTGGTTTGTTTTTTAATCGTCCTAAGCGCTAGTAACGAGCGCACTGAATCGCACCGAGCCCTAGTAATCGGCCGAACTAGGTGAGGCTTATACATCCATTTCCCTCAGGTAATAATTTATATCAAATAGGAATCTAAATTACTTTAATGAAAACTATTTAATTTAAATTCGTTTAATGTAATCCTAAATTATCATCCGATTATACATTATCTCAGAAACTTAACAACCCTAAAATTACCTCTATCACACGAGATCAGTTTATAGGCTAAATCAAATTAAATTTGTATTAGGCCCTACCTTCACATGTCAAAGTTTACCCAATGGACCTCTTCAATTCGATATCCGAGCGTACAGGTTACAATGTTTTGGTGAATCATTAGGTTTAGGCAAGGCCTCACTAAAAGAACAGACCTTGCTGAAGGACACACTACAAATGCAGGCCATGCTGCATGATTTATTACGTCAAACAAGTAGGCGGTCTGAAAGTCTGGCTCAGGACTCACAGCTGTGCTGATCATCAATTCCTTTGAAATCAAAACAAGAAAACGTAAACAAACAAGTAATTTTGACGTTTAGTGATGAAATGTAAACAGAAAAAACGTAAACAAACAAGGGATATTTGACATTAAGCGATAAAATGTAAACATAAGATGTTAGTTCCCTGCCTACTTGTGTGACGTGGTGCAGCGCTGGGATCGCTGCAGCATGGCCTGTATTTTTAGTGGGGCCTTGGATCGCTGTAGCATGGCCTGTCTTTTCAGTGGGGCCTTGCCTTGCTTCAGAATTCTTGATGTCAAAACAGGAGGCCAGCTGAGAGTCTTGCTCAGAAATCACAGCTGTGCAGCTCATCAGTTTCTCTCAAACAAAACATGAAAATTTAAATAAACAAACCATCTTGCACTAAATTTATTGGACAATAGTAACTGTGTTTATAGATTGAAAAGGTGCCATGTTTTGGACTTGAGTCATCGTTTTTAGTTTTATATAGACTTCTCACTTTGTTGTAAAAAATGCAAGGTTTGTTTGTTGGCTTTATCGCAGGATGAAGACTGACTACTGATTGTAAAAATGTATCATATTTGCTTATTGTTCTATTTGTAACTGAACAGATTGTAAATTAAATAAAGTGTTACAAGAAAAAAAAAAAGTATTTGACAGTCAATATGAATAAAATAAACATAGGTTGTTAGTTCCCAGCGTACGGTACTGATGTGAGATGTCGCAGCGCTGGGACTGCTGTAGCATGGACTGTTTTTTAGTGCAGCCTTGGGCTAGATCACTATTCTGTATCTATAGGCCTAAAGGTTAACTCAAATATTTCAATTAAGTTATCGGTAGACTATCTAGATATAGAACTATGATCTTGAATTTAGCACGAATCACCTCTGTTTGACGAATTAATTCAAGAATGTCCTAAATGACTTGAGCTGTTTTAGTTTTAATCAAACTACATGCAACTCGGAGAAAAATTGTAGTCTCCATGATTTTAGCGAATTTCCCCTATAGGGAAGTACCTATTACCGTAGGCGGCACGGTGAGACGTAAGTCAGAGACCATGTTATTTTTTCATTTTGAGGTCCCTAGACCCCAAAAACACCGTTCGTTCATTTTCATATATATGTATATATATATATATGTATATATATATATATATATATATATATATACCTGTCCGTAGGCGCGATAACTTTAGTAAAAAAGACCCGATCGCGATGAAATTTTGAACAAACGTGTAAAGAGACATTCATGACTTTGAGTTCGAAAACCAGCACGATAGGTTTATTATAAAAAGGTTTTTTTTTGGAACATTGATTTCTGAAAAGTACCCCTCTTCCCCCTCGCCTTACAAACAGCTAAATCAGCCATAGGTAGCCAGATGTAATGCAAAAACTGTACCTCAAAATTATTCTTAACATTGACTTTAATACTAAAAGGAGACTGCTCATTCATACAGATGTTTTAGAACCAGAAACTGAGCACTCATGAAATTAGTTTGGCACTCGTCACTAGAGATTTCGCCAGGAATGTGATTTCACGCTAAATATTTTTATCCCTGAAATGAACCATTTTTTGCTTTTATCAGGCTAAAATATGGTACAGGGTTACAAAAGGGATTATATTTTTAACTACTTCGCCGCGGTAGAATTATACCCTGATCTTTATTCCAGTGCGTCAAGAGTAACAGCATTGATTATATATATTCTAAATAGATGCAAAACCTAATGGCGATTTATGTGAGCAAAGACGCTAGAGCTACCTGGCGAGAGCGGTCAGAAAATCGAGGTCGGTAAACAGTATTGTGCAGCTTGTCGCCAATGAGTGATTGTTGAATTAGACAGAATAAATAATACACTTATCGCCAAAAATAATGTGCTTGATTGATCTAAATTATTTCTATTTATAAACAGAAGATGGAAACGTGGTTTATTTTAAAAAACCGTGGTAGTAACTTAGATATGGTACAGTTAAATTTTTGATTCTCAGTACCTATTGTTATATTTCAACTACACCCTGGCTGAATACATTGTTTTCTGGTGACGCTATCTTCTGAGGACTGTCATAACTACGTCTAAACTTTGCGTCTGTTCTTGTACATTGGGCTAGCAGACTACTACAGGTGTATTGTCAATGGTAACAGATTACATGTGGCAAAGCCAACATTTCCCATGCAATATATCAGCTGAGGGTGAAGCTCTTGCACTCTAGTTACCATCACAGAAACTAAGACGACCTTGTTATCATTCTGCAGATCAGGATTCGTTTCTGAAGTGACCCAACGAAGAAATAAAAAAAAAAACTAATAACCATATTTGATTGTACAGGTTATAAAAATTTACAAATTCAATAGTAAATTATACTAGGAATGCTAATAACATATTTATATGACAAAAGGATTTAAAAAAATGTGTATATTTCGTGTTATGGAATAATAACAATAAAAAACTAAATTTAATGTTCCATAAATAACTATAGAGCAGCACGAGTAACTGGTTACTCATGTAGAGTTAAGAATAAGATTGTTTTCTTTGAAAAATTATGAACTCGGGGATATAAAACTCATAGCGATCGCATTACAACTGGCCAAAATACGCAAAACGCACCCGGGACTGATCGTTGATTACAGCCGCTGCACTCTGGGCAATGGCTGGCACGAGTAACCGGTTGTTTGTGACATAGGGAAGGAGTTAAAACATCGAAACTAGGAGTGAAAAAGAGAGAGGCCTAACAAAATTCTACAGCTACCACAATGTGCTAATTTTTGTAACATGTGATCAAATGTTTTGGATTGAAAATTTAACATTACCTGGTCTATCTATTTTTTTATCAATATATTTATTCAATATTTAATTTACAATATGATATAAAAGTGTAGTTCTTGTAGCAGCGGTTAGATGAAAAACATTTTGTTTTCGAAGACAATTTCGTCTCACTCTGTTAAAAAGTTTTAAGTTTTTAAGTTAGAAATAAATACCGTAATCGAATTGAGCAAGGATGCATTTAAATATAAGTACTTGTGCGATTTACATTATTGGTAAACATTTCCTCATTGTGTAGTTATATTTAAATTGTTATAAATAAGCAATGAAGCCTAATTTATTAAAATTTAAAAATCTGATTTTTATCTATCACTTGATTTTAAGAAAAATTCACCCACTAAGTTTGGCCTACCTGTGGTGAATAACATCCATGTAATGTCTGGAAAGTAAAATTTAACTTGATAGGCCTACAATCAAGTGATAGGGCCTACTAAGTTTATTGAACAAGTTCAGCCCGACGTGGTGGTAAACGTCAGAATTTTTGAACTGAATAAAAGTACGTTGCAATATAGGCCTACAGTAAGGCGAAACGAACTTAAGTCATAATTTTAATAAAATCTTTAAAATTTCTGTTGATTTTACCTTTTTTAATACTACCTAAAGTAGCTAATTTTAGAGAAACTCATAAATTTTGATAGTATATTACCGGTGGCACACGTTGTCCGTGGGCATACTGAAATCACCATGGGCCTACGTGCGATGGTACACGCATGATTCGCTGATTGCACGGCACATGGTGAAGTGGCAAACGATTCACTGTTAGTTATTGCAACCTCCGTACGAGTAAACCACTTACTGGGTCTTCTGACGAGCCCTTCCACCATTTTTGTCGTTATTACATCACCTTAATCTTCATCTTAATCACATTTATTTATTTATTTTTAAGTTTTTACAAGCGCCATCAGTGGCCAAGGTGTGTCTATACAACCCTAAAATACGAACACACCTGATAGCCTAATATAACCCAGCAAAGCTCCGAAAGCGCTGTGAAAATGCATTGAAGAATAAAATGGGAACAGTGCTTCACCATTGGAGTTTTGGAAAGTTTGTAGTGTGCCACCGGTGGCGCACATCAGGGTCATGGCTTGACTTCTGTCAGACTGAACATGTTAAGTTACTATTTTATTAGCCTAAACTTAATGTAAGATATCCTCAAAAAACCTAAATATAAACCATTACTAATAACATATTTGAGTAGGTTTTTATTACAAAAATATAACAATTTACAAACCTTATTACTTTAGTTTGCTAATGTAACATAAAAAGATTTAAGAGATCTAGAAATCACCCACTTCAATCATAACCTCTATATGATTACATCTCATCTATTCATTTGATTAGGCTACATTTTTCTGGGTATACATATTTTAAATAACATTTACGTTAATTATTTAATTCAATTTTATTAGACTGTTTAAACAGGTTATCAGCATTGACTCACAAAAACTTAACCTACACATACAAACACAAACATAAATAGAAACTATAGAACAGCTGCTCAGCTGACATCAGACTTGATAAAGAAAAGACAGACATTAAGGGAAATGAAATGTAAATAATTTGTTCATAGCCAAGGAAGTTATACAGTTTGGTGTTCATTTCACCAATGAATGCTGGTATAGCGTCAATTTGTATATTATACTGCAAAGTGTAATAGTTAATAGCTTAAGGATAGCTTAAAAATAGTACAATTAAATATCAAATTGTGTTTGAAATTTTGGAATATGGTGAATGAAAAATGACTTATAACGAATCAAAATCATTCTTTTAATAAGATTTACTGTAAAATTGTAGAATTAATGTTAAATTGTTAATAAAGTTTTGACATTATTGCTTAGTTATATCATTAAATTTTTATGAAGAAGAAGTTTGCTTGCTGTGCCTTTTTTGTAAATATTAATCATTTATTGGATGGGAGTTTTATTCTAGTATGTTACCAAGACAGACTACTTGCATCAACTCTAAGAAATTTTTGTACATATATGACCGATAACCTTTTTACTGGTCCAACCAAGGCCACACTACAGTGAAAATACTACAGGCCAAATACAAATAAATACTGCACATATAAGACCGATAACCTTTGTTATGGTGCAACCTGCGTTCAAATTGTTCCATTGTTCCATTAGTATGGTCATCAAGCTCTCTGTCATAAGCTTAGAATTTTGTCCCAATGTTAAAAGTCCTTAAGAAAAGTTTTATTTTTATTTTTATTTAATTAACATAACATTTTCAAAATACAAATAAAACCTGCACATACAGGACAAACAATCTTTATTTTGGTACAACCTGCATGTGAATCAGTCCAGTAGTATGGCCAGGCTCGCTGTCATAAACTTTAATAGTCTTCCCCCATGTTAAATCTCCATTAGAAAAAATGTATTTCTATTTATGACCCAATTAACATAAATACTTCCAAAATACAAATGAAACCTGCACGTAAAAGACCGATAACCTTTGTTTTAGTACAACCTATTTTTAAATCGGTTCATTAATATGGTCAGCAAGCTCGCTGTCATAAGCTTTAAAATTTTGTTCCCTTAAAATCTCCTTAAGAAAAGTTTTTTTTTAATATTTAATTAACATAAAATTTTCAAAATACATATAAAACGTTAACAACAATAATGCCAAGGACCAATAAATAACCTTTATTATACTGGACCGCTTTAAGTTATAAAGGATCAATAATCTTTATTTTCGTAAAACATGCATGTGAATCAGTCCATTAGGATGGCCAGGCTCGCTGTCATAAACTTTAATAGTTTTCCCCCATGTTAAATCTCCATAAGAAAAATTTATTTTCCATTTTTTACCCAATTGACATATACTTTCAAAATACAAATAAAACCCGTGCATATAGGACTAATAACTTTTGTTTTGGTATACAACCTGCGTTTCAATCGGTCCAGTAGTATGGTCAGGCTTGCTGTCACAGACTTAACATTTCTTCCCCAATGTTAAATCTCCATCAGAAAAGTTTATTTTTTTGACCCAATTAGTATATATACTTTCAAAATACAAATAAAGACTGCACATATAAGACCAACAACCTTTGTTTTGGTACAACCCACATGTAAACTGGTCCAGTAACGGTCAGGGTCAGTGTCATTAGTTTTACAAAAGTTTTTTAATATGTAAGATTTGTAATATTAAACAAAAATATGTAAAATAAAAAAATAATAATAACACACATAAATTCATCATTAAAATAAATTCCAATAAATAGGGCCTATGTGTCCATATAAAGAATTTAAAAAAATATTATATCTTTGGACGAATGGAAATTCGCTGAGTACGCAGGTCTGCTGCGACGGTTGTATTTTCGTATCTCTCATGGTTTTAATCTGAATCCAAAAAAAAGTTTAGAGAAACACGGACCGGAAAAGGTTTTTCAAGATGGTGGCATTTTGCTCAAGTTGGATTTTTTGGGAATTTTAGTCCAAATACCAGCTGTATGTACGACCTCTCCACCAATTTTAATGAAAGTTCCGCTATGACGATATTTTTTGCATTATTTTCCTATACTATATTGGACTTAAAGACGTCTCGGGCCAAGTTATTTGACGTAGACAATACATCCGAGGACCGCTGTAATTCTGCTATTGTCGAGCTATCCAACTGCGATCAGCTGATTGTGAACAGCTGTTACGACCATGTGACGGATCAGCCACATCCGTTGATCGTTTATAACCAATCAGCTGTCAAACGATTTTCAAAGTTACCGTTGAATACAGACTACCCTATACCATTGCCATTTTTCCTTACCATCGATGCCTTTACCGAATAAAGCTTTGTTAGTTTATAAATTGAAGCAAATATATACTCTGTTCTGGTTAAATTTCGCTTAAATCATATGCAAAATTTGCAACGGTTTTATGGGTTGACTTAATATTTATGGTATTAGTTTTATTATTGGGAGATAGTTCTACTCAAAAAGTATCCAGACGTTGTAAAAAGGATTGAACCTCTACAAACTGATTATATTTAATTTTGTTAGTTATTTTTTTAAGTTATTTTAGATATTCGAGAGTAACAATTTTGTGACGCCACAAACATCTTTGACTTTTTGGGTTTCTGCATTGGCAAACTATTTTTTTCATAAAAACCCTTCGGCTAATTTAATGAATTTTTAAA
The DNA here is from genome assembly GCA_035578135.1 of Flexamia atlantica. Classification (NCBI taxonomy): domain Eukaryota; kingdom Metazoa; phylum Arthropoda; class Insecta; order Hemiptera; family Cicadellidae; genus Flexamia; species Flexamia atlantica. The sequence continues at coordinate 1,319,030 of JAQJVK010000065.1, read as the reverse complement.
AGCTTCCTCCCTTTGTAAAAATATAGTAAAGTATTTTCAACAGTGGAATATGAATCTAGAAACATCTTGACATACCCGTTAAAACTCTCGATTCATCTTAACTTGGTTTTTCAAACTTTCGGAACTTTCTGTTTGCTTACTCCCAATGGAATTTATTATCCTCCGAAGAATATTTTCAACTTGATAACTGAAGTTTCTGAGGCATTCTGAACTTTCACTAAACAATCATAAAATAATATTTACTTTGAGTCATACATAACAGTTTTTCTCAAACATATATTACTTCATTCAAGCACATACCCCTTCAAATTATAATATGTTAAACCGAATAAAAGTTACAAATCGTTAACCAACAAAGATGGAAAATTATAATTTACTGTTCTCGTGGTTTTCTGATACATGTAGATGATGAATTTGTTTCAGGCTTAATACTTAATATGGGGAAGCTGAAACGTATGGTCAGATATATAGCTCATAAGTCAAATTTAAGTTATTGGCAGATTGTTAAATATGTGAGTGAATTTTTGTTTATGGTGATTAATTTTGCATTCTTTCTCACAATAGAAGAATACAGTTTCGTGGTCAAAACAAGAAGTGTCCCCCCCTCGCTGTCGTCCCCCTCACCCTCCCCTTATTTCCCCCCCCCCTTTCCACCCCTCAATTTCTCGCTTCCTGCTCCTTTTCATCATGCTAAATGACTTTTCAAAAGCTCGGAACAAATTAAAACAGGATTAATTTACTTTTATTATTTAGAAGGGTTTCTCCTTCCAGACGGTCTTAAGTAAATGAATTCAATAGAGTTATTTTTAGCGAATATCACCCTATTGGGAAGTAGCTGTTTAATTTTTTAATTACTACTTGCAGTCCGCGTCACTTCGTAACTTAGAAAAACAGGCTTTAGTTGTATGTTGATTATGTATGGAATTTCGCAGCGTAAAATACCTTTCAATGAGGAAGTGTGCGAATTTTTGTGATTTTCTTTCTTGACTAAATCTTTGTGTCATAGCGCTTGAATCAAATTGCATGTAGGCTAATTGAACTTCTCACCGGGGAAAACTTTTATGAACAATTTATACTTTGGTCTTATTTCAATATGGGTAAGAAATTCCTCACAGAATTTGAGAAGTTCATTTATTTCATCAGCTTTAAGAGTGTCTTTGTATACTTTCTTTATTTACTTTCTTTATTTCATTATTTTATTTTTTAATTTTTATTTACGTTCTTTATTTTAAGAAATCAAAATCGTTATCTGGATAAACGTTAACTGACTTTTGCTAGCCCTGCATTCTGTGGTATATCTTTGAAACCATTTCAAATCTTAATCATCTGTTTTGCTATAAACAAAGGTGAATTGAAAAAAGTTCACAGGTTCAACCAAAGGTAGTAGCACTTTCGCTGGAATTTCAAAAGCCTTTTGGGGAAGGCTTTTCATGGGACATTTTTCAAACCCGTAAAAGGCACATCTAGAGAGTAATAGCTTTAATTTGTTACCGTATATGTGTAAAAAAAATTATTTCTAGACGTAGATTTGACCTGTATAAAATCCCATAAATTATTTCAATAATATAGATTGTACAATGATTATTGTAAGTAGAGAGAGTTCAAGGAGGGGTTGTATTGTGTTTATCTTTGTACATGTCGTGTCAAATAACATGGCCTAGCCCGCCCGTTGAACATAAAAATTAACATTAGTTTACCGGAGGACTGGCCATGTCATTTGAATACTGAAAGCTCATTGCAGATTGTTAAAGACGTTGAGGTATGGGGAAGAAGAAGAAAATTTGACATTTTCCCATTTGTTAAAACACAAAATTCTTTTATTTCGCCGAGTGGAGACAATGTCGTAGCTCGGATCTTGTCGTTTCCAACTAACCACGGCTGAAAGGTCAGTCTAAACCGCGAAAGAGTTTCTTGTCGTTTGCCGCCAATAAGAAAATTCGACTATTTATAATAATTTGTAACGATCAAGAAATTACGTTTTAAAACTTTTGCCGTTTTATCACGCCAGTTATCAACCAGTTTGTTTTATTTTATTTAAAGTTATAGTTCAATTTCCTAAGTCTCAAGTTTTGATTCCTTAGACTTATGCCACACTGAGAGCTTTTTCCCGCTGCGGTGTTGAGAGGTTTCTAGCGGTTTCACCCGCTGCGTGTATAGGGTGGCCAGACATCCGTTTTAGGAGCACGTGCGTCCTCCTTTTTTACAATGTTCCTCTTGTTCTCCCAGCTTTCAAAAAATGTTTTAATTGACCGGTTTTTGCTAAAACCTGGCCTTTTGCAAAATTATAATTTCGTCGTGTTCCCGCGGTCGGTAAACATGGTAAATTCGCGCGTTCGTGACAGTTTTCGTCTTGGTAAAGCTGCTCCTGTTGTCCACCCGCCATCATCTACGGTCGTTCGCGTCTATTCGTCCATTATTGCAATTTACAAAAAATGTAAAAAATACCGTTTCGTCCGTCCGTTTGCATATAATACAATGACGCATCACAAGGGACGGCATCAGGGGCAGTTCACAATGCATTGATTCCAAAATAGCATCATTGCTATACAATAAAATTAGAAAACACGTTTTTAATTTTGCCGACCTGTGAAGTTGTAGGCATACATACGGAAATCCGACCCTTAATATCAATAATAGGTAAATTTAAAGCCAACAGAATATTTTCAAACTTTTCTGTTGTTTTTGTCATACACAAACAAAAAACCTTGCCTTTAAGGAGGATAATTAGAACTTTTACTAACGCTGCACTCCTCTTTCTGTAATTGTCCTCCTTTTTTAACTCTCAACCGTTTACCCTTTAAAAGTTTTCATCTAGTCACCCACCGATTGTAGCACCCCATTTAAATTATATAATTCTGCTTCATGGGCGACTCAATCCGCGCAACAGACGGTAATAACTGCCCTTGTAACATTTGCTTTAGAGTTGAATTTTCCAGTTATTTTTAATCACTTAAATTAATTGAGTCACCCATTAGCAAAACCACCTATGTGTAATTTTTGTCAAAATTGAGTTAAGGGCGCCATTTTGTTCTGCAAATAAACTACACTTAGTAACGTTTCTAACAAGTACCAAAACCAACTCCTTCCCATTAAAAATGAACTTGAAATATGCAAACTTATTCAAAAGTAACTAATTGCAGAGATTCAAAGAGAATCAAAACTACCAACTTTAGAAATGGGGATACTGCAGCTGATGTACCTACTTACCTTTATACAACATGGCGCTAAAGCAGCTTACTGAATCAAAATTGCCTAATTAAAGGTTTCCATAACAAATCATGCAGCAAAACAACCCAGTTTTGATATAGACAAATGCAAAAGTAACTAGTCGTAATAAGCAGCTGAAAAACTAACTACTTGCAATTTTTGAATATTAATAACTAATTAACCAGTTATGTTACATGATTCATACTTTCCTGAATGGTTCCTTATGTTTTTACAAAAAATTTAAGAATAAAATCATATACATAAAGTATAGAGGTTAATTTTTATGAGTTTTTCTCAATTTCTGAAAAAATTACTTGATGTCACTGAGGCAGTTTTGCAAATGAATGACTCAAACGACACCGCTACAATAAGCTGACTCGTTATTATTATTGCAATGTGAAACCGAACCGAAGTTCCACTATTTTCCGCTAGAGGAAGGACTAGTAGTAGCAATGGCCGCTAGGTAGGGTACCAATCGTCCCTTCGGTGTTTAATTTTAATTTCACATAACTATTTTTCTGCTTCATAATTGTTCAACATAGTAACATTGGATTTACTGGAACATTTTAACAGCGTATTAATATCAATACCTTATTAACTCAGGTATTAAAATGTTTATTGCTGGTTGAATCACTAAATTAATTAGACCATGCTTTAGTCGATTCTCGGTAGGATAAAAATATTAGTTTCAATATATATTCTTGGTTACTCATCCCCTCAGTAAAAACTTATTTGAAATAGAGTTTGTTTTGACCTAATTATTATATGAAAAGTCGCGAATCGCTTCTCTTACTTGGGTTCGATGACCGGCTTCAAAACCAACCAGAAAATATAAATAGGATATGGATGACAATATTTTTAAAATATCGATAAATCGTTTGTTCGTGCATCGAATCCACAATATCGATACAAACGATAATCAGGAGATAAATATCGATATTACCTATGTATTGGCAAAACGATATTTCTGGATAAAAATATCCAAATTTTGCAAGTTCAAAGAGAGATTCAACTGTTTTCAGAAACAGGGTTTGCCACCACGGAATTCCAGATTTTTTTATACATGAAGGATTTCAAACCGGAAAATATTATGCTGTACTGTACGCATTTTCTTAGTTAGACTACAAAAAACGTTTTAAAAGCACAAGTTACAAATTACTACGAACAAGACACTAACTAATTTTATTCCGAAATTTAGATGTTACGTCTGAAATCCGCACTTTGCGGTAAGTTATTATCGGTTACATCAGTTACTGTATATACTATGTGCCTGTTATTCATACGAGTCAAATTGGCCGACAGGTTTTAGGCGACAGCGTGGTACAATGGAAGTTTTGAGTTCAAACTCCTAAAGTAAATACTTTTTATTCAAACTATTAGAAACCTAATTTTATGAGTTGAATAATAAGATTAACTAGGGAATTTCTCTATTCTTCAGACTAAACTAAAGAATTTGAATGTTCAGCATATGGTATCCATTTCCATTTGAGGGAAAAAGGAAAATTCATCAAGAAAACCTTTAATCTTCTCATTTCAATTTGGGATCACTATCTGCAACCTTAAAGGTGTAAAAAGCACCTGACATAGTATTGTTTAGATAAATTTTTGAAATCATTCATCTATTTGGAAATATTTTTAAAAATTGCGCATTAAATAACGCGTAATTGAACCAAACATTTGTTATTCTTTCAGCAAGCGAAGCCGAGGGTATATCTGCTTGCTAGCTATAATTTACTCTTTTCCACTTTTAATGTCCAGAATCTAGCTTCAAAGGCTGATATAATGTCCTCGCTCATTCATATACGAGCCCAAACAGTGGTAATTGTAGTAAATAAATATTTCTCCGCGGGGTCGGCGATCAGCGCGTGTAAACGTTCACACGGTCACAAATTACGGAAATATATTTTAATTTAGAGAAAATAATGTTATTGCACTTTAAAGACAGACAAATTCAACACTGGATACGTGAAGTGCATTTTTCAGTTTATTTTTACATTCAGAGTTATTTTAGCTCAAAATATAAACGAGTTCAAAATCCTCTGTTTGAACTCGAACGACAATTAATCTTGTATTTTTTATGATATCGGAAAAATAAAAATTACATATTTTGAGGAATTAATCTCTTTTATATTGATACCTGGCTTATTGTCGTACGTTGAAAAATAACGAAAAAGCGATATCTATATTTAAAAAATAACGGTCTTTCTTAGTTACACGTTTGTCCGCTTGAGGAGGCCGTAGCGATTCCAGTGGCCACCAGATGGAGTTTCTCATCACTCCATCACCCGATGATCAAATTCACATTTCACAGCCATTCTTCAGGTATATGATTACACGCATTTAAATAGAAAACTTTCAGATTATTATCAACATATCAATACCAATCCCTTATTAACTTGGGTAGTGAAATATTCCTTGTTGATTAAACCATTAAATTAGTCAACGTTTTAGTGAAAATTGTTTGAGTATTAAGTTCTCGGGAGGTTGAAAATGTTCCTTTCAGCATATTTATTTTACTTAAACACTGCAGTGCTGGGAGGAATGAATTGGTTATTTTATTATTATTTTACAAGTCGCGAGTCGTTTCTCCCACTTGGGTTCGATAAGCGGCTTATTCAACTTGAAAGTTCAGTGTATGCAATGTATACAGCCCTCTACGTAAGGCCGTATGCCACTAGTGCAATATTGTAGACGAAATCTGTACGACGGAGTATAAAAACGAACTGAAATTCTATACTCTTATATGAGCAATGTTATCTTGTACGCATGCTTGTATGTATGCTTGCTTGCACATTTATCTCAAAAACGGCTCCGAGGATTTCCTTCAAAGTCTAGAAATAAGTAATTTATGACTCAAAAACGTATTTTATGCAGATAACTTGGCCAGATAAAATCTAATAACGTAATATATCAAATTTTAAGGATGTAAAACTATAACATTAGCCTTATGGGTTGCCGTGATAGCAATGAAAATAAACAAGGAAAGTGTAAACAAATGAAGTAATCATAACAGCTGTTTGGAATCTACAGCCATCAAGGGAAAATACAGCAAATGGGATGAAGAGTCCATGGAGCAATAAAAAAGGTTTCGATTTATCAATTTTATGACATTGAAATATTTTATAGCAACTGGATGAACTGGTAAACATGAAATAACACCGAGCAAGGCTCGGTCCACCAGGTACTTTTCGTTAAGTGTACATCGGAGGGATCTAAAACCACTCTAAACTTCCGTTTTGTTAATTTATTAATTTTTATTAAGTGATTTTATGTAAACATCTATCGCTTTAAACACAATGAGAATTACGTGGTACAGTATTTCGCAGAACAACTTGCACTAGTGGCACACCGGCTGTAGGACACCTTATGGAAGAATGAATAGTTGCCGCCGGTGGAAAAGAGATGGTGCCACTTTTGTTTTCCAGTCCGATTGGAATTGTTATAGCAGTTTACGCATCAAGCTGACTTTCCGTCAAGCAGATGGCTGTAATATTTTGACAGTTGTATGTTAGTGTTTTGTATTGTTCTATCTTTTACTATAATTTTCCGTAGGGTGGGTGCACCAGTGAATGACCGTTTTGCTTAAAAAGCACAGTATTAAGCATATTCTCTGGGCTAGCTAATAAAAAATAAGCGTAAACCAGCCTTGTAATATTATTCAACAATAATCTTTCATTGGTTAAAATTGTTGGAGTCAAAAATACTTTTTAAACATATTTTATATTGAGTGTCCCACTATCTTCGATTTTTATGTTTCCCGCTATTGTAACTATCCCTGCAAGACTTACCTGGATTTACATTCATTCTGTATTTGATGATTATTTCAAAAATGTGTTGCAATTAAATAATATTTAACAAGCTATCCTACAATTTAAAATCAATTTTATTTCCCTACATGTTATAATTAATTATTCCTGAGGGCGGTCATAAACTGGAACGTAACTAGGGCAAAAACCAGTGAATGACCGGGCAAAAACTTAGTGGTCATTTACTGGAAAAACATTCTTAATATGTTTTTCCAGAATTTCTTCTGGCAAATATTCTTATTCATTGTTGTCAGCTGATTTTTCAATTTTTGACAGTTATTCAGCCAAAATAGACCGGTCATTCCCTGGTGCAAGATCGGTCATTTACTGGTGCAGTCCCGGTCATTTATTGGAGCATTGACATAGTTGCCTTTTAATTAGTATTGCAACCAGTATTCTCATTAAGTAACTTATTTAACTAATGTTGCTTAATCCTCAAAGAATAAATTAACTTTCTATAGTATGATGTTAAATGTGACTATGAAATAAGGGAGTAATGTCAAAGTAACATGAGACATCGTCCTTAACCGGTCATTCACTGGTGCACTCACCCTACCACCAGTTGAGAAACGCTGATCTAAGTGTATGTGGCCTGTTGCAGGGCGGCGGCGGAGGCGGCGGCTTTGGGAGCCCCCAAAATTTCACTCCCAGGGAGACAACCCCCGCCCCTCTTGAGGTCGAGGACCTTACCAGCCATCGTGGTCCCTGGAATCAGCATCCTGCAGGCTCAGTTGGACACCAGATACAAGGACGGTGAGTATATTTGTTGTTTTTTGTTTATGCGTTTATCGATTTAAAATCTAAACCTTCCGATTATATTATTTTTAAATAACAGAACAGTTTCAAACTTGGGGAGGAATATATATTGATTGAACAATCGAATTAATTTATCGATAAATCGGCCGTATAAGAACAATCGATATATTGAACCGTACATGCATTTTGATAGAATTATTCTCTAGATAAATTAATGATTCGGCTTATATTGCGATGCCACCCTTATTGCTATGGCGGAACCTAAACTGTATAAGCCCTTTGTGACGACTCAAAACGATATGTCGATGGAATAATCGAATATATTAATCGATATATAAAGCATAAACGATGATCAACAATCGATAGATTTTTATTTTAAAATTCCTGGTCCCACCGAGTATCCTAGACCAAAAGTACAATATCACGGTCAAAAAAGGGCCCGAAATTAGATGTACCGATAGGATAATCGAAATTAATAATTGATAAGTCGAACTAAACAATAATCAACAATCGATAGTTTTCCGCCTTTAAGTTTTAAATAATTCCGAGTCATTCAGACAAAAGTACAATTTCATTATGAAAGATGGGTCTAAAACTCGATATATTGACTAAACAATCGATCGGTTTATCGATATATCGAACTGACACGATGATGAACAATCGATAGATAGTTTCCCACTTAAAAGCCTAAAACCATCTCCCCCAGATATGATATTTAGTTATGTATCAAAAGTTAGATGTATAGATGAAACAGTCGAATACTTTAATCGATATATCGGATGGTACACTGGTCAAAAACGATAGTTTCTAGCAATAGACCCTGGCTGAAATCGAGTTCCCCAGATATCACGATCAGTTATGTGTAAAAATTCGAGATACAGAATAACTTTATCGATATAATGACCATATACAATGTTCGATAATCAATAGTTTCAAATTTCAATGTTTTGGTTCATAGAGTCCTGCAAATAAAAGTAAATCACGATCCATTGACCTGAAACTCGATGTATCGACTACACAATCGAATGGACTAGAATCGAAACATCGAACGTACACGATGATCAACAATCGATAGTTTCCCCAAGGTCTCCCTCTTACCAGCGTGGTGCCTGGTATCAGTACTCAGTAGCCTTCAGGCCCAAATGGACACCAGGTACAAGGACTGTGAGTTGTTTTTGTTGTCTTTCATTAATGCAATAATTGATTTAAAATCGAAACCTGGAATAACAAACCAGTAACAAAATTGTGGAAAATTATATTTTGATGGAACAATCGAATTAATTAATCGCTAAATCGATCATAAAGGAACAACTGATACATCGAACCATATGTGAATTTCCGTAGAATTATTCTGAAGATTCTTGTCTTATTGCGATGCCACCCTTAATGGCGAAACCTATATGGTCTACGCCTTCTGTGACGATTCGATACGATATATCGATGGAACAGTCAATTATATTAGTCGACTTATCGATTTTATACTATGGTAAATGATACTCTTTGTTTCCTATTTTAAAGCCTTGGTTATACCCCCAAGTTCTCCAGGCTAAGATGTACAGTGTCACGATCAGAAATGGCCTTCAAATTTGACATACAGATGAAACGATCGAATAGGGGTAAATTTATCGAACCAATCCAATGATCGAAAGGCAACTTGAAACTAAACACAAAATAAAAAAATTGATTAATTCCCACCTTAAAATTTTGCGTCCTTCTGTTTCTCCTAAATGTAACTGGCAAAAGGTAATGTACTAAATTTTGATATAACGACTAAACAATCGAATCATTTAATCGATACATCGAACGGACATGATGACCAACAATCGATAGCTCCCTACCCAACAATCTGGAGCTCCACCGAGTCCCCCGTTAGTGAGATCCGTTGTAACAATCACGGCAGAAGTACAGCCAATTTAGCCTCAGAAGATATCGTTGTCTTGGGGGCACCAAGACCTGCTAGCCATTGTCGAAAAAAGTTATTGCCACCAACAATACAGTTGCCACCATTGGGATCCTAACTGGCTTTTGCTAGTTTATGTACCAATACTGGGTACAGTGACGGAAATTGTCACGATTTGAGGCAGTGTTGAAGCTATCTTTCAGTGAACAACTTCGATTCCCCACCAGGGGAGGCTGGGCTTGACGGCAGGGTGGTTGGGGGTGTACTGGTGACCAAAACGAGGGCCAATATGAGGGCCACCTTATCCCTTGAGGCCCTATTCCCTCATCAATTAGACAAAAGGTAGTACAGGGTGTTTTTTTTAAACGCAACCCATTTTTAAAATTTAATAATGCACATATGAATGCGTAATGAGTGTTGTTTTATTGATCTTTACATTTTATACAACCTATTATTTAAGTTTGATTACATTTAGTTCACATTATGTGCTCAAACAGTCAACCATTGGCATTTGTATAAAGTTATGCTCTTTCAATCAAATCCCCGAATATGAATTTGCTGTGATGCAAGGTGCCTCTTTAAATTTCTTGCATTAAATTTGTTATGTTTGTTTTGAGGTGCTGAATAGCTTTTGAATTGTTTTCGTAGAATAATTACCTCTTTACATGTCTGTGGCAAATTTCATCCAGATCGGACCATTTTACGCGAGTTATCGTGCTTAAACGATAAATTTTTGTAAAAATGGCACACACATTGAAAACGCAACCCAAAACTTGATTTTATCGGTGAAGGATTATTTCCCCACAAGATCCCTGGATTTGACCCCACTATATTATTATGTTCTTTGGGGATACATACAAAGTAAGGCCTAAAAAAAGTCACATCATATTCAGTACCTCAAAACAAACAAAACAAATGTAATGCAAGAAATTCAAACAGGTACCTAGCAACACGTGTTCGGGAATTGATGGAGAGTGCATAACTTCAAACAAATGCCTCTGGCGGATTTTTTGAGCATATAAGGTGAACTAAAAGTTATCAAACTTAAATAATAGATTGTATAAAAAAAGCAAAGAACCATAAAACAATACTTATTTCATATTTATATATGAATTAAAAATTTTTCAATCTTAAAAATGGGTTGCATTTTAAAAAAAACACCCTGTATATCTTTCCCACCTAGTAAGCTTGGCAGAACCAATTTTTCTACCCATTCCTTCGTCCTTTTGTTTCCCCTGTATCAATCTGCTAAGGGCTTCCCAAGGACGTAAGGAATACTAAAGGGGAAATCTCCTTCCCTTTCCGGTAGCCGTACAAAAAGACAAGGAATGGCTGAAGTACCCTCACTGGATTGTCCTGTGGGCTGGGGCCACCAAGACTACCAAATCCCCCCCCCCCAAAAAAAAATAATCATTCCGTTTGTTTGCCTAAAACATTTCAATGGCTCGTGGTGTTCCGCTTTTACACGCTCTTAATGAACATGCATATACGAAATGATGAGACTGTAATGATAGTGATCGAGGAAAATTCACGTTTGCATACGACAATAAAGTATTTTTGTCCCACGGTAAAAAAAATTTTACATTCAATACAAAAACTCACATAAACAAGGTAAAAACATGAATATTTTTGCATAAACAAGGTAAAAATTAATTTGTTTAAAATGCTGCAATATTATTGGAAGCGGTCGTGTTATGCTATACCAATGTATACAGAACATTGGCTATACTCTGGTATCACTATTGATACAGCGGCTAAACTGTAGAGGGCGCGCATTCGGTGGTAAACACAGTGTTGGATTGCGTTCGCCAGCAATTTGTCGATCAGTAAACAAATTGGTCCTGTTTGTTTGCCGATACTGTAAAGACTTGTTTTCCCACTACCTTTTTTGCATCGAATTCCAAACATGTCAATACGGTTTTATCTATGAACGGTTAAACAACAATTTTAGTGCATAGGATTATGAGAAATAGAGGATAATAAGACGTGAATTATACATACATGTATGATCTGGGTTGAATAAATTTTCAAATGTGCACGATATATTGATAAATAAAAAGAGAGCTGTGTGACAGTAAATAAAGCTATAGAACCAAAAGTAAATTTCAAAGACGGTCCGATTTTGGAGTCAAATTAGAAATTGAAATCTTCTTTTGCGAATGGGGGTGGTTGGGCAATGAGGGATTTCCCGCAGCCGTTTTGAAAGGAACCATGCCGAGGTTTTCGTTGTTTTGTGGAAACAATAACGATAACACGCGCCCTTCGTACGGGTTAAAAGGCATTAGCATTGACTAGCCCAGTGGCCAAGAGGGGATGCAAAAGTGTCACGTAAGCTAATGTCACGCGGGGCGGTTTTTCCCGCAGCTGTTGCGTGGTTTTTTGCCGTGAAGCAGAATCACATGATTTAAGAGGGCTCTAAACCTTTGCCAAGCGGCTGAAAAACGCATCTCTGTATTACTGAAATTCTGAGATTATTAAAACACCTAGCGACCTCCGGTGAACGAGAACATGTTTTTCATTAAATGAACTAGGAGATAAAACTTTTTTTAGGGTATTTAATTATTATTAGACATATTTTATACAGGGTTAAACTTAGTGAAAATTGGTCATTTTATCCTACATAAACCATAACATTTAAAATAAAATGCGAAAGTTGTTTTTGTTTTAAACCCTTTATTAGATATTCGAGATGATTTCCCGCTGGGTATGACTTCAAAAAAACAAATAGTTACCTCGTAAATCGAGTAATTTGTGAGGGTTATTTCTGAAAAGTGCTTCTCAAAACACCCCCGTACAGAGGACGCCCTGGCGAGCGTTGATGGAACTACGACCGCCGAGGAGACATTCGTCAGTGTCGCCAACCTGTTTCTCTGCCCATTGAGACATCGGGCGGGCGTGAATCCCAGGAAAGGGAAGGAAGCGGTGAGAGTTCTCTGTGTCTGTGTCCTTGAATCCAATGACTCTAAAGATACAAGTTGTCCATCTCACCATATACCCTGCTGGGTATATTTTATCTATGATGTAACGATATAACATTGTAATATAATAAAAGTCGCATAATCACGATCACGACCATTTTTGCTGATTCTTTTAACCAGCGCGAAATGTAAGTACAGCACAGATGGCAATATTATTTTACACACTATTCCTGGATAAAAAATACAACCAAACAATTTAGATTTTAATGTAAAATATAATTGACATTGTTACGGCTATAAATATGGGGATGCCATACGTCGCGGCTGAAAACCGCTCAACCGCTCACGCGGGAAAAACCGCCCGTGTGCATTACCCGTAGTGCTGACAGTCCTCAATAGATGGCACCACCGGCCATCACGTAATCATGTAGGGTGTGGTTAAAATAATATGTTTTATAATTACTGAGAACTTAAATCCCTACCTATATCTTTATCGTATTGTATTTTTTACCGCCGTTATGGGAAATAAACCATGTCTACGTATGCTATGTAAAGGTAGAAATAATTTATAATCAGACCTATCGAAACATTATTTTTTTCAATAACGGTGTAGCTATTTCTGTCTAAATCAACCGTCTTGCATTTGCATACAGACGCCCAATACCATCGATTATCTACTTACGCAAATAAGCAATAGCTGAATTAGGCAAAAATAGCTATACCGTTATCCCAAAAATGACACAGGCCAATTAGTTGATTATATTCCTTGCGGTACCGAGAGTACTATATTACGTTAGCTTATTTTCCAAAATTGCGGTAAAAACTACAGTAAGACACAGTTAATTTCCAGGATAATGGTAGTTATAAAACTAACTTTTTTAGCCTCGCTCGAACTAGTTATGCGATAACCGGTGGTGCTATCTATTAAGAACTGTCAGTACTACGTGACGCTTTTGCATCCGCTTTCGTCCATTGGGCTAGCAGTCTACTACTCGTTTTGACAATGGCATTAGTCATAGTCAATAATAAAATTAATCACCGTAATTTAAAAGAGTTCCGATAGTTCTCAAAAGAATACTGCACTTAAAAATCCAGATGGAATAGGAAATTCTTGAGAAAAATCGGGCTATCAAGTTGGTTAAAAATCAGCAGGAAGGAAGAAGAAGTATTTACAATGCAAAAATTGCACGCAAAAAAAATTTTAGGGCTGAGAATTCACAAACTCCACATGCAGAAATAATATATAAACATTAAGTGATAAACATTAGTGATAGCTAGTGATAGCTGCTCCGTTTTCATCTTTGTCAATGGAATTTCTATAAACAATGTATTTCAAGTGGGAATTAAGGAATTTTTTATATCAGGTTAATTATACAATAATTAGCTAACGAGTTTGTAATGACACTGTAGATTCAATAAACAAAATTTACCCAGGAAATGTAAATAATAGCAACTTCCCTTTGGACTGTAATGCAATTTTTACGGGGAATTGAGTTTAAAGCAAAAATTAGCACATGCTTGGTGTAAGATGTTTTGAAACAATGTAAATTGAAAAGAAATCAGAGTTCAATTCTACAGTATAGGGTATTAAGACTTCTGATTTGAAAAATATAAAAAATATTAGAAAAGTGGTAGGAGGTTAAACGGTCGTGAAATCAAGATCGTTAGTTGATTGCATCAAAAGGAAGCATTATATGCATTAAATCTAATCCAAACTGAAACAAATAACAGCAAACAAGCTAGGAAAAGTATCAAAAAGTAGCTCGAGCAAAAAACCATGACCGAAGAAAATCCTATTGTTTGTACCCTTATTAGGGCAAGTGAACGTGAATACATTCAAACATCAATGTGTAAATCAGTCCAGTAGGCACTTCAACCTAAGGTTTCAGCCTTAAAACATTAAGAATAAAACAACTGATACTCCGTAAAAAATACAGCGTTGTAAAATAAACAAATAGTTTATTTAAAATAAATAATTTAATTTTTAACTATCAACTAAAATTACATTGTAATTGCATAATTGATTAGATGAGATAGACGGAGGTAAAATGGGTGAAACGGTGGATTCCGCCTCCACCGTTAAAATTCAAGTTTAAAATCTATATTTTTCAATATTTACAATCGCGATTATGTTAACCAAAACAGCATTTCGATACTATCATCAAAACGATAATTAAAGCATATACTCAATTCACATTCACCTTTCAGTATGGAAATTCCATAACCCATATGATTCAAATGACAATTTAGGTTGTACTACCGATATGATATAATAATCAGCTGATGATTTTACCATCACATGATTCGGATTTAGTAAATAAATACACTCAGCAAAGATAATAGAATAGCTATCTCATATAAGACTGAAAGGTGAACGTGTGGAATCGGTATAGATGTTTATCTGCATGATAGTTTAGTAAATAAACAATAAAATTCTTACAGGTTTAATCTAAATAAAACGTTAATCGAAATAAAACGTTGAATCACAAAAACATCGTTACAGTTACTGTGTACATAATCTTTAGAACAACTTCCGAGCATTGAAAAATACACTTTCATGACACTTCGGTACTACCGACGCATAAAGTTGCTAGGTACGAGCCGAACAAGTCCTTCCGTCTATTATATCGTTGACAAAAATTAAAAAACTGGATTTGTAACCAGGTATTTTAACTCGGTCTTTGTTGCTGATGAAATGCTAGGTTCGTGATTTACCTGCAATTGAGTAATTTATGAAGTTGAAGTTAATTTATGGCTCCAGTATAAATTAACTTTAACCTTACTTGAAAACATATTGGAAATTTCGAACCGTAAGTACTATATCCACTTTGGTTACACTGCCAAATATATGCATCACTTCTATCATGTTTCATTCACTTAGTCATCGCAATATCACATTGAATTAGTTAAAGCAAATTTTTGCATCCATGACTGAGTTACAGGCTCAAATTTCTCAAATTGCAATTCGATAATAAAATACCTAAATCCAACCGCATTTTAATAAACGGATTAACCAAAATTGTTTATTTCAAATAAGTTTCAAATTAATGACAATATAACATATGTTTTTAAAGAAAATCCGTCATTTTACCAAATCGAATCTAAAAATATCAACTCCTAACTTCGATTTTAACGTCAGAGACGGATCCTAAAGTTTAGCCGCTTCGTCTGGGCTGTGTCGAAGATACAACTATCTGACCCTAGTAAATTACTTAACTTGGACCAACTTCTGAACTAACTTTGTCCTTACATATTGAATTGACTAAGTGGTATCAGAGTATTAGCTGAATTTCAATCACTATCTTGTCAAACTGACTAAATTTCCTAGATCTTGTATATTATTTCTTGTTTATATTCAGTGATGGAAATGTTTTAGTTGCAAATTTTACTCATGTAAAAAGTAGATTTGGTTCGTTACAATAATAATTGTGTAGGTAAGTAACGAGATTTCCTGCATCATAGTAGATTTATATATTTGGGTTTCTCTTTTAAGTTCTTTGGCTATTACACGATAGATTTTCATACTTTACGTTCTAGACGCACACCCAGATTTTTGTCAAGCGTCTGCAAATATTTACAGCATTACTCGGCTTGTCATAAACGAAATTTCCTCACAATGCATTTCTTACGGAAGTTTCAAATTCCCAACATTGTAGTGAGGTAACTCTCGGCCGATCGTCTTTCGCCTGTACGCATCTTTCCATTTTTAATTTCTCCTCACTTCAAACAATTTCACTACTAGAATAAAATAGAGTAGAATAGAAAAAGTGCTTTATTTACAAAAGTTTTGCAAGATTAACAAAAGAAGTAGCACAATTAAACAATGGTCAATTAACCGTCTGTTTGGTCGGCTAGGTACCCACCACTCAAATGTCCAAAACGAAAACATGTCCTACAATGCTCCTTAAGAATACAATAAAAAAACTACTAATTAATGAAATACAATTAATTTATTTTCATTCATATACTATTATAAGCTGGTAATATGAAAATAAATGATTCAAAAGTGAAAAAGAAACATTAACATTTAATAATACCTACGTTTATTTAAGATAAAAGACCATAACAAACATTTAACATGAAATATCAGAATCGTATTTTTAAAGAACGCTAGGGAATTTCTAAAAGCTAAATTCTTGCTCTAGTTCCCGTCTTGTATATACTGCGACCTCTATGTAGTATCCTGATTCCACTACTATTACTGTAGCTTATAATGACATAGTGGCTTGAAGAGATAGAGAAAACATGAAATTAAAACTATCCTTCCCTATTATAATACAAAGTACCCTCTACTTCTAGTAAACTGGCTTTTAGATCCAGCATATGTTAATGTTTAGCTTATGCTTTTGAATCTAGTACAGGGAGTTTTTTAAAAAACGCAACCCATTTTTAAGATTGAACGATGCACATATAAATATGAAATGAGTATTGTTTTATTGATATTTACATTTTATACAACCTATTATTTAAAATTGATCACGAAAAAGGGAAATGTGCAAGAGGGGTAACTTTTCAGAGTTAAGGAAACACTGTTTACCATCTTAACTATCGGTTTTAGGTTAAAACTCAAAATTTGTAATTTATTCTCCATATCTTCAGGAACAAAAATATAATGTTGGTTTGTTATTTTTTTTTCAAAAATAATATTTTTTAGAATTTTAAATTTTTAAAAGTTATCCCCTTTTTCCATTCGTAAAGGAAAATAATTTATTAAAATTTTCAAATTTTAATTTGAATGACTTTATTGAAGTAAAAAGGTTGAATCATGAGTATATATTGTGAATGCAATGTATTGCGATGTTTACTTTTAAGTTCTGTCAAGTTTTACTAATAAATATTATGTTTCCAAAAGTTGTCAGTTATTCCCTTTCATACACTCAGAGGTTGGCTAGCCTGTAGGAATATCTGCTGCAGATTAGTGCAGATGTTTCCTTCTTCCGCTCAGCCAAAACTTCAGACCACATTTACACAGGCAATTGTTCCCTTCTTACGCTCACTGGACGTGTTTACATTTTTTCTACAAAATGGCTATTTTGGTTTAAAAACTCAAAAAATGTCACTTATTCCATTTTTCCACTCACTGCTTCTTATGTGCTTAAACAGTCCGCCACCATTGGCATCTGTATAAAGTTGTGCGCTCTCCATCAAATTCCCGAACACGTGTTGCAAGGTACCTCTTTGAAATTCTTGCATTATGATTTTTTTTTGGAGCTCAATATCCTGGAAATCGTTTTCGTAGGCCTTATGTTTTATATATCCCCAAAGAAAATAATAAAGCGGGATCAAATCCGGGGATCTTGGTGAAAATAATCCTTCAATGATAAAATGTAGTTTTGAATTGCGTTTAAGAAAACACCCTGTATTAGCACCAAATGTCTTATGTAAACAGAGCATACGTTTTAGATCCCAGTGTTTTAAATGGCGGGTATTTACATTATTTCTCATTTTCTGGTAATTTTCAAGGTATTTCAGTATTTTTCTCGAGTCCCTGGCATCAAGACCTTCATTTTGAGCCCGACATCATCATCCTTCGACTTGCCGAACGCCCACAATTTCGACGCAAAGATTTCTCTTATGTAATTATAGTTATAGATCGATTTTATTACGAATAGGAAAATTATTTGCGAGCAATGTTTGATTGCTCAAAGCAATTTTTGATACAATTTAATTAAATCTAATAAACTAGCTGAGGCAAATTAAAGTAAAGAGGAGACAGTTTCGTAATTTCGTATTGAAAGCTTTTACATTATAAAACGAGTAAATACTGGTAAGTTAGACTTTAAATAAAATGATACCTGGTAGGGTTTCAAATAGGTAATTATTAGATGAACGAATTTAAATTAAAGGGCCTGGTGGATTATTTACATATTTATAAATTAATTAATTTAGTGAGTCGGTGGCGCAGTTGGTAGCGCACTAGACCTCGGAACTGTGGCACGAAGCGTCGCAGGTTCGAGACTCGGGCGTTTCGCTTACTTTTACTTTTAGCAGTACTGTTCACCCTTGTACTGTACCGGCTCACTCCTTGGCTTTGCTTGGTAACGCCCACACACAGATCAATAGTCTATGTGGGCGGGGCAAAGGCAAGGTAAAAAAGAGGCCGCCACCCTATTTAAAAAAAATTATTTATACAAATTCATCCAATTACTACTTAACAATTTAATTATAATCATAAATACACTTATTTATTACTCTATGCAATTTCTATCCCACACGCTGTATTTTTCTTGGATTGCTTTTGTAAACAGCTGATATGGCTACATTATTTGTTTACATTTTTGTAGTTTATTTCGTTGCTATTATGAAAACTCGTAAGACTGATGTGAAAATTTTACGACTTTAAAATTCATTTTATTTCGTTATTAGATTTTCTCTGGTCAACTAACCTGCATAAAACACGTATTAAGGTAATAAATTACTTATTTCGAAATTTTAAAGCGAATCCTTGAAGCTGATTTTGAGATAATTGAGCAATCAAGCAATCAATAGTATTCAATCAAACTTTGCTCATATAACAATATAGGATTTAGCCAGGTATAATTAGTGAGTTGGAAATTCGTGGTTCGTAAAATTTCGATTATTCTCTAGACAGGTTTATGCTTTATTACCAATACTTAATCACAGGACGGTTTTTAAGCTAGACAAAGGGTGAACTTTGACCTTATAGCTTAATTTCTATGGAGCTGTTCTGTAACGAAAACCGATATGACTGTAATTCGATAATAAATCAACTATCAACACAACTGTATTCTGTGTAAACGTTTGGTTACGCCTTTGATAAGCAATGTTATTAATCTTCAAATTTAGATAGTAAACTTACTGTTCATCATCACAAACTAATCATCATTATTAATTACTAATCAGCATCATCAATACCAATAATAACAGGCATAATCAGCATAAGATTTTACCATTACAACCACAAAATACTTTATAACTAGTAGCGTCTGGATGGTTAAAATTAAAAATAACAAAATTAATATGAATTAACATGAAGGTTTTTTTGGACAAATTACTTTTTTTAACTAAAATTTATATAGAACTTGAAAAATAATATTGAATTAATATTTTTCCATTACTACTATTTCACTATAACATTTTTACCGAATCACGTACAGCTAGCCCAAAAACCCATCTTTTGAAATCTTAAATACTTAATCACAGTAATGCAGTGAAACTAGACAAAGAGTAAACTTTGACCTTATAGCTTCATTTCTGTGGAGCTGTTCTGGAACTAAAGCCTGTAAACTTAAGTGAGTTAAATCCGACCACAACTTCAATATTCCGTGTAAACGTTTGGTCAGGTCTTTGATATGCAAGGCTATTAATTTTCAAATTAATGGATTTACTGTTCATCACTGCGAACTAAACAAACCTTTACCAATCAACATATGATTTAAATAAATGCAATGATAACCACAATAAATGTTATCAACGGAAGCGTCGCCGTCGTTAAAATTAAAAATTTAAAGATATTTAAATTAATCGATGTTTTATTGGTCGTTTAAATTATAGATAACAAACTTTTATATGAAAGAATATTAATTATCAAATATAAATAATAAATTTACTGTTTATCACTAAACAATCATACCATTACGAGTTCACAAACATAATTAGAATCAGAATATTATTTAACTATTGAAACCACAAAATATTTTATTATTAGAAGCGGCTGGATCGTTAAAATTATAAATAGATAAATTAATATGAATCATTTTGATATTTTTTGACAAGTTAAAAAAGGTCCAAGAAAGGGTGTGTGATTTTATCTAACGTAGGTCCATTTGAGCATTGTAGGCCTTTGTTTAAACAAGCCAAGAGTTTAACTGTGATTAACTTGTATGTTTTTGTCTGTTTATGTTACATTAAGAATGATTTAGATAACCTCACTTTATCAAACTAAATCCAACCACTTCAAAAGATCTAGACATCAGGTATATAGGTAACTTAGTAGGCTAAGTCAACACCCTCAACTTTTCTTTATGTTTTCAGTATTACGTTGTTTAGCAAACTGCCTCTTAGCGCCAAAGTAGTTAGTAATAGCAAATTTGAGAAAGTTTTTTCAGATCGGTTAGTGGAAACCCCTATGAAAAATGTCGGTAAGCTCATGGAAATGACTATCAATTACCCAGTATTACCTTTCTGTGTTTATATTAAGGCCTGTTGATTGGTGTCAATTTTTAACTAGGCTTAAGAATTCTAAATATGACTTTGCCCGTTAACGGAAATAACTGATTCTGATTTTTAGTTAATTGTGTTTAAAACTAAACACAACAGAGAATATGCAAAATAAAACCTAAATAAATGTTTTTATTACTAATTTTTCACTACAGAATATTTTGACCGGATTGCGTAAAGCTAGCCCAGAAACACTCTATTGAAATTTCCTTCCTTAGTTGCAATATCATAGTAAACGGGATTGTACAGATTACCAATTTCATAGCTCCTGATTTTTTAATTTATTATTATAAAACTTGAAAAGTCCCACTTGAAATTAAAATTAACACCCAATCAGTTTCAGAACTCGAATTTTTTAATTGGCTTTCGATGGATACGCTTCCAATCTAGTCGCTTTAATAGCCTAAAGTACCGACGAGTGCGACAGATTATTCGTTACAGTTTTCTGTTTAGACTAAGTTACAAAAATCCCCCACGTTTTTGCGATGAAACTACTAAAAATATTCAGTATGCCACCGAAAATTCATATACAAATTTGGTTTAAAAGGAGTATTACAAAGTCGACAGTTTAAAACTACAAATATCTGGCCCAAAGGAAAAAAGAGTTGCCCAGTTTTTTTGGTAATAACGAAGGTGGCAGTTATTTGACGCCAATAAAAGGATCGTAATATTAAACGCATATTCAATCTCATTCATAAATGTATGTGAGCAAAACACGAAACATACATAGGACCACCACACCATGCGGATGATGTAAAGTCTAATGTACGCTATAGGGTGGGAAATAATTACAAAAACATAGGAATAACCCTGTTTTATGCCAGTATTAATCACGAGATGTTCCAAATTTTTCTTCAATAAGCTACCTGACTTATTTAAAATCCCAGTACAAGTCTTATTTGGTAATCACATAATCAAGTTAGTAGGTATGTTTATTTTACATAAAACCCGTAAAAAATTATGGGTTCCACCACATGCATGGGTCCTAGACCAATAGATTTTCTATTTTACTGTATTGCAGTAATTTTTAAATGCAAAAAAGAATTTTCCCCAAAATTAGATCACTCTCCCTTTTCTTGGTCCAAACACAGTTTGCCAAATGCAGGAATACAGTGGTTTATGTTTTTTTTTTTTTTTTTAATACGTATGTAATCTCGTAGATTCTGGAAATGTTTACCTCCCCGTATATGCGTTCATGGAACTGTCCTCAACATTCGCATACAGTGGGACACTAATTTCGGTCAGAACGAATATTCTCAAATGCATCGTGGATGAAATCGTCCTTTTATGATATCTACACTTGGCCCACTCTGTTTAAAACGGTAAATAATACACAATAATAATCAATTGCCTTAAAAAACGAAATTAATTTTAAAATATGTTACACATTTTAAAATGCTTATAAAACTGAGCCAAACACATTGATTCTGCAATTCTGCCTCTCAAATTTAATAAAGAGCTGTCAGGGTAAAACATTGTTTATAGAATGGGTCTTGTGTTAACATCGTCGAACGTAGCCAAACATAAATTTGCTTATCCAAATCCCCCCCCCCCCGTTCGTCTTACTATTGCTGGTTTTGTCTTAGTGACTGAGATGTTAAACGTAGCTGAGAGATTTCCAAAGGCTGAAGCAAAATCTAATCAATTTTATTTTTTAAGCTATGAATTTTCAAAAATTTGTATACTGAAATTCGACACAAACATGTTTATAATTAAACTAAAACATACGTTCTGGTTAATATTGAAATACTGCTTGGTGAAAACCCAAATAATCATATTTAAAAATAAACTTGTACTAAGACGACGTAAATTTATTAGATCAAATCAATCCGAGAGTATGAAATTAAGTAGTACTTTCTTTGAAATCAATGGGGTTGATAAGTTTATATTAAGATTTAGATTTTTGCGAATATTACCGATCATTAATAACAACTTACGCGACGTTTCGGGATTGGGAATTTGACCCCGTCTTCAGGTGGAAACGACCTTGATCGAAACAAGGTTAGTAGAACACAGCATATAGACAAGACAAGAAATGGAGGTAGTTAAAAATAAATGGTATCAGCAAACTTACACATACTTTCTCCCTTAAAGCTATTTAAAGCAAGAATAACTAAAACCAAATATAAAAAATGTACAAGTATCTCTCAAATCCATAACGGATTTTACCATAAGGTTAGTATTTAACGGAGATGTCAGTTTGTTAAGTATTTGTCACAAGAATAACATAAAATATACAACGTACTGCCGAAGGAAAATATCAATTACCTCCGCAACCAGTTGACGTAAACTAATCAAAAATATTGGATTTTTTTCAAGCTGAATTTGATGATTGCAAGTATATTTTGATTAAAATTAGTAATTGTAAGTAAATTTGAAAATTTAGATTTTTTTTTACACTTAAATCTCCATAACTTTTGAACCTCAAGTTTTACAGACATGCGGGTGGTGCCATTTTATTCGTCACCTTTAGCATTAAATACCATGAATATCATTGGAGTTTTGTTTGAGAAATTTCGATTGTTATGGTTTTTTATGGGGTGAATACCCTCAAACACATCCACTTACACTTCCACAAACACGGACAGACAGACGCCATTCTGAAAACCCCCTTTTTGGATTCAGAGACCACTAAAACAAATATTTCCATTTATAACTCAAATTCGAAAATTTTGTCGAAAACAATACTTTCCCCATATACTATGTATAGGGGGGAGACAGAAAAACTGAAAGGAGTAAAAAAACACCAAATTAAAAAACGCAGAAATAAATAAATCACCAATTAGAAACCAATCAAACCTGATCAATGACTGACGGGAGAAAAAGGAAATGTTGACACCGGAACAGATTACAGACCCCAAAACGTCGTGAAACTTATTTTTACAAATCAGTGATGGCAAATGTCCTCAAAAATCAAAATCGGATCACCAAGCGATATATAGAGTAATCAAAATCAATATCAGGGAAATGTTATGAAGAAGATACTAAACTATAAATTAAGGAAATATAAATACTAAGACATGATGAATGAACGATTAGTTGAGGGTAGATGGCGAATGTCTTTATGATGAATGGGAGGGCGGATTATATGGGTAAGAAGATTTTCAGAGGTTTGGGGAGGGTATAAGGGAGGGGCGATTAAAGAGGGGGTGAGGGGGTTTGCTCAACACAGTTTGAAACGATAACTTATCAGCTAAAATACTGTTTGGATAACTGGAGTTGGATTGACAACGTTTGATTGCCAATGCTTAACACTAATACACGATCATCACTGCAATATTGCATGTTAGGCAAACATTATCATTGACCTTGTAGCTAAAAGGAGACTGCTCATGCTTTTGGATGTTTTGAAGCCATAAATTTAGCACTTGCTATATTAGTTCGGCACTCCTTATAGAGATTGCACCAGGAGTGTGATTTCACGCTAAAGGTTTTTATCCCGCAAATGGAAAATCTTTGCTTCACCGGGCTAACAGGGCTATAAAATGGATCTTATTAAAAAAAAAAAAAAATTAGAAGTGCAGAAGAGAGGATAAAAAGATATTTTTATTTTGTGTAATACCATTGTAGTACCAAAATTCTCTACTAGAGTGTGGTAACTTTTTAACATATGATCAAGTGTTTTGGCTTCTAAACTTAACATTGCTCAGGCTGTATATATTTTTGTTTTTAATCAACTAGCAGTTGCCCGTGGCTTTGCTCATGATAGCTTGAAACAGCTGATCTTGCCACTGCTCGTAGAATTGTTAAATTAGTGCCCACAGCTGTTTACATTTCTGTGTTTGAATTTTTACATCCTTATAAAATTTAAATTTTGAAACTGCGGACGTTCACGGGGCGTAGCCCGAGGCGATTTTAATGAAGTGAATAGGCCTATGTGTTTCCCAGGTTCAAGATTTACCTCTTTGTGATGTTTCAACCCAATCGGTTCAGTGTTTTTCCCGTTCATAGACTACCTGCCACCCAAGCCGGTAACCGTTTATTTTAGGTTGGCCCTCCCACCAACCTAGCCACACTTTTGCAAGCCTAATAGAGATTGTGCATAGTCGGGATTCGAACCCACGCACCTCTGAACGGTTTCAATGCAGAGCTACGGCACCACTGTCGGTCAGAAGATCAATTGGCGCATAAAGCCTATAGTCGACCCTAGCAGCAAACCAGTGAACTATTAGACCAAGGCCTCAGTCTGTTGTTGAGGGCTCTTCAGTTTACCCCAAAACTGATGTTGAGCGGTTTTCAGCCATGGCGTGTGGCACCCTCCATTTAAATCATGTGATTTTGCTTCACGGGCGGAAAATACCGCGGAGCAGCTGCGGGAAAAACCACCCCGTGTGACGTTAGCCTAACAGAACCGCCGATCGGCGAGACCACGTGATCGGGAGCATCGAGTCAGACTCGTGTGTCTACTGTCTACCCCAACGGGTTAACCCGGTTTCACCCGTGGAAAGAAAATCCTTATATTCATGATCATTTAATTTGTCTTACTTCATTAGGTTGCCTTGACAACTTTATAAGCTTCCCTATAGTTTAACATTGAAACTTTCTTGTACCACAGGGCGTAGCCCTGAGGGAATTTGGAAAAATCCGTTCTAAGCGGATACTTACGCCCTAATATGAACGTCCATGCAAAGTTTCAAGGTTACAGGGCAAGTAGTTTGGTGTGACTGTGATATTATAGGTGAGTGGTATTTGACAAATATATAGTATGTACTTGGTTATAAATTAAGAAGATATAAACAAGAGATGTAATGAACGAACGATTAATTGAGAGTAGTTGGAGAATGACTTTATAATGAATGTGAGGGCGGGTTATATGGGTAAGAGGATTTTCAGAGGTTTGGGGAGGGTATAAGGGAGAGGCGATTTAAGGGGGGTGGGGTGTAAGGGGGGGGGTGTAAGGGGGGATGCTCAACACAATTTGAAACGATAACTTATCAGCTAAAATACTGTTTGGATAACTGGAGTTGGATTGACAACGTTTGATTGCCAATGCTTAACACTAATACGCGATCATCACTGCAATATTGCATGTTAGGCAAACATTATCATTGACCTTGTAGCTAAAAGGAGACTGCTCATGCTTTTGGATGTTTTGAAGCCATAAATTTAGCACTCGCTATATTAGTTCGGCACTCCTTATAGAGATTGCATCAGGAGTGTGAATTCACGATAAAGGTTTTTATCCCTCAAAAGTGAAATCTTTGCTTCACCGAGCTAAGATGTCGTACAGGGTTATAAAAGGGATTGTATTAAAAAAAGACAAAATTAGAAGTGCAGAAGAGAGGATAAAAAAGATATTTTTATTTTGTGCAATACCAAACTTCTCTACTAGAATGTGGTAACTTTTTAACATATGATCAAGTGTTTTGGCTTCTAAACTTAACATTGCTCAGGCTGTATATATTTTTTCTTTTTAATCAACTAGCAGTTGCCCGTGGCTTTGCTCACGATAGCTTGAAACAGCTGATCTTGCCACTGCTCATAGAACTGTCAAATTAGTGCCCACAGCTGTTGTGTTTGAATTTTTACATCCTTTTAAAATTAAAATTTTGAAACTACGGACGTTCACGGGGCGTAGCCCGAGGCGATTTTAAAGAAGTGAATAGGCCTATGTGTTTCCCAGGTTCAAGATCTACCTCTGTGTGATATTTCAACCCAATCGGTTCAGTATTTTTCGCGTTCATTTGGCCCACATATACATTCAGAAACCACCTCTTCTTTATATAGACTAGCTGCCACCAAGCCGGTAACCGTTTGTTTTAGGATGGCCCTCCACCAACCTAGCCACACTTTTGCAAGCCTAATAGGGATTGTGCATAGTCGGGATTCGAACCCACGCACCTCTGAACGGCTTCAACGCAGAGCTACGGCTCCACTGTCGGTCAGAAGATCAATTGGTGCATAAAGCCTACAGTTGACCCTAGCAGCAAACCGGTGAACTACTAGACCAAGCCCTCAGTGACAGAACCGCGCGACCGGCGCGGCGAGACCACGTGATCGGGAGCATCGAGTCAGACTCGTATGTAATACTTGTAATACTTTTAGTCTTCATCGTTTACCGGAATCTGCCAGATAGATTGCGTTAAAATACTACTAAGAATAAAACCAATATTTACAAAACACACTTACTACACTTTGGCACTTTTTGGCGGACATGACTCAAGAGGAAAAGAGTGGCACTTCATTCAGCTCCTCGAGCCCATACAGTGGCCTATCGACAAGGCATTTACGCAACTCCCGCTTGAAAGATTTTAAGTCCAGATCCCGCACTCTAGAAGGAAGGTTGTTGTACATTTTAATCGCGGAACGCGGGTAACTTTTCAAAGAGCGGCTAAGACGACAACGGGGAAGATCGAGATCTTGAGCTCGTCTTGTACTGTAGGAATGTTGATCCTCTCTCCTACTGAAAAGGCCTAAGTTCTCCTTCAACAGAATGAGCACATTGAGGACGTACAGGCTGTATATGGTAAGGACCCCAAGATCTATAAAAATGGGGCGACAATGATCCTTACTCCCAGAAGATGTTATTATTCTCATGGCCTTTTTCTGAAGTAAGAGGATGCTATGAGCAGCTGGTGAATGACCCCATAATACGATACCATATATTACATGGCTATGAAACAGCACATGATAAACATTAATCTACCCCAATGGGTTAACCCGGTTTCACCCGTGGAAAAAGACAAAAACTTCCTTGAATTTATGATATTTTAATTTGCCTTATTTCATTAGGTTGCCTTGACAAATTTATAAGCTTCCCTATAGTTTAACATTGAAACTTTCTCGTACCACAGGGCGTAGCCCTGAGGGAATTTTGAAAAATCCGTTCTTAGCGGATGCCTACGCCCTAACATGAACGTACATGCAAAGTTTCAAGGTTACAGAAAGAGTAGTTTGGTGTGACTGTGCGCTTATAGATGAGTGGTATTTGACAAATATATAGTATGTACTTGGCTATAAATTAAGAAGATATAAACAAGAGATGTAATGAACGAACGATTAGTTGAGAGTAGATGGAGAATGACTTTATGATGAATGGGAGGGCGGATTATATGGGTAAGAGGATTTTCAGGGTTTGGGGAGGGTATAAGGGAGGGGCAATTAAAGAGGGGGAGTAAGGGGGGGGATTCTCAATACAGTTTGAAACGATAACTTATCAGCAAATTACTGTTTGGACGACTGGAGTTGGACTGACAACGTTTGACTACGTTGATTGCCTTTGCTTAATACTAACTCAATATCATAGGTGCTATATTTGGCGAGCTAAAGTATAACTCATATGGTATCGTTCGATTCGCAACGAAACGAGGAAATTCCCTCTAACATATTTATGCTAACCTAACCTAACACAGCCGCAGAGTGCTGTATAAAAGGTGGCTTCCGTATAATTCCAAAGTACGTAACTAGTTTTATAATCATTAAGGACTAATACAAATTTCCTTATAAAATTATGTACGTCTATTTATTAGATTTTAAACACTTGGGTCACAGACAAATTGCTCTCTAATTTGACACGGTGTTATGAAAGCAGTAAGTTAAAAGTTTCAAGAATTATCGGGAAATAAAGTTTGAGGAACAGAATTATTGGCAGCTTCCTTTCAGCTGATGCAATTTTGGGTTGTCAAATTTGGACATTTTAGTGCGTGGGAGCAGGAGGTTTCAGGCGTGTAAAAGTGTGTAGGCTGTGTAAGAAAGAAAACGGCAAATGTTTCTTAGAAGTTAACACAAGTTCTTTTACTTTTCGATTCAATATTCGTCCTATAGAACTGAAAGAGTAAAGGTCAGGGGATATTCGTGTAAAGTGATGCTCCTAACCCACATATAAATCTATTCGTCATGATTGTGCAGTGAGATAATTTAATCCATCCTGACAACAGCGATCTTCTAGCTCATTTCCATACGCAAATTGATGTCCCACTTTGTTAACACATAGTTAATAATGACAGCAACGAAGCAAATGTGAGAAAGATTTTGACTGACTTTGTTTACAAAAATGGATTATTCACTTTCATACTCGGTGTCACATAATTGCAAGCTTCAACATTACTTATAAAATATTAGGTTAGCAATCTAATATTTTATAGTTGATTTTCAACCCAGGAGGCAAACCATGAATAAACCTCAACATTAACTAAACGACTGGCCACTTCTGTTTACCTGTTATTGCCTCTTTTTTACTCATTGTTTACCTACAATGAACAATGTTTAGAGTAGATAAACAATGAGTAGCTATAATAATAAAAGTAGGTAAACAATAATAATAAAGTAGGTAAACAATAATAATAAAATAATAAAATAAAATAATATAGCCACTATAGTAAATATAAGTGGCTATCCAAGGTAGAAATGACAACAAAAAAAGCTAACATACATAAGTTATTTTTCCAGTTATTCTGTTTGCCTTGTGGATTGAGCATTAAGTACATCAGTTGCTCTTAAACGAAAATATAGTTTGCTAGTGGCTGGTAGGGGCAAAAGCCTCTAAAAATAAAAATGCAAATGCTGAATATTTATTGTTTCCTTTACACTCACAAATCAATCAAAGTTTGGTGGATTTAAACGTTTTAAGTATAATATTAAAGATTTAATACTAAAGAATAGTAAAGACTAAAGATTTGACTTCCTAGTACGTATCAGAATTTTAAAAAGAGCCCTACTTCAGTAAAGGGCTGAATTTTTGGAACAGTGGCGCTATTCGACGATCTTGAAAAAAATCAGTTAGCTTTGTTTTTGAGTAAACAAATTGACATAGTTTGAAGAAGTTCATATGGTTCACCACAGATTGCAGCACTTAATTTATTTCCTAGGGAAAGTCGACTTAAACAAAACAGACGTATTTAATTCCCCTTTCCTTTTTAAATGGTGAGAAGGTTAAAGCCCCAAAATAATAGAAACGGGAAATTTAAACGTAAAAAAAACACTCATTGATATAGTCTGTAAATGTATAACGTAAATAAAACGAAAATAATATAACAAAATAAACGAACATAACCCTTTATAATTTTAAATTATGAATGTACTCATCCCCCTAATAATATAATCGGAAAATCTTAAAGTTCAAATGTTTATTTCCTATAGTACATTGAACGTGCACGTTTTGCTGCCTTTCGAAAAAAAACTATATGTCAACATCAGGCATATGGCTTTGAATCGAACATCATCACCAAATGTTTAATCACCATTAATCAGGCGTTTTTCAATCCCAATGTATTTTAGATGGGAGATTATTTTAGCTATTTCTCATTTTCTGGTAAATTTGGACATAATCTGCTATTTTTTCCCGTCCCCCTGGAACCAAGATGTTTAATTTGAGCCCCCTCCCATCATCCTACGAGCTGACAAGCTCTCATAATTGTTATTTTTTTAAACTGCTTACAGAATCTATAAGTATAAAAGAGGATGTTGGTATATATATATATATATATATAGTGGTTTTCACCGGAGTTCGAGGTCATGGCCAGTATATCCCGATGACGCAGAACTCCAGTGAACTTAAACGTATTCGCCGTTTATGCGTTTCATTCTCATGGTAGTTCGAAGTCACGGTCAGTATATACAAACGTACTAAAATGTTGGTGTTCTGCATCGATTTTATCATTTATTATTTAGTGAATTTCCTTAGAAATAAGCTATTACCGGCGTTTTAACAGAACACAATGTTTAAAAAATATCCGTTCTGAGTAACTCAGCAATCATATAAATATTTATATTAGTTGATAGCTTTTTATGTGTGTTTTCTGGATATGAAGTAAGTTTGTTGTGAAAATTCATTTTTACCTGCACAAATGATGATTTGTTCCAAAAGTTAACATGTTCTTAAATGGAAAATCGAATTTTAATTTTTTAGTTTTGTTAGCACGATAACTCTCGTAAATATCGTCCAATCGTTACAAAATTTGGTACAGTCATGTAAAACTATATTCTCTTGGACGAGTTCGTAAACCTGCCACATCGACAGTAATTTTGTAATGAATTTTTTTAATGCCTTTGTAAAAGATGGAGGTGTTATCTTATTTTGTACTAGTAGTTATACCCGCGGCTTCGCTCGCTGAAAGGATAAAAAATATTTGGTATACACGTTATTTATAATGGGTAATTTTTGCAATTTTCAAAATTGACTGATGATTTCAATGATTTGTCTAAATTATTCGTCTTAAGCACTTGATAAAAGCAGTAAGGCTGCAAATAGTGATCCACCCCAGATTGAAATGAGAAGATAAAACGTTTCCTTGATGAATTTTCATCTTTCCCTCAAATTGTATGAGTTGGCTTAATAATGCTGAAATGTCCTAATTAATCTACTATTTAACATATAAAGTTGTGTTTCTAATACTGTTGTTTGAATAAAAATCCATTCCAAGGGTTTGAAATCAGAACTTTCATTTCGCCGCGCTGTCCCCTAAAATCTGTTGGCCAATTTGTCTCATAAGAATAAGAGACATACATATGATGTAAAACTGATGTATACTATAGTAAATAAAACAATGGACGGACTCTATGCCTAACATATTAATTAAGTATGTTTGTTAATACACCAAAAACTGTCATAAAAAATATAAAATGTGTTGGCCAAAAAGTGAGGAAACCTAATTCTCTAAATTTTTTCAATCACATTCAAGATTAGACTACTCGTTTAGCAGCTAGAGTGGAAAATGTACGGTAGAAGTAGTATATTTGTTTGAACACGGCCTGAATCTCTCTCAGCAAGCGCGCAAACTCTCCTAAAATTTCTAATTCTAATAACCCCGATTCTATAAAAATAACGGAATGATGGAATGGAATGTCTATAGCAGATTTTCAAGATTCTAGTTTGATTACTCCGGGTCGGGTGATCCGTAAACGCGAGACAAATACATAATCACTCCGAGTGGTATCTGACAAATATATGTATAAGGTAACCGTAATAGATTTGTATAGTCTATTCTTTTGGTGGATGGAATTTTAATTTTTTGTCCCTTGAAAATATTCTATAGACGTTCAATCCATAATTTTTAATCACAGCTCTAAAAACTGGAAAGGCCGCCATTTTGAATTTTTCAATTTACCTTATTGTACCTTTTTCAGAGAAAGCATTTCAAAAACCTTAATCAGTATGCATTTATAGCCTATGAAGAATATTTCAGCCAAGTTTCACGGCCCAAAGCCCTGTATTGTTTTAGAAAATATGCTTTGAAAACTAAAAATGGCCGCCATCTTGAATTTTATAATATACCGTATTTTAGCCTTATGTGAGAGTATATTTTAAAATCCTTTCTTAGTACGCATCTAGAAGCTATAAAGATTATTTGTACCAAGTTTCATGGCCCAAAGCCTTACAGTTTTTGAGAAACTGTGATCAGTGAGTCAGTCAGTCAGTCAGTCAGTCAGTCAGTCAACCGTTTTGGCTTTTATATATATAGATAATGGAGGGAAGTTTTTTATACAATTTAGGACCAATGTTTTGTGGAAGAGATGCAGCCAAATCTAATCTGTGGGACTTTTGCCTATGTAGAAACCTATTTCTTGTAAAGTGGTCATGGATATCTGCACCTAATTGAAATGAAGAATATTTAAATTTATAGAATATTATGACCTGGAAAATGTATTGCAATGGCAAAGTCAAAATATTTAAGGATTTGAAAAGTTTAAGAATTAAAAAATTCTTCAGTCAATTAGCAAAAACATGTTCGAAATTTTTGGAGAAGGTTGAAACATTTGCAATGGGGCGCCAGCCACCCGGCAAACCAGAATTGCCGTCTTTAAATATCGGGCGAATCAGTGTTTGTTTTAAGTCATGCGGGAAAACGATGCAGTTCAAAACAATATTACGAAAAAATTATCAGTCCATTGATTCTTTTTTAGTTAAAACTGAAGTCAATTTAATTGAGTAGTCAGTTACTTAATCCCACTGTTTATAAGAGACTAAAGACACTAATGAATTACAATCTTCAATTAGTTTTGCGTTACTTTCCATGGCACTTTTGACAATCCTAAAAATTCGAAGTAACTGAATCCAAAAGTATTTATTTTTTATTGAAGCCAAACTTTATGCGTCTTAGTCTCTCAAAATAGTTAAATTTATGTAAACTCAAGATTAAACCGGCAAAATAGTTAAAAAATATAACTGTGTCTTGCGCACATTTTCTATTTGACTTTAAACTGTATGCTAATCAATGGACAGTCTTGATGAATTTTGAAGTACGTTGCCTAATAAAACAAGGATCCTAACTTAATCAGTGATTAATTACCTAACCCGTGAAAACAGCAATTAAGACCAAATATCATTCGCATGGCGACAATAATGAAGATTGGCGTCAAACTGCTGCGACATTTTGAAATCGCTTCACGGCATTTTGAAGTCACAACGTCCTACAGCCTAACTGAACTTAATTATAATACCTGTTTTTATTGCCATAGATTTCCATGATTCTTCACATAGTGAAATTAAAAATCGAAACATGAAAAATTAAATAAAAATATGATGGCATATTTCTAGGCGACTCAAAATCTATAAGAAAATATGTCACATTATGATTCCTAGTAAACCCATGCTGCTCAAAATTGGGTAACTTTCACAGATAACAAAGTGACGGCGTTAGAGTACATTGTGATTTTTACAAACGAAAATAATTATCAAGGTAACCTAACATAGGGCCTAATCCGCAAGGTGACAATGATACAGACTGATGTTAAATTGCAGCGACATTTTTAAAACGCTACACGGCATTTTGAAGTCATAACTTATTACAAACTTATCTAAATTAATTATGAGGCCTGTTTTTATTGTCATTGATTTCTATGGCTCTTCTCGTAGTCTAAAACAATCGAAGCACGACAAATACATACAAATTAACTTAGTTGAATATTTCAAAGCGAATTAATAACAAAATTATGTCGTGTTTTATGTTGTTTTCTGGAAACCTACGTTGGTTAATATTGTGTAAATTTTAGATAAAAAATGACAACGTGAAAGTGATAGAGTAAAATGTGATTTTAAAAATGTAAATACCTATTAAAGTGACATATAGGTCCTAATCCGCATGGCGACAATGATGCAGACTGACGTCAAATTGCAGCGACATTGTGAAACCGCTACACGGCATTTTAAAGTCATGACGTCTTATTTACTTACTGAAATTAATTATGATGCCTGTTATTGTTGCCATTGATTTCTATGATTCTTCTCATAGTCTAAAACAATCGAAGCACGACAAATACATACAAATTAATTTAATGGAATATTTCAAAGTGAATTAATAACACAATTATGTCGTATTATGTTCCTGGTGACCCACGTTGCTAAATATTGTGTAAAGTTTAGATTAAAAATGACAACGTGAAAGTGATAGATTAAAATGTGATTTTAAAAATGCAAATACCTATTCCCAATGTGCAGATAGACGTCAAATTTCAGCGACATTGAGAAACCGCTACACGGCATTTTAAAGTCATAACGTATTATATACTTACCGAAATTAATAATGATGCCTGTTATTGTTGCCGTTGATTTCTATGACTCTTTCAATAGTCTAAAAAACCGAAGCACAAAAAATAGATACAAATTAATTTAATGGCATATTTCAAAGCGAATTAATAACTCAATTATGTCGTATTATGATTTCTGGTGACCCACGTTGCTGAAAATTGTGTAAATTTTAGATTAAAAATGACAACGTGAAAGTGATAGAGTAAAATGTAATTTTAAAAATGTAAATACCTTTTAAAGTAACATATAGGGCTAAATCTGCATGATAACAATGATACAGACTGACGTCAAATTGCAGCGACATTGTGAAACCGCTACAAGGCTTTTTGAAGTCACAACGTCTTGCAGACTTAACCGACTCCGGTACGATGCCTGTTTTTATCGCCATTGATTTATATGACTCTTCTCATAGTCTAAAACATCGAAGCTCGAAAAATATATACAATTTCAATTGCATATTTCAAAGCGAATTAATACCAAATTAATGTCGTATTATGATTGTTGGTAACCCACGATGCCCAAAATTGTTTACATTTTAGATTAAAAATGACAACGTGGAAGTGATTGTATAAAATGTTATTTTTAAAATGAAAATAAATATTAAAGTAACATATAAGGCCCAACTAATCTACATGGCAACAATAACGCAGACTGACTTCAAATTGCAGCGACATGTTCAAATCATTCAACCGCATTTTGAAGTCCTTCTGTCTTAAAGCCAAACCCAAATTAATTTCAATGCATGTTTCTTATCCTCTGATTTTTAAATAAAATAAAGAAATAAATATTTATTTTCTGCACAATATTTTGGTATATTACATTACAATTTACTCTTATCACTGTCGTACGAATATAAAATGTAATCATGAAAAATTAAATAACATTTTCATGGCGTCATGCTGAAAAACTCAAGGTTTGTTTAAACTATTGCCATAGATCTTGACCCTTTCATCTCGGAATAGAAAACGTTGCAACACATATTATGAAAACTTTGGATATATTTCATGAGAAAACCAACGATATAGAACCTCTGGATTGCGCCCTGCTGTGTTCGCCCGGCGGTCCGGCGCTCCCCCCACCACCGCATGGCAAAAGCCGCCGTTGCCCTGCACTCGCCATTATAAAACGCGTCACTTTAACGGCGCCCTGTTCGGTTAATATTGGGTTGAAATATTGTTATTACATTCCAAACTGTTGTTCTTACTTTACTCTCCATGTTTAAGTTTTGTTAATGAAATAATAATTCATTTAAACCCTCTAAAAGTGAATTTATAAATAACACTT
This sequence comes from Flexamia atlantica, assembly GCA_035578135.1. Taxonomy (NCBI): domain Eukaryota; kingdom Metazoa; phylum Arthropoda; class Insecta; order Hemiptera; family Cicadellidae; genus Flexamia; species Flexamia atlantica. The sequence goes on along the minus strand of JAQJVK010000065.1, from coordinate 1,283,513 downwards.
TTTCAACCATTGTAGTGTTATTATTGGTTTGAAATTCACACAGTAAGGTTGTGTTATGGTATGTAAGGGCTAAAAAAACAACTTCAGTCTTTTTAATACCTAATTTATTTCCTCAATACTTTGAACCCGTTATTTTCTACACATTTTTTAACAATATTAGCTTGGTAAGTTTTTGCCTTACCAAAATAATCATGGATCTAAACAGCTTAAAAATAAAGGCATCATTTGAAAAAACATCGTCAAGTCAAAGAATAAAAAATACCATAGTATGCTCATATTAATAAAACATAATGGAAAAAAATCAAGGTAATTCCAGATAGTAGTCTCAAAAGAACAATGCCAAAACGGGATTAACACTGTCAATGGGAATATCAAGATTAAAAAGAAAGTACTTTTATACCATACAAATTCTATATGACAAGTTACTTTATGATATAGCTCTTAATAATATATTTTGTAATATAATTTGTAAACCAGATTGATTAGTTTGCTTGTTCTAGACTTAAAATAAGTCAGTAATTAGTATTGATAATTGATATAAATTTTTACCTTGAAAATTGATAGCCTATTAACGATAAACTTACGAAAATAACAAATTAAAACCAAACGTATATACTTAAAAATAGGTTAAAATAAAGCGGGCAGCAGTGCGGATCAAGCTTTAGACCAGTGCGTTTTAACCACAACTTTTACCTGCTATAAAAATTAAACGATTCGGGCTAATTTTCCGAAAAAATAAGCCTTATGCGATTTAACCAATCGGCTCAAACGTTTACGCTGATACTTTGACTCTGACCAAAAAACAAAAAAAAATTCCAGCAGGACAACTTTTTCATGTCACAAAATGAATTTTTGTATCAAACCCTATTTAATCATTTATTTTTACTATAAGGTGCGGTTTATGTCAAAATTCTCTTTACCATTATTTGCCCACACTGATTATCTGTGAGTGTGTAAGATACAAAAGAAATCTGTGATTTGCAAGTGCTTCAAACATCAGTTTATTTGAATAACGCGCATCAAAAAGTTAACGTCGTTTCCGAGCGGCGTAGTTGAGTAAGATTGGAACACAATCTTATTAGTTTTCTTTAACCTGCTGTAAAAACTAAACTACTTGAGCTAATTTTTTGACAAAATATTTTAAATAAAATTCAACTTATTCGCTCATAATTTTATCCTTGATGCACACAAAATTTTTCCTCCACCTACACTATTATTAGGTGGAGGAAAAATAACAATAACTGTGTCAATATAACTTTTCCTTCATATGATCCTTTTCTCCTTTAAACGAGGCTAAATTAGAATCGCATATAAATATATACTAACATAAGCTACATAGCCAGTTTAATCAACCATTTATTCACACTTTCACACTATTTAACACCATTTTTTCTAAAGTTCATTAATTCAAAACACCTCCCAAAATTTATCGGCACATTTAGGTAAATGATGTAAGAAGCAATCATGTTTTCAAAAACGTTCGGCATATCGGTAATAACAAACTCTTAAGCAGGTGTTTTTTATTCAGGGTTGCCAACTTAGTTCATAAAAAATATTATTACCTGGCTATTAAATGCATACGGTTTATTTTTCTTAAGTTCAAACACTTAAGTTCTTGAATTCAATTTAGAGTAAGCAAATGAAAATCGATAGTTCTGCCAAATTTTCTCATTGTCCATCGCGGCGTTGCTAGATTTATCCTTATGTATTTCTTATGAGATTACTTTTAGTCCCATGGAGTATAAACTAGTACTTTAGTATTCTATTCCAGGGACTAAAAGACGACTTCGTTGGTAGATGGAAGAAAAATGATATTTAAGAACTGAAAAACTACGCATAAACTGAAATAATGCAGAGTACTGCAGAAATTTTGTTGTCAAAAATGTTCTAAACTAGTAAGAGACCCCCAAGTCTATAAGTTTGTTTATCAACGTTATAATAGGGCCTATGACTGAAGAAAAATGTGTTACAGTACATACTTGATATTAAGATCTTTCATTTAAAATACACTATAGATTGCCTACTAGTTGAAATTAGACCCTATTTAGATATAGTTTTCACTTCCGCAAAAAATCTATGGCAGCAATAAAGCGTGTGGCTGGATTTTACATTTCATTGTAATTCCGTAGCCAATATGGCAACTCATAAGTCCCGTGTTATTAATTTTTTCATTTTCAAATTAATTTTTTCTACGTTCCCATAAAACTAATATGACTGAGCAGATCTACAGGGAAATAGCTAAGAAGTACTGATTTTGTTTTATTTTTTGGAGGGGGAGGAGGGAGGCTTCGCCGCCGTGTTGCGCGGGAATGAATTTGGCGGGAACATCTGCGTCTGCGGCTTTGGCGCCCAAGAGCGCTGGATGTTAGGCGGGAACTGGTGAAACGTATATAGTACAGTTGGATCAAAACAATAATTCGCGGACCGCTTTGGACATGTAATGTCTACTCCATTCCAACAGCCGTGGCACTTGACGGATTAAGAACGTGGCACGGTTTCGTAAGAAGCGCGGTCTTCCAATCTCAAGTAAAGTAGTTTGACGCACGGTGATAGCATATTTTCGAATTAACCTACCTTCCTAAATTAATGGATTATCCAACGTGAAACATAATGAAAAATACTCCTTGATGAACAGTACGGTTTGCGTTTCTGGATAAAAAAACGTACTTTAAAATTTACTTTAACATTCATCGAGTTCATGGCCCGCATCACATCATAAAATATTTTATAAAAGATCTAATATAAAATATTTGAATTGAAGTTTCAGATTTCAAGTATTAGGTTGAAAATAATGTGCTACTAGATCTTTCATAAGATATTAGATTAGATCTTGTTAGGATTATTAGAATAATTGACGTCCTATTTATTCTTCACTCTTTTTCACATTAAACCAAAACATCGAGTGAATTTGGACGGTGGTCATTCTTTTATAATATAATTTTAATATACCAGGGTGTCCCATTCGGTCCTTTTATTTTTGCACCGATATTTCGCCGCATATCAAACTGACGAAAAAAGTTCAACAACCAATATTCCGCCTTGAGGGTGACAGGTACCTGAGGACTGCAACACCACGCAATGACTCAGGAATGTTACCCTCCGCCCCCCCCCCCCCTAGGCGGGTTGAATACGAGTTGATGAACCGCAAAATTTTTGTACTCCAAAAATATTTGTCAGTTTTACATAACACGGCTAAGCTATAAGTAGCCCCATTCACAATTTTTCGGAGATTTTCCCCAGCCACATAAAATTAGGCTTCTGGTTGTTATTTTTAGAAAATTACAATTTACTTTGAGCACCTTAAACAAACTGACAATCTTGTTGCAGCATACAATCCCAACCGGGTGACCCGCAAGTGAGGAAATTGCCAGTGATAAAAATAAAAAAAACGTCCACAGGGGCCCTGATAATATCTTTGGTTTTCCGTCGGCCTCTAGTGGTTGAAAAAAAGCATTGAGAAAAGCGTTAAAATAATGAGTTTTTGGCTGTATCACTGTTATGATGAAGTTTAGAAAAAAGGTTTGTTGTACAATAAATAATTGCTTTAAAAACATATATATCTTTTTTACATATTGTTGTACAACAATTAATACAGCCGCTAAATTAAAAAATGTCTGCCAAAAAGTGCTTTTTTTGAATAATTATTTTGTTATTGATTTTATTTGAATTGTTTTGGTCAAAAGATTCTTTCTGGTAATCTTTGAAGAGGAACATTTGCAACCCACTGTTCTAAAACGTAAATCAATAAAAATTATGCTTATACAAGGTGTTGATAAAAAACCTTCAGGGCTTCGGGATATGGTTACTTACATCAAAACTAAGAAAAAAGTTCCTATAAGCATGGGTCCTAAAATGCTCGGTTATCCGTCTGTCGGTCTGTATGTGTTTTTAACATGATTTTGCATAACTTTGGAACGACAAAAGATATCAACTTCAAACTTGGTACTTATATGCTAACTATTAGGACCTATTTTCGTGCGGAGTATGAAGTTTCTACTTTATACCATTTCAAAATGGCACCCATTTTTATATTTTAAAACTTAATTTCTTAAAAACCGTAATTTTTTTCAAAAATTGAACAAGAGACAAAAAAGTTGAGAAATTGTATTTCCTACAAAACCATATCAAGACTATTAAGATCAAACAACAATTAATGGAGTTATTGCTATTTTTCCAACAAAATACATGCATGTTTTATGGTAGCAATGGCAAATTTACTTGAATTCTGTTAGAAAAATTGTAATAACTCCGTTAATTCTTGTTCGATCTTAATAATCTTGATATGGTTTTGAAGGAAATAAAATTTCGCAACTTTTTTGTCGCTTGTCCAAATTTTTAAAAATTTACGATTTTTAAGAGATTAAGTTTTAAAGTATAAAAGTGGCTGCCATTTTGAAATGGTACAAAGTAGAAACTTGATACTCCGTACGAAAATAGGTCTTAATAGTCAGCATTTAAGTACCAAGTTTGAAGTTTATATCTTTTGTGGTTCCAAAGTAATGCAAAATCATGTTAAAACACATACAGACCGACAGACGGATAACCGAGCATTTTAGGACCCATGTTTACAGGAACTTTTTTCTTAGTTTTGATGTAAGTAACCATATCCCGAAGTCCCGATGGGTTTTTTATCAACACCCTGTATAAACTACCACCGTTGAAACAGACTTCCATACTCAGCGAATTTCAAATGCTTAGATAAATCATTTAGAAGTACTTGCCTCCGAATACCGCGGCTAAAACGTCATTCGACCAAAACTACACCCCTAAAGAATGCGGTCATAACGACACCAACTTCGGGACTGCTAGTTAGTTTAGTTCTTTGCTGCTACCTGGGGGCGTATTTACAATCCCCCTACGTTGGGGATTGTTGTGCTCTGAGCGTCTACGGCCCGTTAGGTGTAACAATCCCCCTACGGATTCAGCCTCTCGAGCTCGGCGCTAATCTAGGTCTGGGAAAAATGTTGGCGCCGAGTTTAGCCGCGTTTACACTATACAACTTGTTTTATAAACTTGTGTTGTACAACCAATTAATTATACTAATTGGTTTGAACATGTTTAAGAAAGCAATGAAAATTGTTAAACAAGTTGTACAACAAGCGTGTTTAAAAACCAAAATTCGTGTTTTACAACAGGTTGCAGGTTTCCCGAGCCTTGTCGGAAAGGTGAAATGAAATTGTTGTTTTATAAACTTTGGTTGTAAAACATGATTTAAAACACAAGATCGAGTTTTAAAAACAAAAGTTGTATTAAACATGTATTACAAACAAAAGTTTATAAAAAAGTTGTATAGTGTAAACGCGGCTTTTTAAACCTGATATCTCAGGAGCGGAACATCCCATTGTACTAAAATAAGCTATGAAATGAAGCTCGTTTTTATAAATTTTGTGACACATATCTTTTTTAATCCATAAAGCGAAACACGTTAAAAACGCCTTGTACGTCATTGGATTCTTATAGTTTCGCATTCAAATGTGAAGTTTAAACTTTTATTATCAAAATAACCGCTAGAAAAAAATATACTCTAATTTTAATAGTGTGAGCACAGATTTGATAAAAAGTATACCTGACTGTCAAAATTATATTTTATAAGTATACTTTTCAATTTGCCGTTCATTTTTAAACAGCGTGCTTGTTGCTAGTCGAAAAGGAAAGTTATTTAACATTGAATCATTTTCGTTACTTACCTTTTAACGCTGAATTACTGGATTACTGGTTAGCCAGATCTTTTTTAAATAGCTGTTTAAAGGTTTACTGCGAGAGTTGACATGAATGATACGATCGGTAAATTATAAGTAATGGGAATGGCAGCCGTTATTATACCATTTTAATTGCATTGCACCACACATGTATTAATATTGTTCTCATAGAGTATTTGCCTAAAAATTGCCGATATAATAGATTAATAATGTACAATACATTTTTCACGCAGCCTAAAAAAATGCAAATGCCCGGGGTCTGTATGTGGGACTACTAAGGCAATGTTGCTCGGGCCCTTTTTTTATAATTTCTGACTTAAAAAGAAGTTATGTAAGTTTGAAGTAATGTAAACAAAATTCTACTAGAAACTAACAATGCCACGACTAAGATAATTCAACTACCCTACGAAGATTTATGTTGGAACTCCTTATTGACAAATGTTTATATGGGTGATCCCTGAAAAGCGGGTTAGTTCGTGTAACTGCCAAAAAACCTTTACAAATAAATTTAGTTTAATTTAAGCATTGCATTCTGATTAAATGAACATAAAATAAATACGTGGTCACTTCCATCGTCCTGAATGATTAAAAATATATCGTTATAGAAATCAGAAATTACCGCACGCTTCGTCACTGCCGCTATCGTGCTAACAGACAAATAAAAAATGCCATAAAAATGCGTTATCATTAATTTTCTCTAATAATGATTTATTCATAAGGCTTACTATTTTGTTTTTTACAAAACTAAAAAGTGATTCGGTAAATTAACAAAACAATATTAATTTTTGCGGTGTCGTTATTACCGCATTCTTTAGGGGTGTGGTTTTGGTCGGGTGTCGTTTTAGCCGGACACCCCTCTGAGTTAGCAAATTTAAGATAAACTAACATTATCGTTGGTTACTATCGTTTTATTTTTACTGCCTACTTTAAGCATAACTCAACAACTCTGCGGTTTAGAGAGTGCTGTAAAAAACTATAAGAATCCGACTGTTTCAATAATACCCTGTTACACTTAAGTTCTTTTGTGCCTGGTTATAGTTATTCCAAACTCAGTAAGTTATTTCAAATAAAATTGCGAATTTACATATCAAACACTCTGTATTTCGTAAATTGATTCACACACCCAGGAAATAACCCCTCTGTGATATTTGTAGTTTCAGTGGCTACTTATGTACACGATGTACGGGGTTATAATTATGTTTAGTTAAATGTTACAAGTTTTATCTCGTTATATACAAAGCGGTACTTTTCCGTTTTATTTATATTTTTTAGCCTTTTACACTAGGCATTCGTAATTGAAAATATATAGGTATTTTTTAGCTTTCGATCAACTCGCCTAATATTCGACTTGTTCTTTTTATTCTAGGCGAGTTGACGGTACTAACTCGCTTTCCTACTCGCCCTCATCCTCGGACTATTTAGTCCGGCATTAAACGAGTTAAATAACTCACATAAACACAATTTAAAAATTCTTAAGACTGATTACAGTTTTAAGAACACTGAGTTACAAGGACGTTTTACGAGATTAACTCCGTAGTATTAATATGCTTTCGCAATTGAAAGCTGTACATAATCTGCTTTCGCAATCGCACTGTTAATAATTGTATGGACATGGACGAAGCAGATTTAAAACTGTGCATCCAAGAAGGGTAAGTCACAGGTCACTCACCCTCGTGCCCTCGTCCACCTCGCCTGTCATTGAAGAAAACAGGACATACCACCGCCGAATCGCGCGAACGAATTCCCCCCCTCCCACCGTACACCCTGCGTCAAAGCCAGACCGCGCGAAAATACTTGTTGTTGTTCCGTTGGTCCGTTAGTAGTACTTTTCGCGGCAGTAAAGAATCCTCCCCTTTCGTGGCAACCAGGGGACCCCCAAAAATGCATCGTGATTGAGCCTGACGGCACGTGCGGCAAATAATAAATACACCCAAACTGTATGAACAAAATTTTACATAAATTGTAAGAAACTATTTTAATTTGCTGCTCTGTTCGGCTAACCGCGCCTGCAGACCGGATAGCGGCAACCATTCATGCAACATTGATGAGCTGGTTGGTGCAACATTTTTGCATGTTTTAGAGGTGATTGTGATTAATTTTATTCATGTCGTATCCAATTGCTGTGATTGGGCATTTTATGAGATGTCAAACGCAGCCTAGGCACTGCAAGAAGTGCTCAGCGTGGCTGGGCTTTTAGTGTCTCCCGATTATTTCAATCAAAATTACAGTATGTGTCCAACGAAACTGGACACTTCATGAGGTGCCTAACGCTTATTGGGAACATGCTGTAACTGTATGGACATGTTGAGCAGTTGCTATTAAATCTGTTAAGTTAAAATGTTTTGGCAGTTTATCCCTCTCCACCCCCAATTCCGGTGGTCTGATCGGACTGGTTTTCGGACTTAACCGGTTGATTACCACTTAAAAGTCTGTACCAAATTTCTTTTTTTTCACCCCAAACCTAAACTTATCATAGTATTTGGCTTGAGGTCTTGAAATGAATCCTACGGTAAGAACTTCTTCCGTGAAAGGTAAATTCGCTAAGAAAAGATTTTAAATATTTTTCGAATATAAAAATGTTTAATCGTTTTTATTTATCTACGCCTTTTGGATATATAATCTGTCTTCATGGTGTTTGGATAGCAATTTCCGTGTTTTAAAAATAGATTTTGTTAACGAATTACTTAAAAATAGCTTTTAAATAAAACGATGTATAAAAATGTTTCATTAAAAAAATAATACTGATAAATTAAAAACTGAATATTTGCTAGCAACCTACTTACATTTGAATTTCAACACTTATTGATTACATCTTAATATAGGTTTTTGTCACATGGTATAAACTTTGATATTTAAACTGCTGGTGTCAACAGGAATAGCATAAACAATTTAGGCCTTAAACAATTAATGGAAAGGGGTTGAGTAATCAGGTCACTAGACCATAGAGGTCATATGTAGAGTTTTTTTTATTTTATGTAGAAATACTAAAAAATCTATATAAATAAAATTAGAGTTTTGTCTGTACATTGCTTAGAATTATGAATTTGTTGGTTATTTTTGCGTTTTGAAGGTCAGAGAATCCGAATCGAGCCTTATCTCAATTTATGTCACGATGTTGGTAACGCTCAACATCACACTTTAGACCGCTTTTCACGCAAAAACTAGAGTACTGTTATGGCTGAAACTTTTTTCCCGTGTAGTATTCACATATGATAAGGTTTTAGACTACTTAAAACTAGCGTGCGTCTTTTTGAAATTAAATAGGAAGCTTCTAAAAACCGAGTTTTATTCGATTTCAACCAAGTTTCCCCACAATAATTAAAGGGGATGACGTTTTGTTTACATTTTCAGTGTTCCAAGCAGGTGATACCTTCACTGATGGATTCGTCGTTACAGATGTTTAACGATTTCATTCCGTTTTATATTTTGGTTTATAATATTTATTTTTTGTGTACTATATAAAAGTAGCATTTAATCCATCGTTAGTTTTCGTACATAATCCATTTGCTCATGGAATCTATTCATCAAGTATAAAAGGTTTGATATTTAGGCAATTTACTAAATCACAAGTACTTTTGAAATCAAACTGCAAAATCCTAAAACACGAATTTTATTTTATCTCGACCAAGTCTGGCTTGTGGCAGAATACAAATAATAATTGATGAACTTTTTATATCCAAACAGATGTAAAAAGCAAAAAATTGGTGGTAGTATGTCAAATCAGCTTTCAGGAATAGAACATAAAATAAATCACTGACTTGAGATAGTTTAAAGACCTTTCTTCCCTGTAACAGCTGTTATTTAAAGAGCTAATTTAAACCATTTATTTTATGCACATCATTAGAAAAAATACTTTGCTTCCGTCTTTAGCGAATTTCATTGACGGAATTAGCAAATTTCCTTATAGGCCTTACAACCTTGGACCTTTGCATGGACGTTCTTATGGCGTAAGCATCTGCTAAGAACGTTTTGTTTTAGTTCGAACTTTTAAGGAATCTTGGTGAGGTCGAAGTTTATAAGTTTTCCTAAGTACAGCTTTAGCAGGAACTGGAGGTTTCTTTTCCCTTCTTTTCTTTACCTTTAGTTTAAAACACGTTACCCAGTAAAATAAACGGCATTCATTTTTTTGTAAATGGAATGGATGTTCTTTTGTTTAGTTTTCAATGTTCATTCAACAAGCAGATGGTTCAAGCTTCACATACGGATACAGCTGATTTACAATTTTGATAATTTAATAATGGTTTTATGGTTTTTTTTATTTATTATTTAGATTATATGTACTATATAAAAGTTAGATTTAGTTTAGTCGGTTAACTTAGTTATCATTAATTTTTGTACCTTATGTGTGTAATCATAAACTCAGTATGTGGCCTATCTTCATTTAGGCAGCAGGGTGTTACAATTTTTATCGTGAGCGAAGCCACGGGCAACTGCTAGTCTTACAATAAAAAGGCTTGATGTAATGATTTCATGTTTATTCATTTGTACAAACATAAAATAAAAGCTTTACCTTCAACTTTTGTTAATATCAATAAAATTAAAACATAACATACAAAGCAAAATAATTTAATATGCATTTTTAAAATTCTTACACCAAAGAAGTATTCGTTTCTTTATTTGTGCACGGAATTCTTGTTGGCACTTTCGAATTACAAATACCTACGTAATTCTGTATATTTGTTTTGTTTGCTTTGTTTCGATTTATCATTTTTTTTGTGAGGGTAACTAAGTAGTAGGGAATTAATTAAAACATTAAATATATGTTAAAACGTTTATGTCAATATTGATATGTTACGTTAAATATAAATTTGTTAGGTAAAATTTTTAATGTTTTATTTTCTTATTAAAGCATAAAATTTAAATTGACATCTGTCTGGATTGCTGGTAGACAATCTTATTGACAATGTTCTATGATGTTCTTTTAAAATGTTGTTATTTTGCAAATAATACATAGGATAACAACAGTGACCTAAACCACAGTTTGACGTTTTTACAAGTGTCCAGCACAGCAAATGGGCAATGAGCGTTAGGCACTTCATTATTGCTCGATTTTGTTGGTAACATATGTGCTCAGGTGAGCCTGGCACAATGAAGTGCCCGGTCAGCGCTGGACACATCATGAAGTACCCAATTGCAGCAAGTGGCTACAACATTCATATATGATTATTCCTGCTACTAGGGCTGTAACCTGTAAACCGGTGAGCGGCAAAATATGTCCATTACTACGAGGTAATGTTAAGGGTGCTCAATATTTCAATTGTTATATGTTATTCTCATGGGTTTACTTTGTCTCCCACAGGAAGATTGTCTTTTTCGGCGGGAGGCACAGTATTGCATAAAGCAGGTGGGGGAAACAGTGATTGCCTATCAAACGTTTTACAAGGAGTAGGATCTTTAACCGCTTAATTTGAAGAACTCAAAAAATGTCAAGCCTATTCCATTAACATATAATTTACTTAGGGGGAAAGCGCTTTCATTTAACCGTGGAAGACAAATAAATATAATTTAAAATATGCAAATAATTACTGATCATGCAACAAATACATTTTTCCGAAAAATAACATCAAATGCGCTTTGGTTAACAATATTTCAATTACACTGAATTAGATTTTATTGCGAAAAACCTAATCTTACACGTAAAAAAACCAAACTTTCTTCTAATATATTTTCCTAAATCGTACACAAAAATCCCACCAGAGAGCAGCAGCCGATTCCTAAACTACTTTATACGAACATTCACGACAAAGAAATAGGGGTATTATGATTGAATTATACCTAATAGGCTTCACCTATTCCCGGATAATCGCCTGGTATTTTACTAAAATACGACTTAAAAACTGCGATGTCTTGGCTCTGATGACAGTGGTTTAACTGTATTTTTTAGTATAATTCCACGGACTAAATCCACGGTGCAATATGTGATCACCTTCAAAATGACCCCTTATCAGGTTTTAAGAACAATCACTAGGAGAACCATATATAGTGGTTAGAAACAATTAATTATGTTATCATTCTCATTAAGTGTGGAAATAAACAACAGACGTCGAAATGCAGCGTGCCTTTCCATTGAACACGCTGGTATTTGAAGTTACTATGTATTTTTACATTTTTAAGATCAAAAAATAGTTTTTATAAAGTTTTACGAGTTTTGATTCAAAGCCATAAGTAAACTAAAATTCACTTTATCAGCACATTACGAAATATATCATAAATCTATGCAAATAGGTGCTTTGTCAATGTTAAATAATCCTGCTCTACGTTATATACTACTTAAAACAAAAACAAAACTTCTAAAGTTTAAAAAAATCTTAATAAGTCAAAAATTAGCCTAAAACCTTTGAGATCAGTGGCCAGTGCGGGGCCACAACCTAATTCCTTTGAGCAACTGGATTTTCATCAAAGTGATCTGAAAATTTGTAATACACCTTTCCTAGCAGAAATTGTTTAAATTATACTATAATTGCATTTTAAGATTCCTTATTTCATTGGGCATACTGTTGAAAACGTTTAGTGCCATGTTTAAACAGGGCTTTTTCCTAAAAGACATAGTTTATGAATCGGATAGTCAAATATATATTTTAATCTAGTGTTATATGTGCCGTTTGATTTAAATTTATCAAAAATTTAAGGATTTTTTATCACAGAACATACTAATTCTAATAAATAAATACAAAGAAGGGTTAATATTTGCAACTTTTTGAATGTAGGTTTACAACCTTGTCGTTTTATGGCTTTCACCATGGATCGGACAATACTTTTTTGGGGATTAAAACAATTGAAGAACGAGTTGCTGATCCCCAAAGGATTATGCCATATTTTATTATTGAATTGATATAGGCAAATGAACGACTTTTACGGTGTCTTATGAAGCAGACTCAGATAGAATTGAAAGAGCAAACTTAACTGAATTCAACTTTTTTGTGAGAAGTTTTGTAAGAAGTTTTGTATGCATTTTCCATTTTAAGTTATGATCAATATGTACACCTAAAACCTTATGGGGGATGACAGAACCAAAAGTTTCTATCATTCATCTACTTATTTTTTAATCGGACCTAAATATTTGGATAGTGAAACTCATAACGAAAAATCATTAAAGTCACTCACTTTATATATGGATTGTACAATTTATCTGTAATTGCTGTACCTTTTAATTATAATAATTATTTAATATTACCTCTGGGGTTTTCATTTTATTTTTTTTTATTTGTGATCAAAGAGGATTCATGTAAATTGTTAGTAATTAGAGTTTCCTCTGAAAACTATTAACCACTATTGTAATTTTTTATTAAAAACTCATTGTTGATGATGATTTTATATTTTGATTGTGATTTTTGCGGACATTTGCCAACTCTGATTAGTAAAAAAGGTGGGGTTGTTTTTAAGTAACAAAAAATTTTTGCGGATGGCAGATTTCCGCAAAAATCTAAATCAAAGTGTGGATAAGTTGTGATCCATGAACATCGCGGATCTACGTCACTTGTTCTTAAAACACACCTTAACTACATCGGAAAATCTCTGCGATTTGAAGCCAGAAATTTATTTTACTATAAATACAATGCTAACAACTGCCTGGTTTTTTAAACAAATTCTTATTTTTTACGTAGATTAATTGAAATACCCATCTACAAGTTTATTAGTAATGTACTAACCGGGATTATTCAGTGAGAAAAGACCGGGAAATAACAAGCGATTTAAAAAGATCTTTAAAAGGGTGCTTAAACACACCTAGAAATTGTAGATTGGATTTGGTTTTTTAGCAAAAAGTTATTTAACAAGTGCCCAAATGCAGTGATACAAAGCATACTCCAACCAAAGTAGATCTTTCAATATTTGATCCAGTCCAATTAATTCCTCTATTATAATATTAGGTAGTAATATTTATCAAATTTGGCTTCAATTTGAGTCCATCAAGTATAATTACCGTCGTTTTTTAAGCTCAGAACTTTAGAAATATTAACGTCGTTGCACTTGCTATGCTGCAGAAATAATAGTGAAAATTTACCTTAAATTATCTAAATATTCTATTACAAATTTGAGCCGAAGTCGAAAACTTGAAACGATCGAGAGCTGCAAAACCCTTTGGCCAAAGTGTGAACACTATTTTTCACCAGTTTACACTATGAAATAAACACTATATAACAATAAATATATATTCTATTATTATATTCTAATTTTGAATCATCGATATATTATATTACATTGTGCCCATTTAGGCATTGGCTCATTGCTCCAAAATAACACAAAAATTGTCAGGAAGTCATAAATATGAGTATGAACAGGCTTTCCAAACTCTCAAGGCATATATGAAAAATCCAGAATAATTTTAAATATTTCATCAGAAACCAGTTTTATCCTATGTGATTAAAGCATTCGACCTTTTTTAATGCTTGTTTTTTTATTAAAGCATTAAAAACTCAGTAGATTTGAATATCAGCACAAAATAATTGCTAAAACTAAAATTACTTTTTTTTAAATCTTACTAACACAAAAACCCTTCCGTGTTCATAAACTAAATAGGTAACCCGCATGGCACATGACGCCGAAAGGCTTTGGCAATTCGAAGTCTATTGATATACGGCAAAGTAGCGTCATTGGCATTTTGAAGTCTGACTCCGAAAGAACGTGAAATAATGTGAATGTGGCAGTTCGGAGTCACACTTCGGCGTCACGATTTGACGCCGAACGCCTGTGTGAGAATGCAAAATGACTTCGAACTGACGTGTATAAAAATCTATATATATATATATATATATATATATATATATATAGCATTGATAAACTCAGACACCGCTGGACTGATGGCCATAAAACTTGGTAGATACATGTAGAATTTCATGGAGTAGGTTTATACACCTTCAATTTCGTGATAACTTTCAGGGCTCAGCCCTGGGATCGTCTTAAAGGTACCCATGTCAGGGATTTTGAAAGAATTTGAGTTAGATTTGTTTACTAACAAAACATATGCAAGTAAAATTTAAAACAGATGATGTAAATTGATGGTATTTCTTTCTGCTATTTAATTGTATTTGTTAAAATGAAGATTGGTTACTTGGTGCCAGGTGGTTAATGAATCAGACTTTTGCATACATTTTAAATGCAATACACTATATAAAATGCTGATATGTAGTATAAATATAACATAAAATAAATAAGTGATTACTGAAGTACTTCAGTGATCACTGATCACTTATACTTGAAGGACTTCTTTTTCATGACAACTAGGCCTAACTGCTATTTAAAGAGGAAGAATGTGCTACTGTAAAGAATTAATTGTATCTACAGCACTTTAAAAAAATTGCCGGGACGGCTCATTCAATCGTTTTGTTCAATGTAGAGTCTAAAAACGTAAGACAGCACTTTTTAATAATTTCTGGAGTGGCATTGTAATTTTTTGTTCAAGGTAGACCCTAAAACCTTAAGAAAATGATCTTTTACAGTGAATAAAATTTCAAGCCATCTTATATGGTTTCTCTAACACGTATGCCTTCATGAAGGAAAGAAATAGGATTTCTAATACGCAGGTCTGCTGCGACGGGGGTGCATAATAAAGTTTTGATTAAGGGTATCATATGCGAGCAGACTCAAAGTGCCGTCGAAAAAGCCAAGGGTGCCGTTCCTTATATTGTGCCCCATGATCATCACCAGGGCAAGCTCAGGTACCGTGGAAACGACCATAAATGCTTCTCGGCGTTCGTCTCTGTAAATTAGCCTCTTGAGTGTGTGAGCGCAATCCTCTTCACCTGATAGCACGATCGACTGGACAGCCGATACAAGCAAAAAGCACCTGCAAGAGGAAGAACCGCCGATATTGGGCATGAGCCTACCCAGGGCAGCAACATCATTTGGGGCTTTGTCGGTGGGGCGTTGGTTATGGTCACATTTTTTATATAGACAGGCACTTTATGCAGGAATAGAATATCCCCGTCATAGCAGACCTGCGTACTAAGAGCGAATTTCTAAAAACTTTTGCTTTATGGAAGTACATTTGATATGTTCAAAGAAGTAGATTTTACAACAAGAAAAATAAATGGGAAAGCAAAACTATATAATTGATGGGTGATAGTGTATGTTTAATTTTAATCGTGAGCGAAGCCACGGGTTCTTCTAGTAATAATATAGATTCTCATTTTCTGGCAGATTTGGACATTCTGCTATTTTTCCTGACCGCCTGGGACCAAGACCTTTAATTTGAGCCCTCTCCCATCATGCAAGCTGTCAAACTCTCACAATTTTGATTAAAAAAAGGGCTTACAGAATTAATAGTATAGATAACTTATTAATGGGTTTAATTGGTTTTCAAATTGTTTTTGAAATCCGTCAGCTCAATGATTTTATACGTCTAGAATACATAATTCATAATTAACACTAAAATGTTAATATAATTCATTATATTTAACCTATAGAAAGGGATGAAGTTCAATAAAGTAAAACAAACGAATAATCAGTTTGTGGCGAGTAGTCTATTGAATCAACACGATGGTTACACTCATTCCAATTATAAAATATTAATCATTTTAGAGCGTTCAAACGTAAATTTATCGATTGTTAGATTTTGACTGTAGGCTACATTGTTTCCTGAAATTAATGAGTTATTTAGCATTCATTAACAAAATGGGTTGTTATTTTTCAAAAACCACATATTTTTCTATTTTTCAGTTTGAGTATAAAATAAGTAAAATGCGGAAAGTCTAGTTAATTGGTGATCTGGAATGGAGATTATTTTTTCAGCTAGTGTCAGTAGATTTTCTAGTCCCTAAGAAACAAAAAATGCAGTACAGTCCGAGTCAAATGATGAGGCCCACTTATTTCGTAAGCCCGATGTTAAAATTAGCATTAGTTTTACGGCCCGACTGGACCTTGTTATTTAAATCGGCCTACACAATCTATTTCACGAGTTATTGTTTCCACTGGTGAGCGTATTTACTGTGTGAAAAGTTTCCACAGGTTTATTTTAAAGTAGACTCTCTGTCATTTGGACACCTTTCAATCGGGCCTCACTTTAACCGGACACTCCAAGGAACCTGAGTGTAGTCATGTTCTATAACAGGTGGTTTTTTATTTTTTTTTCAACCGGCCAATATCTGCAGGAATAAACGATATGATTGATATGTTCTGTGGGAACATTAGAGATTAAAATGCCCAATTTCAACCCAATACGGAATACAGTGTTTCAATGCGCAGACATTTTAACGAGTCTTCAGGAACTTCGGGTTAACCGGCTAACTCCTTATCCGAGATGATCGGATGGTAAGGAATCTACTAATAATATTTACAACCCAAACTACTTTCTATTCTAAACTTTCCGACTCGGATACATCCGTTCAATCAAAAACAATCGTCCAAGTGGGCTTTTGAGCCAGGCAATCATCGAGAAAGGGACCTGATTGTTTTGATAACAATAGGAAAACACCGCTGTTATATGTTGGACTAGATGTTACCCGTGTCTTCGAACACGTTCAAAATAATATTGAGATATTTGCATTGTAAGATTCTATTACATTGATAATTTGTACGTAACATTTTTAATAAAGAAATGATTTAGATTTTTTTAATCAAGCACCTGGTAGATAATTAACATAGGTATTCGTTGTTACAGCTGACTTACATAATATGACAAACAAACAATAAAAACGGGCCAACATAAATTGAAAAACAAACAAACTCACAAACTTTCACGCTTATAATATTTGTAAGATTATTGTAGCAAGCATATGGTTTGGAGTTGTTAACAGGTTTTTTCCTGACCAACAATTGTCATTAATATGTCGTTCCTTTGATCATGGTGGTATAAAAGGGCGTAATCCCCCATGGCATAACAAGGTGGTAAGAAAAATTAGCTGGAAAAGTCTTTGTGACATTTGTAACCAGTTTTCATGATAATACTGATGATATCATGTTGATAGATACGTTAATGCATGGAGGAAAATCTGTTTGTTGTGGCCTTTTTACACTCCATAGCAGAACGATGAAGGATAAACTTTGTCCTGAAAAATGTGAAAACTACTTTTAACCTAGAAAAAAACTGTAAAATTAACAGGGAGGTGGAGGATGATGGATTTTTTTTTAACAGATGGTTTTGAGTCTTTGAGTCTCTTGAGTGCTATTAGTCTCTGGATGAAAATAAAAATAAAAAACTTCTTAAAACACTTGAAATATATTTACACACAAGATTGAAATATATTTACATACAAGATTGTAAAATAAAACAAATGGTGGAAAGTGGCGATCGATTTCGATTGGTCACACCAATCAACATCAGGCCCAATGAGAGAATGGCAGGTCCATCATGCCGTCTGTCCATTTCCCGATTGGCTGTCGGAATATCCGTTGGAAACAGGTTCTTGAACGTCCCACCAGAGTCAAAGTTCACTTACTCATTATTAGACAATAGACAATAAACAATAGACAAATCTTTACTGTACATAACGTTTGATATTTTACAAATGTAAACAAACAGGTACATTGTCAAATTGATACAATTTTTATCTTAAACCCCACATTACTTTGGCACTGCCAGATGCCGAAGTTACTAGTTACAAATGTAGCCTTAAGTCACAAGTTATCTCTAAAAAAATCATCCAATGTGTAATATGCTTTAACCAGTAAAATATCTCGAATTGTAGGGATAAATTTTGATTCGGGAAGATTTTTTAAGTTTTGTGGTAATTTATTATAAATCTTTAAACCCATATACAGCGGACTCTTTTCAAATTTAGTCAAATTGTGAGTTGGGTATTGAAATGAATTATTTTTCCTTGTGTTATAAATATGCTTAAAAGTGTATTTTTCAAATGATTTGGATACTTAATAACAAACTTTAGGATCTCCAATATACAAATAGAGGGAAGAGTTAAAATTTTTAAGTTTTGGAAAATAGGTTTGCAGCTAGTTTTACGTGGGCTCTGGGTAATAACTCTAATAATTGATTTCTGGCTTTTGAATACCCTATTTACATCTGCTGCTGTTCCCCATAAAATAATACCATAACTCGATAATGAGTATACATAGGCATAATACACAGACTTGCACACTTCTGCAGATGAAACCTTAACAAGAATGCTTAAAGCATACCTAGTTGAATTGAGTTTTTTACATAAAAAATCAATATATTTTCCCCATTTTAGTTTACTATCCAAATTGATGCCCAAGAATTTCACACTTTCATTGGATTCTGGAATAGAATGAGTATCTCTTAGTTTAAAATGAAGTACTTTAGTTTTTTCCTCGTTTAATAGAAGTCCATTATTCCTAAACCAATTAATCAATTTGTCTCTATCTTTACATTTTTCTTTAAATACATATAATTTTTCCCAGGCGTTCATTACATTTCCCTTTTTACAACATTTCATTACCTTGAGATTTTATTCCATATTTCGTATTATATATTCACCTTAAAACAGGTGTTGGCGATATGAGATTTTATACTGTAAATGTCCCTTCTTGTAAGTAGATATAGCATAAGTGTAATTATATTTTCAAATGTATTTTTGTTTTAAAATCAAATTAAAGTTTTTTTTTCAATCCTGTGAATACAACAACACGTATCAAGCTAATCAAGAAATTACCTATTATTCTGTAATGTTTCCTTTATTATAAAGTTGTTGTGATCATACTATGTTGAATTTCTAAGGTTATTTCTTATATTAAAAGTAACACTAATTTTGTATATTCTCTTATGAGGAACAATGCCGCTGTAGAAATACAATAGACGCTTCCGCTTCTCTGTTGACAAGCAGAATCTATTGATTGCCACTATTCAGCGAAGATTTGGAAATCAATGGAGCTACTTTGAAAATGATACTTAAATGAGAAAGATTGAAGAATAATGTTATTTGCAAAATAGCATGGCATATATTTTCTTTATTTTTTTATTGAAATATTTTTACTGAACTCTTTTATACTATGTACTGATTTACTATTCTAAATACCTTAGAGCCCTCTGATACATTTTCAACAGTTTTGTATAATTCCTGGTACAATATTTGTAAATAGTTGCTATTATGTTTTTGATCGAAGGTCTATATAAAGTGAGAAATGTAATCAATCCTATATTCTTATATAAATAATGTTTCATTACTTGATTGCATAGTTAAAACGTCTTTGAGTATTTTAGAAATAAGCTTTTTGGTTAAAAATGTGTTTTATGCAGGTCCATAGAAAATCTATGAGGGGAAAACATGATTTTTAAAGTAGAAAATTTTAAACTTTGCCTTATGAGTCGCCAAAGAAATAAACAACGGAAATGTAATCGAATAACGTAATCAAAACAGCTGTTTGCAAACTCCTGACATCTAGAAAACACATAAGCTTGTGGTAAAATTTTGCATGGAGTAATGAAAACTAGTAGTATTAGTAATTATAATGATTTATAAGTGTTTTATAATAATTGATGAACCAACTACGTTAACATGAGTCCCGATCCACCAAGTACACAAACATTAATAGATAAGTGAAAAAATATGTTTTCCTTAATAAAAAAGTAGAGGCTTAAAACATTATCGCAGGTAAAAAAGGACTTGAAATAAAGAGCACTTGCTGTCTACAAAATGAGAAATTAAATAAAATATTTACAGCTGTATAAAAATTATACTTTCGAACAAAATGATGTTAGAGGATAGGGCGGCTCAAAAAAGGTTATTGCATATTCAGATAGGGCTTGGATTGAAAAGGGGGTACTTTGGTATTATACGGAGGCCACCCCTATTCAGCGCGCTGCGGCGGTTATGTTAGGTTAGTTTATCATAAATATGTTAGTCGGACTTTCCTCGTTTCGTTACGAATCGAACGATACCGGATGAGTTATACCTTCGCCCGCCAAATCCCCACCAAGTCAGGTTGTTGATCGGAGTGAGTGCATCACTTGCCTACAGGATTTGGCGGGCGAAAGTATGACTCATCCGGTATCGTTTGATTTGTAATGAATCGAAGAAAGTCCTAGTAAAATATTAATGATAACCTAACCTAACATATCCGCCGCAGCGCGCTGTATAAGGGTGGCGATCAGGTGTTGCCGCTAGCGGAGGTGTCGCTTTACCTGCCGACATCGCTGCCTTCTGGGAGGCAGAACACAAAGACCGCTCATCGTAATTATGTCAAATTTGAAGAGTAAGTCAATCAAAGTATGTCTTCTCGAATTATGTAGTTATTTTCGGTATCCAGTTAAAAAACCTCTCTAAAAATAGTGGCCTCCGTATAATACCAAAGTACCGAAAAGGGTTTGATTGATTAGTATATCTAGTAGTTAATTAGGGTTAAATTATCAAAACTATCATTCACAAAAAGGGAAAAATTAATCAGACAATTTTTTAATGTGAGTTTTTAGTCAACACCGCTGATTGTTTTTCCAGAATATTTTGTTTTGGCGTCAAATAACGATTGATTACAGGACAAATGCGGAGTGAGACAAAGGCACAACTTTGACCTTTGGCTCATCTGGTTAATGGAGCCATTCCGAATCGAAACCCGCCCCAACTGTAATTTGATAATTAGTTGTCTCTAACCCAACTACAACGACCCGTTTAGTTGTTCAGTGGTAATATTTCATTATTTTGCTATTACGTTATCAAGATTATTTATTGGTGGCCAGCTAATTGCCACTAACGGATTGCTTTATAATCATTGGACTAACATGCTGTTGAGCAGCTGCTGAATGAATAGAAAACTAAAAAACCAAATTTAAATCAGCTGTTTAGTCGTTTTTTTCAGATGTGTGCCTAGGGGAAATTTTACAGAATCTAGTATCATACCTAGAATTTCTCACCAACACCTTTTTTCTAATTTGGGGTTCTAAGTTGGACTTATGTCAAAAGTTCAGGGTCATTTGGTCTTTATATATAGTTGTATAGATTATTATGCAATGATACTTAACTAAAATAAAATATTTGGGCCTTCTGGATATGTAAATAGGGTAAAAAGCGTTTTGAACTAACACATACAGTTAATATATTACAAAAACATAATGATCCTTATAACTAAGTTTTCTTTTGCTTTCATTTTACTGTATATTATTTTATTTCAGCTTTTATTTGTCAAGTTTTAGGCCTAAAAGAAGACGTTTTTCAATGTGTAAAAACACCTTTTATTGAATTGGTACGAAAAATTACCTACATCTCATGTCACGTATCAACGAAATCAGCTACTTTACTCTTGGACATAAAAAAGGTTGAACATGAACTGCCAGTTTATGTGCTTGGGGCTAGAACAATGTTTCATCCGGTCAGTGATTTAGTGAAAACAACTAGTTGGACCCAGTAAATGCGCCCCAACTTAGACTAACTGCTCTAAGCTCTTCTATTACCTAACTCCTCTAACTAATCCAAACTCTTATATCATTTTAACTGCTTAGTCAAGTGTAAGAGTTAATAACGTTACCACTGAGTTTTTTTTAATTTTTGAAAACACAGTTTTTATTTATTTATTTCATTTTAACATGCCACAAAACAGTTCAAGCATATTACATTGTAGCATTAAAGATATTTCATTTTTATAGCAGTCATTGGAAACTGTTCATATTCACTGACCGTTGGCACTTAAAGAATAAATAACATTATAATGTAACAAGAATTGTCATGCGTTTCAAATGGCACTAGAGAATAAATAACAACAAAGTGAAACAAGAATTAACATGAAAAATAGTACTAAAAAAGTACTCAAGCAGAGATTATTTCATAGATTCATAGATTATATCTAAGGCTTCAAAACAATTTAATACATTTTCAATTCTCTTTGACTTTATCAATGCATGTACTGTGCCTGATGATAATAAAGATTCTGATTCTGATTCTGATTATACATTTTAATATATTACGTAACCAAGCAATTTACCAACATTAAATGTTCCCATTCATTCGTCTTATGTGAATTTTTCGATTGAAAATAAAAGTGCTGCTTCTGTATTCGTTGAAACCGAATCGTATGAATATGTTCTAAACAGGGAACTAAATTAGATTTTCTGCAGAATTTTTTAATCATTTTGTTACTGAAAGCCGAGCTAAAATCGATTAAACAAATTCCAGTTGAAGCCGAAGTTTGGGTTGCTGGACTGAAAAGATTATCATGTAAATGAAAGACGGCTGGTATGCTGACACAAGGCGTACGTTGAGCATTTTGACCTACATTTCAGTGTCACTCACAGAAAGTGTCTTTTCATTAATTCAATTCTCCGAGATCATCCTATAATATAGTTTCGTTATCAAGTTTTAACAAAGCTCTTTGATTCTACATTGATTCTTTCGTTTCTCTTTGACTTAAGTGGATTTTCTTTTAAATTAAGAATAAAACAAATCCGTCAATGATTGTTTAGCGTTTATCGTTTGCTGATCGTGAAACTCATATAGAGATATGAAATTACGGTATAAAATATCTGGCCTGCCTATATGTTTCTATATATTGAAGATTATTAGATAATTACCGGGTAAGCAGAATGTTTATTTATCCACACCACCAACTTTTTTTGCGTTTTATCAGGAACTACAAATTAATTGTGTAGCTTTATACATAAATAAATGTCTCTCAATTTACCATAATACCTTAAGAGACCTTAAGAGAGCACTGAAACCGGTGAAATTGTACATTCCCAGTAACATCTGTACAGTGTAGATCGCACAATGACTGCAAACAAATACAAATGAATTATTTAACGTTATTAGTAGTGGACCAGCTAACTCCTTAAAAAAAGTTTAGATTTATTATATTTTGTGTGTTTTTATAATATTTTTTAAGCCACACTCTTGCTTAGTAAGATTAAAAAGGTGAGCTTAGAAGAAAAACATTTCCATTTCCAAGCACCTCTAACAGTTTCAAAGGTAATGAATGACTAGCTGGCACAATCAATGGACACGAACGTTACAACTAGTTAGTTAAAGTTGCTAAGTAAGTTGCTAAGCTAAGTTGCTAACATGAATTAAGTTGCTATGATTCGTCTCCCCTGTACCTACGTTCCTACATTCTTTAGTTTCAACCATTCTTCGTACAAGAACGACGAATCGTAGCGACCTAGTTCACGAGGGAGTCGGTTGTAATCTTGGTGTCGTGTAATTGTAACAACTTGTCACCGCGTTGAAACTGTCAGGGGAGATTAGAAACGAAAAGTTAGTTCAACGCTAGACTTTTTTATCTTCTCTACCACGAGTGTGGTTTAAACCTGAATCTATTCCAAAAATAGAAATAATTTTGTAGGGTTTGTGTTTGGTGAGTAAAATTTGAAAAAGTAAACATAAACATAAAGTATTAAATAAGAATTTTATAAAAAATAAATGTACGATAATTTTTTTTATTTATTATACATCTATAACTAAAAACTTTGCATAAATAAGGAATCAGCCAGTTGACCACTGATTGTTTTCACAGATTTGAAATATTCACTGTACAACCCATACAGCACTGATGTTGGAAATGTACAATTTCACCGCTTCCAGAGTTCTCTATTGCGGTAGGATGAAAAATTGAAAGGCGAAGTTATTTGGCTTTATTTATACCTAAATTGTAAATGTGGGCTACGAAATTTGTAATGCCTTAATGATAACTTTCAAAGATTTATGACCAGTATATAGATACAAAGTATTATTTTACTTATAATCCTAACAACTTATAAAATTTAACTTATAAACTTATAATATATAGAAATATTTAAGTACTTACATGGATATTAAATACTGGACCTTCATTTCTAAATTATTATTACCGTATCAACAATCACCGTAACCAATAAAAGTAAAACTAACATTTGAGAGATTTTGTTTGTTTTATTTTCCAGCAAACCCAAATACACCAGCAAAGTCTCTCTCTTAAATACATACAAATATTTTGTTAAGGTTCAAAGAACAGTTACTTTGATCCTTATGACATGTTTGTGAATACAGTAACTCTTTCGCCGTACTTAGAATGATTATACTGTATCGACGTTTCCCTTCACGGAAGCAATTGGTTAAATGGAAAGGTCGCTTTGCTATACAAGCAATTGCTTTATTACTGAGTAATAGTTCTTACCCAATTGTTTTTTAATTTCACACTAATTGGCTTTTACCCCGGTTAATTGGTGGGATTAAATTAGAAAGTACATTGGGGTCTACATGATAATATAAAACTGATTCAAGCAAAAACCCATTAAGCAAAAATTAAATACTCAAAAATTTGAGAGCTCTCTTTAAACTTGACAACGAAACTGTATTAAAAGAAGCACTTGAAGAATTTGATTAGTGAAAAGACTATTTCTGAATGACGTTGAAATGTAGGTCTAAATATTCAAAGTGCGTTGCCTCAAACGCAGTATGTGCCAACATATAATTTGTCTTTTATTTACACAATTATTTTTTCAGTCCAGTCACAAACACCAGCTTCAAGTAAAGTTTTTTTTATATATATTTAATTCGGACCCGTGTAAGGAAATGTTAAAATTAAGCAGTACACGCAGTACAGCAAATTAAGCAGTACAGTTGAGTCACCTACGTATGTGAATAAGTTTAAACGTATTTAATCGATTTGATTTAAAGAAATACGGTAGTATCCTTTATAAATCAAACTAAATATTGTAATTAGATGAGTGGAAATAAAAAATGCATGTAGGTAAATTGCTTGCGGATATAATTTAATATTAAGAGATGGGGAATCGTGTTGAAAATCAAAATTCTAAACTTAAGGTTAACATCGTCAACTCGTAAATGTATGGACTCAGCAGTTCTTAGATAGAATGAATAATTTTGGAATAGTTTAGAGCAGTAACTAAGTGTGGGTTGGGATGAATTATCTGGGTTAAACTAGTTCTTGTCACTAAATCACAGCCCACATGAACATTACTGCAACCCCATGCACATAAACTGACAAATTATGATCATCTTCTTGCATGTCCAAGAGTTAGATTTTGTACATCAATACATAAGATGTAACTAAGTTCTCGCATCAATTAAATAAAATGTGATTTTTACATTACGATATGTCTTCTTCAAAGGCGTAAAATATTAGAAATCACTAACGAAATAAAAAATATAGTCATACGACAATAAAACTATACCTACAGTTAAAAAAAACATAATATATTTTATACAGAGGTGTGCAAAAGCAGAGATACAATTTAGTTATTTGGTACTTGAACAGTTTGAAAACAAAAGGGAGCAAGTGTATTTGGTCAAGTAAAACACGTTTAAGAGGTCATTTCTCTTTCTTAAGGGGATCCGCCTCCTTCTAAGACTTTTTTTATTAGTTTTTATTTTTAATGGCTTTTGTGGGTTTATTCTCTTTATACTCGACCAAATTAGAGGAATTATATAAAAAATATCTCATCCAAATATATTTTGGGTGACTTTGGGATAATTTTGAAAATGTTAAGAATATATTCTAGTATTTTGAATTTTGCTTCCCCACATAACAATGAATATTACTGCGTATTGAAACTATGTTAACACAAAAAATGCAGTGTTAGTGGACTTTTTTTACAAAAGAGTGAAACATGTTGTGAAAAAAACTGATTTTTAAAGTAAAACGAAGAAATTTATAAGAGAAAATAATTATTGCACAATGTTCTCTATACACACAAATATTTTAAATACTATCAAAAACATCTGGTTAAAATGTCATTAGGAAATTATTAAGTAGCTACAATGTTATTCAGGATGCAGTTGATGAAAAACATAATTTTTAAGAAACGCCGTTTGAAGTTTTCACTACACTCCGCTCACATACTAAAAGTCACCTGTTCCGCTGAGCGCAATGTTTTAGATTTTATTGCAAAAATACCTAAAATAACTGTCCAAATCAATTGAAACTTTGGATCCATGTTCAGAACTAAATTTGAAATAAAAAATGTCACTTTTGAAAAATGTCAAAATATTTGAAAAAAAACAACCTATAGATGGAGGCATATCCCCTTAACACTCTAATAAGTTTAGTTTCTTTTTTTATAAATAACCCTACTGTTCTATACAATTTTTCATTACTGTATACCTAATTTTGCACCCTTCTGTATAATATGTGTTTTTTAAATCTTTTTTACCCGGACCACAACACCAGAAGACCCAACTGTAATTATTTTAGTTAGGTATTATTGCACATTATACTATACATCCATACGTAAAGGCCAAGTTACCCTGAACTTTTAAGAATTCTGAATTCTGGCCGTCGAGAATTCTCAATATAAATCAACCCCAAATTTGTATGGAAAGTCTCGGTGAGAAGATTCTAGGAATGAAATTAGACTTTTGTATTAAAAGTTTCCCTAAGGCCACAAATATAAAGAAAAGAACTAAACAGCTGATTTATATTTGGTTTTTATCTACAATTATTTGTTTACTTGACAGCTGCTGAGCAGCGCGTGTCCACTAGTAATAATGAAAATGATAACATAATGTCATGATAAAAATAATAAAATAACAATACTCAATTATCAAACGGGTCTTTACAGTTTGGGTTGAGGATAACTTAATATCAAATTACAGTCGGGACGTGTTTCGGTTCGAAATAGCTCGATTATTCAGATTAGCAAAGGTCAAAGTTGACCCTTTGTCTCACTTCGCAATTGTCCTGCAATCAATTGTTATTTCACGCCAAAAGCAAATATTTTGAAAGTACTATCAGTCGTTTTAGCTAAGGACTCACTAAAAAAATATCCCTTATTTATTATTTACCCTGTAATGAATTAAAGGTGTGATTATTAAACTATACCTAATATCCTTATGCTTTATTTTAACGTATACATTTTATGCAAGACCTCTCGAAACCTGGAATAACCAATCACGAGACCTCCGTCCTCTAACATCCTTTAATTTGAGGACAGTAATAAATGTATTTAATTTAACAAGAAAATTAAAGTAAACATTATTATCAATGCCAGTAAACATTATTAAATAGTTAATCATTCAAATTATGCATTTTGGATAGCAAAATTATTTCCTAAACTTTCTTATTTGACTATGGTAGCTCAATGGTCTTCCAAACCTTCTTAGAACATTAGCAACTAAAAGATTTAGCTTTAAGAGAGAAGCTTTTTATAATTCTGAAGAGGCAATGTTCCTCATAAGCGGATTGAGTTATTTAGTGATTATTTTGATACAAGAAATAACTTTAGAAATTCAACATAAGAGGACCACGACAAATTTATAGTAAGAAAAACATTGCATTACATGCAAACGCTGATCATTACTTTAATATTAAAATTTTTTCAGGACAAATTGGCAGGAAATATTTGAGGGTATCATTTACATTTTTCTGGCCTTTAAGAATGATCATCTTAATTGGTTTCAAACTCCGAAATAAGAATTAAACGTTTTCAGGAATCAATTTTAATTAAAAGATAACGCAGGATACATTTAGGTTTGAACGCACCCAAATTATTAATAATCAAGCATTTAATCGTTACAAAACATTACACACACATTTTAATTTAACAGACCACTGGCTAGAAATTATTTGTTTATTTGATGTTCTTTACCGTTGCCCCTTTCTGTTAATGCATGTTAATTAACTGTGTTAAAATTTTAGTTTAGATTGTCATAAAGATATAGGGGTGTAAAATCACACACTTAGGTTATTCCCACGGTTTTATCAATTTATAAGTTATTTTTAATTTGTTTAGTGTAATACAACCAACTTCCCAATACATTTAGGCAACAAGAATAACAATCAACAAGGAGAAAACTATCTTTTCATTTAAAAACAACTGACCGTATTTTTAAATCCATGTTCAATTAGATAGATTGAAAGAAATAAAAGAAATGGAAAAAATAAGAAATGGGCAAACAATAAATACAAAAAATAACTGGAAAATATACTCGACGTCTTATAGCTCACTTTCACATAGCCAGCGTGTTTTATTTATCAAACAAGGTAATCTACAGTGACCAATTGTTTAATTAGTGTTAAAGCTTGTAATGACATGACCCCGAGTGTAGTGAGTAAATATTCAATATTTAGTGAATAAAACCAGAAAACCTCTTCTCCCACACTTGCCCCGTTGCCGTCATTAACAATGTATTAACATAGTTGAACATCAATTTGCGTATGGAAATGGCTCGTTAGAAATTTGCTGTTGTTCGGATGAAATTATCATCGCACTGCACAATCATAACGAATAGATAATATGTGGGTTAGATTTAAGTGTAATGCATTTCTTGGTTTCTTAGGGACTAAAAAATCTACTGACACCAGCTGTAAAGTAATCTGCATTCCAGAACAACAATTTACAATACTCTCTGCATTCTAGTTATTTCCTTCTAAAACTTAAAAAAAATAAAACATGTAGCTTTTGAAAAATTACTACCCATTTGGCTAATGGCTCCAAAAGAACTCAACAGTTTTATTAAACAATGTACATTCAAAATTTAACACGTGATAAATTCACAACGCACCAAAATGATTAAAATTGTATAATTGTAATAATTGTTACCATCGTTTTAATTTAATAGACAAATGGCCACTAATTGTTTGATCGTTTGTTTTACTACATTGAACGTTATCCTTTTCTATAAATGAAACATAATTAAATATATTAACATTTCACTGTTAACAATTATACACGTATTATTGAAGTATAAAATCACAGAGCCGACCAGCTTTATACCGACAAACCTCAGAGGCTTTTCAAAGTTTTATTATTTTACGTCTTTTGTTCTGTTAGATTTTTTGCCTTCGTGTTTGGCTTGCGGTAGGCCATTAATAACGTTCCAAAATACATAATATGTGTATATTTTGTCGAACAAAGCGGATTTCAATAAAACAATTTGAAAACCAATAAAACTCTTAAAAAGAGTAAGAAACTATATTATCGTTTAAGAGTAACGAATATACGAATATAGTATTTAATTCCATGGTCAATGCACAAAGCAAACTAAATAACTGGAAAAAAACTTGTGTACAGTTCGCGCATTATACCTCCGGCTATGACCACTATGCTACTAACCGTGTCATATGATATTTTTAACATATGATATTGGTAAACACAAAATTTGACAAGCAGCGGGGCCTTTAGAGTAATGTTTTCAGAAAGGTACCCCCTCTCCCCCCAACCATACAATCAGCTGACTCAGTCGTAGCCGGAGATATAATGCGCGAACTGTATATTAGCTTTTTTGTAGTCATTTCAATGTTTGACAGCCACTTATATTTCCTATATAAGATAAACAACGAGTAAAAAGAGGCGAACAACAGGTAAACGCAGTGACTAGTTGTTTAAATAGAGTTAAAGCTTGCAATGAAATGGCGCCGAGTGTAGTAATTAAGTATTCAATATTTAGTGTATAAAACCAGACAACCTCTTCTCTCGCACTTGTCCCGTTATTGTCATGTGTTAACAAAATCGAACATCAATTTTCGTATGGAAATGGCTCGTTAGAATTTCGCTGTTGTCAGGATAAATTTATTATCTCACTGCACAATCATGGCGAATAGATTTATATGTGGGTTGGCAGCAGCAAATAACAGCATCATTCACTGACCTTTGCTGCTTCTATTCACAATATTTTAATTTTTACATATTTTTCCTGTTAAAGTTAGTGGTAATAAATAAGGATTTTTTGTGCAGTATTAAGTTTAAATACCTCCGTTGCAGCAGCTGCATACTCAGCGAATTTCAAATGCAAAACAACATATTTCAATCCAACATGGCGAGATTTGTTATGTTTTGGTGAGCTCCATAAGAATAACATGGGGAACGAGTATGCAGGTTTGCTGCTACAGGTATATTAAAACTGGGTGGTTTTAATTCAGTTTTTAGTAGATCTGAACTAGAAGAAGCTATTTACCAAGTTTTATCAAGATATGTTGAGAAATAACCGAGATATAGAATTTTACTTATTTCCCATAAGGTTAACATTGGGACAACGTACTGTGTTTACCACTTTCAATATCTCGGTAACCAATGGACATAGAGCTTTGATTCAAAATATGAAATTGTTTGTTTTTTTTTTAGCTGAATTCATCGGTACCAACAAAAATTCGGTAAATTTTATTTTTCTATTTAAAAAACTCAAAAAACCCATTTTTGGGAGATTTATCCCCCTTTACCCCCCCCTTCTGGTGGTCCGATCGGGCTGGTTCACGAACTCGTACAAGTGATTACCACTTTACACATCTGTGCCAATTTTCATTAATTGGCCTATTTTTACGGCCGCTATCGTGCTCACAGACACACACACACACACACACACACACACACACATATATATATATACGTGTGTGTGTGTCTGTGAGCACGATAGCGGCCGTAAAAATAGGCCGTAAAAATTCTATTTATATATATATAAATTCGAACGAATGGTGTTTTTTCTTCTGGTGGCCCCAAAACGAAAAGTTATCATAGTCTCGGGCTTAGGTCTTACCATGAGACCTACGGTAATAGCTTCTTCCCTATAGGGGTAATTTGATAAAATACAGAACAACCTGCTCGGAATACATTCACATTTGTTTGTGTATTTACAAAATGTGCTGGGTTTTACAAACGTTTTGCCTTAGTAATATTACTGGTACATCGTGAAAAACCCTACAAAATCGCTTTCACCAGGGTTGGCTTTAAAAAAAAAGAAAATTATGTAGCCTTAAAAAAAGTACTACCCATTTGGCTAATGACTCCAAAATAACTCAACAGTTTTATTAAACAATGTACAGTCTAAATATAACACGTGATAAATTCACAACACACCAAAGTATCAACATTGTTTAGTTGTAATAATTGTTACCATCGTTTTAATTTAAAGAAAAATGGCTATAAAATGTTTGATCGTTTGTTATCCTTTGTAAATGAAACATACTTTGTACGTTATCCTTTTCTGTAAATGAAACATAATTAAAATTATCAAAACTTCACTATTAACAATTAATTATTCATGTAACATTCACATTTTACAAAAAGTGCTGGATTTAACAAGTGTTTGGCCTTAGTCATATTACTGGTACATCTTAAAAACTTTACGAAGTCGCTATCAGCATGCTGGTTTTATTTTGTAACTAGCCTTTTTTATGAAATATTATACAGCTGATCGGAACCTAAATGTTTCGGTTAGTGAAACTTACAAAAATTCGATTTTTATGTTATATCGTTTGAATAAAGAGGGGAATGTTAATGCATGTTATTAAAATATGCATTAGGGCGAATAGAACTTAAATTGAGTTTTATCCGAAACACGGAGAATCGGACAAAAACGTTGCTCTCACTCCGGCTCATACACATTTGCTTTTATTCTTTGAAACCACTCTCTTCAGTTGCTTTTAAATTTGTTTTACGCACTGCAGTTGGTTAAAGATTTGTTCAATGTATAAGAAGTAATGTTCAATTTTATTATTTTAGGTTATCAACTATTCTAAAGTTGAGGAAAATAATGGCGATTAGCGTTAATTTATGTTTATTTTTTTAATAAGGTTTGTTCTGAATTAAAGAAAAAAATACTCCTATTGCTTAATGAATGTTCCTTAATAACTATGTAAAGAGGCTCTGTTAAATAAAAATTATATGGCCAATTTTCAAATAAATCCAAGATTTTTTGAATTATCTTTATAATAAAATCTGTTTATTCGCTCTAATATCAACAATATCTTTAAAATCGTTGCAAACTTGGGTCAGCTATAATTTTTTAAATTATATTTTTTAATGAGCCAGCCACGCTTGTCTTGAATTATTTTACTCGTCCTTCACGTTCAAACATCAATTTTTATCACACGTCTTTATCAAACAATGTTTAAATATTATCTATAAACTTATTTGTACATAACTTTGCAACCGTTTGGTGAAAACTAATAGTTTTCAGTTTAATCTTTGAGATCTGTCAGTGCTTAAGCAATAGATACAAATAAAGCAAAATAAAATAAGCAAACCTATGATGGATCGTACCTGAATATTTTAATGATGTATGAATAGGTAAATTATTTGGTTGGTGAAAAGAGTATACGAAAAATAGCATGTTTGATAAACTATCCAATATGAAACTCCGCTCTATATACACTGAAACATTTTCATGAATAGCTGAATGTCATCGGCAGAGAAACAACTTTTAAATCCGATTCAATCCACTCCAAATCTCTTTTTCTATCGAGCTGAGAGCTGAAGAGTTGATGAGCAAATATATATTCATGTTACTGACTCTTGTATTTTTATAACTGTACGAAACATTTCAAATTAAATATTTCGTTCTACTGAGGTATTTTGCCTTAGGTTTTACATTATTAATGTTGAACGACATATTGAATAGTAAAGGTCCTAATTGTTCCATATTTATTGAACTTTTTCTCTTTCAATGTGTACAATTCAATCTATACCCTTATAATAAGTAATATTTATCTCAAAAACAGCTAAAGGGACTTCCTCAAAATGTTGGAAATAAGTTATTTTTTACTCAAGAACTTGATCTAAGCAGGAATATTACCAGAAAAATTGCAAATACGTATAATATATAGTTTAAAAGCTGTTATATTTCACCATGGACCCACATGGGCTGCTGTAATGGCAACAAAACAGTAGCAAAAATTTCATGTAGTAAATTAAATTAAATAAATAAGTAATAAACATAAATCTGTCAGGTCTTATTTTTTAACATAATAAAACAGTGAAAAATTGGGAAATATGGTGATCTACCAAGCAAGGTTTGGCCATCTGTTTATGCGGTTAAGTGGAGATTAAGAATCAGTGTGCCATGATTGTTTTCCTACAAAAAATAATAATGTACTTTTTGTTTGTTTCAGGAGGAGGATCGTCTAGTATTTCGCCATTAAGGAGGAAAGGTAAGATCCTAAAACCATGAAGATGTATGTATATAGTAATTAATTTATTCATTTAGTAATCAACGAGTATGGTGTCTTTGATTGATGTGTTAGAACAGTTAGAAATTAAATATTGCTCTCTTTTTCATGATCTTAAAATGTTTTGCACGTATTTTTCCAATTGTTGCTCTCTTCAAAGCTGTACAATTTTATATAATATTGTGATTAATTTACAAATAATTTAATTGATTAGTTTATTGCAATGCTACTTACTACAGACTGTTGCAGTAAATGATAAAAGCATGGCATCTGTGTACTTGAAGTGTAGTTAAACTATATAAGGTCTTGAAAAGGACTACATAATTTCATTAATAAACAGGTTTATAATTCAATCTTCAGTTCTATTAGGCAAATAAATTAAAAATTAAATTTATTTAAAAAATAATTGCTGTTAAAATTTTGAAAAATTATTAAAACTAGTTTTACTAAAAGAATAGGAAGGAAAAGATTTTTATATGTAATTAAACCACTCCCTCAACAAATGTTTCTAAGGTATACGGATTGGGAAAGAAGTGAAAAACTTATTTACAAAGTGATGAAAAAATGTAAAATTCGTCGAAAACCACCAACAATCAAACGACGACGAGTCGTGACTGGTTTAGCGGCAGAAATTGAAAACTCCCGGATTTTGATCGTTTATGACAGATACTGTTGTGGTAAAATATTCTAGAGGAAATCGAATTTTCATCACTTTCGACTTTTAAACTAGATTTCTTTTATTACTAAATTTCGTTATTTCCTTTAAACTCTTGGCCTGAATACCCGAATATATTTACGAGGAATTTTGTTATAATGGTGATTTCAAATTAGCTATTGGAAAAAGGATTGAGGATAGCTATTTAGTAACATTTTATAATTGATGATAAATCCCTCATATTCGACTATGCCATTAATGAATCCATTAATGTGTAACCCCATTATTGTATTAGCTGCGTAGACTAGGCTTCTCTATTATCCGTTCCTCGCTTTTAAGTCGGGACTATATCATCGGATCGATATTTGAAATAAATGAACGTATTAGGGGATTAAAGGACTCTCTTTGTTTATTTGAAGTGCATATGTTATTTAATGAATTAAATAATTAAACATTCAGTAAAGTAAGTTTTGCGTTTTGCTAAATATGGTATTTTGTGTTTTTTGATCAGATGTAATGTGAATTGTGTTATTAAACCGTTGCTAAAATAAATTAAAATATAATAATTACGGTATATTTTACTTAAGTTTAAAATTTACCTCTAGGCTTTTAAGAAATGATTTGACGTGATATATTTTTTTAACCACCATACAGTTTTTCAATTTACTTTTTTTTATTGGGACTGAAACACACACTGTAATTCTTTGTATGTTTTTATCAGGCTAGTTAAAAGATAAAGTGTAATTCATTAAATAATAACAAATAAAATTTAAAAGGAAAAGCTGGGACCAGAATTACTTTTTAAAAGCGATTACGGAACAAGCTTGAAGATTTGAGTTGTACCTCCCAAAACACTTAATAACTTGATCAAAGACCAAGGGCATCTTCGCATCATGGCAGATTGACTTTCCATTTATCACATGTAAAATCCGACCACGTATTTAAAAACTCCTACAAAACCGAACGGAGTCCACTATAGTACAAGTCAAATAACGTGGATCCACTGCACCCATAAGCCCTGTGCTAAAATTAATATTAGTCTTATGGACGGACTAGGCCTTCCTATTTGAATCATCCTGAAAGTAGTTCGTATTTACAACACCACTAACAACTAAGGTGCCCAAACATACTTACCTTTGTTGTAAATTCAACAAGATTTATACCCCTATAAGCTTCGGTTTTGTACATACGAGAATTTTTTTTTAATTCACACGAATTATTTATCAGTTATTTCTTATTTTCACAATAACTGTCAATGTTTACAGGTTTTAGGCAGTTAAAATGTGAAAATATGTACAGAAACATTTCTCTGTAATGCTATTTTTCCGTTTACTCTGCAATATTAAAGTAATGCAGTCTAAGGTGGATAAAAGCGGCCATATGTAACACATTACACATTGTGTCGCTCCAGGCAAGCCTTTGTAGGTCTCTGAAATTCGGTAGTTAGTTTGTTGTGTATTTTTGTTTATTCTCTGCATTTCTGTTTTCCATTGCATTAAAATATTACGCAAAAATTGATTTTAGCTTGAAGATAATAGTCTTACATTGACCAAAATACTTAATTAATTTTCAATATAAAAATAAAAATAAAACCCTAGAGAATACTTCAATAACGAAAGAATTTATTAGGATCAGAACCATAATATTTAATATCTAATATTGATATGGGTTTTAGTTTTTTATCGTCATTTTGCTGCCATCTCTCAGGCATTTGTTTCTCTTTCGCTTTTCACGCCTTTTTTTATTGGAGTCAATCTTGGAATTTTCCTCGCCGTTATTAGTTGTCAAGCATTCCATTAGTTCCAGGTGTGAATTGAGTGTCTTAAATTTTTAATTCCTGAATAAAATACTCCTATCAAATCTTTTAGAGTACACCTTGATGAAATCAAGGTTTTTGATCAAGGTTTTGATGAAATCAAAGTTGACTTTGGTGTTACCAAAGTCAACTTCTAACATAAATTTTAAATTAAAAATTGAATTGGAACTTTTGTAATAGATTAACAAATCTGGTTCCGGGTGTGACACAGATAAGTTGTATTAATGACATTGGATTAATTTACTTATGTTAAAGCTTTCATTATGTAATTAACTCTGATAAAATAAGAACAACTGACAATATTTTGAAACTAATGATCGAACATCCAAGGTTTTTGCTTTTTAAGTTATAAAAATTATTTATAAGTTAGTTTTAGTAAGTTAGTTTTAGTGTGCCACTAAAGTTCCGGGTGAGTCATAATAAATCTTTTTTCTCCAAATTATGATAAAAATAGGTTTTTTTTCTTTTTAACTTGAATAGTACTTAGGTATTTGAACAAGAGCTTAGTGGGTGGAATTTTAAAATGCAGGAAAAGACAAGTTTTAAAACACTTGGGTTAAAAGTATTATAAAAGTTTTATTTTACTTAACAATAAATTTAAAAACTACACAAAAATGCACAATTACAAATAAGAAGAAGAATATATTTATCTGTTGTAAAACAGATTTACAACATTATACATGAGTGGAAGGACTGGTCTTCTTTTCCAGTAATAGATGACCAGTACTGATAACTAAACAAAGATAAAATCTAAAAAAGTCAATTCGTATCGTGACTTATGGCGGCTGCTACGGTGCGTGCAAATGCCTTACAAAAAATGTATGTAACGCCTACAATGAAATCGATCCTATACTGTCCTTAAATTATAATGACTCTCTTTGAGTTGATAAAGCTTAATGAAGACTTCAATTAAATCTTTATTAAGCTTTTCGCAGTCCTAGGTTGGAGTCTAAACGAAGTTCTTATTTAAATGGTATACCAAGTCTTTGATCATGAACTGGCAGGCTAACAATAAAGATACAATTAATTAGGCTGGGCCTATGGTGACACTTTTAGATTAAAATGTATTTTTTATATTTATAAGCCGGTCTCAGTCAAGTTTTTTCCAATTATGGACGGACTAGGCAATAGGCGTCATGCATAGAACCTCCGTTGAGCTGTTCAACCAACGTAGCAGAGCATACACTGCTCGTAGTCTTTAACGTTATTTAATTATTAAGAAAGTTTACTGCTTATATTTTTTATCAATTTACACTGTACATTTAACGAAGATTAAACACACGTGAGCACATATACAAAATACATTAAAAAAAACTACTTATCCTAAACAACAATACACTTTAAGCTCATCAAAATAAAAAAAGAATAAATTACGACATCATTCTTGAGGAAAAATCAACTTCATATGTCTATAATGCAAGCGACAATTTGTTATAACTGTTAGGACAGCTTATTTATTTATAATATTAATTAGATAGGGAATCAGTTGTTTAATCACTTTTTGTGGCACATAGTTTAGATGTCAGTAGACATCATAAAAAACATTGGACATTATTAGATGTCAAAGAGCGACAGAATAAAGTATTTTCCATTAAAAACTATAATATGAAAGAGGTATATGAGCAAAACCAACAAATAAACAGTATGCATATAAAGCCAATACATTGGTTTGTTTGTATGGTTGTTTGTAAGGTATTTGTTTGTTTGTTTGTTTGTTTGTGTCGATGGAAGCCAATAAGTTTTGTTTTCTACTGACTGTTAAGAGAAAAACTAGAGTATTTATGATTGCGAATTAATTAAACCATGGCGAGGGGCTCTTTGTTGTTTCTATTATCGTCAGTCTTTATAATTGACAATTACAACCCATTTGTCAAACCATAACAATAAAGACCGCCTATATAATCCTAATTCTTTAAGCCCTCTCGTTAAAATAGGAGCTAATTAAAAAAAATTTGTTTAAAGTTTTCGACATCCGTCTCGTGTTTAGTATGGCATACATTGAAACGGTTGTCCATTTCTCCCCATACATTGCTACAAGCTTCATGTATCTGGGGTAATGGATTCCACAGCTTAGCTACTAAATTATAACACTCGATCAACTGACAGTGAAACATCATTCTTTGCTCTATTCAATGCCATATAAATCTTATTTGGCCTATTAAATAGGTTTCAAGTAATATACATATAAAATCTGCTCAGGCTTTTTCAAACGGCTTTATATTACTCAATATTAAATCGTACATGCCTACATCTATAGGTTTTTTTAATATTTTGAAATTTTTCAAAAGTTAAATTTTGTATTCCAAATTTAGTTCTCATCTGATTTGGAAAATTATTTCAGATATTTTTGTAATATAATTGAAAATTACTCTCAGCGAAGCAGGTGACTTTTAGTATGTGTGTGGAGTGTAGTTAAAACTTTAAACGGCGTTTCCTCAAAACTGTGTTTTTCATCAACTGCATTTACGTAAGTTTAAATGACGTTGTAACTACTTATTATTTTCTTATGAAATTTTAACCAGATATTCTTTATAGTATTCATAAGATATTTGTGTACAGAGAGCATTGAATTATTTTTCTCACAAATTTAATCGATTTACATTGAAAATCTGTTGTTTTTTGTAAACTTGTTCATTCTATTGTAAAAAAAGTCTACCAACACTGCATTTTTTTGTGTTACCATAGTTTCAATACACAAAAACGTTCATTGCTAAGTAGTAAAACTGCTGTAGTAAAATATTCTAGAGAAAATATAATTTTCAACTCTTTCGCCTGTTAAACTACACTGCTTTAAACTGTATTATTTCCTCGTAAATTGTGGCTAGAAATGAGAATTATTGTGGCTAGAACGTGGAATTATTTCTAATGGTGATTTCAAATTAGAAATTGGTAAAAGGATTTAGGAATAACAACTAATACGTATTCTAATTGATGATAAATCCTTCATATTGGACTAGGCCATTAATGAATCCATTAATGTGTAAGCCTAACGTATTACCTGCGTGTCCTATTATCCATCCCACGCTTGTACTTTGCGATCATATCAGAGGTTCGATATTTGAAGGGGATTAATAGGCCTCTCTATTTTAAGTGAATGTATTATTCAGTTTAATGAAATAATCAAATATTTATCAAAGTTAATTTTACATTTTGATACATATCGAGAATTGTCTTTTTTCGACCAGTTGTACTATCACGTGTATAATTTTAAATCGTTGGTAAAACAAATCGAAGAATAAAAATATCGGTATGTTTCATTGCTAGCTGATCAACCCGGTTTTTTCATCCGTGTAAAAACTTAAACACTTCCTTTGGCTCATGAGTTAATGATTCATTTAATTTGTCATACTTCATTATGTTGCCATGACATCCTCATACGTTTCCCTATATTATTAACATTTAAACTTATAATTTCTATATGTCTTATGGTAGGGTATGTCAAATAAAATATATTTGCTGGGAATAACAAAACCGCCAAAAAGCAACTATGAGCATTGTTGGAGGAGATCCCTTATTGGGGGAGGGGTCTTCGATTAATTATGAAGTTATACTGTTGTTTCGTCATGAACAATAAGAGTTTTTTTTATTCATTGTCGACCTTACTTAGTATAGAGTACAAATCGTTCTTACTTAATCTATTAAGTCGGGTAGACAGGGGTTTAAAGAACGTGACGGAAAGCAATATCCTTAAGAGCAATATGTTATGTTATCGTGCATCGTAGTCCGAACGGTATGCGAAATTTTACAATCCGTCTCCACCGATATGATGAATGCTTAAAATCGATATTTTACGATAATTATAATTACGATTACGTTTATCACGACAACGATTCGATAATATAATCGAAACCCTAAGTTAAAGTATTGATATTTATCAATACAGAAAAATTTCTCTCTAACGTGATTTCTTTCCGTTTACTCTGCAATGCAGTCTAAGGTGGGTAAAAGGTCCGTATGGAACACATCACACATTATGTCGCTTGAGGCTAGCCTTTGAATACGAGAGTTTGTTGTCGTGTATTTTCTCTACATTACTGTTTTTTATCGCATTAAAATATTACGTTAAAATGAATTTTTGTTGTGAAATTCAATTCCAGATGAGTAGTTGCTGTGTTTTTAATGCAAATTAATCGTTATCTAGCAAATATAATTTTATCTTCTTAATTTACATTGTACATTTACTAAGACTAGTCAAACGTAAGAACATTTTAAAAGGCAAAATATCGGAAAACACATTATTGGGTCTTTAATTTTTTTTATAATTTACACTCCTTATCTTAAATAGGTTGTTGGTTATACACTTCAAGGTCATCAAAAAATTTATAATTTACAACATCGTTCTTGAGGAAAAATCAACTTAATGTGACTGGCATGCAAGCAACAATTAATCATAACTGTTAGGACAGCTGATTTCCAATATTAAATATATAGGGAATCAGCTGCTTAAGCATTTTTGTGACCTTAGTTTGGTCATCATAAAAAATCATTGGACATCATTAGATGTCAAAGAGCGACAGAGTAAAGTTTTTCCAATGAAAACCATAATATGAAAGAGGTATAGGAGCAAAACCAATAAATAAACGGCATAAATATGAAGCCAATAAATTTGTTTGTTTTTTTGTGTCGAAGCCAATGAGTTTTGTTTTCTACTGACTGTCAAGAGAATAACAGTATAGAATATAGTGTTGAGAGTTTTGTATTTATGGCTGCGAATTAGACTACGGGAGAAGATCTTTATCGTTTTTATTATTGTCAGTTTTTATCATTTATAATTACAACCCATTTGTCAAACTATAACAATAATAACTAGGACAATAATCCTTTATAAATTTTATTGTCCTTTAAATTTCTTTATAGTACAATAAAGAATTATATAATTCTAATTCTTTATGACTTTAATTAAGTATTAGGTTCGATATTACTAAGTCCTCGTTAAAATAGAAGCTAATAAAAAAATGGGGCTTAAAGCTTTCGAAATGTGTTTCGTGTTTAGTATGGCGAACATTAAAACGGTTGTCCGTTTCTCGCTATATATTGCTAAAAGTATCTGGAGTAATGGATTCCACAGCTTAGCTTCTAAATTATAACACTAGATCAACTAATACCGTTGCTAATACCACAGTGAAACATCATCCTTTGCTCTATCCAATGCCATATAAATCATACTTGGTCATAAATAGGTTTCAAATAATACAAATATAAAATCTGCATCTGCCTTTTTAAAACGTCCTTTATAAACACTCAATATTAAATTGTATTAAAAGAGAATAAAAGGTATATAAAAATGTATAGCATACGTACTTAAATAGC
Source organism: Flexamia atlantica (assembly GCA_035578135.1). NCBI lineage: Eukaryota > Metazoa > Arthropoda > Insecta > Hemiptera > Cicadellidae > Flexamia > Flexamia atlantica. Next base: position 1,242,319 of record JAQJVK010000065.1, on the reverse strand, counting down.
TCAAAACTCTTAACCAATATTGTTAAGGCTTACGGATTGCTAAAGAAGTGAAAACAACAAACAAAGTGACAAAAAAGACAAAGTGATGAAAAAATTTCGAATTCGACGATAACCACCAACAATCACACGACGATACGTGACTGGCTTATAGCAGCAGAAATTGAAAAACTCCCGGATTTTTACCGCTTATGACCAAAACTGTTGTGGTAAAATATTCTAGATGAAATCGAATTTTCATCTCTTTCGACTTTCAAACTAGATTGCTTTTATTACTGAATTTCGTTATTTCCTTCAAACTAAGCAAATGGCCTGAATACCCCCAATATGTTTGCGAAGAATATATTTTTAGTGGTGATTTAACATTAGCTATTGAGGAAAGGATTGAGGAAAACTATTCAATAACGTTTTCTAATTGATGACAAATCCTTCATATTCGACTATGCCATTAATGAATCCATTAATGTGTAAAACCCATTATTGTATTAGCTGCGTAGACTAGGCTTCTCTATTATCCGTTCATCATTTTTACGTTATGACTAAATCATCGAATCGGCATTTGAAATAAACGAACGTATTAGGTCATGAAGTACTGGGGCTCTTTCTGTTTATTTGAAGTGCATATGTTATTTAACTAAATAAAATAATAAAACATTCAATGAAGTAAATTCTGCGTTTTGCTAAAATATGGGATTTTGTGTTTTTTGATCAGCTGCAATAGTATGGCATGTGTTGTTTTAAACCGTTGCTAAAATAAATGAAAAAAATAATAACTGTATACTTTACTTAAATTTGAATTTACCTCTAAGCTTTTAAAAAATGATATAACATGGTATATTATTTTTTCCTTGAACCACCATACGGTGTTTCAATTTATTTTTTGTTTCATTGTTACTGAAATACACACTGTAATTCATTGTATGCTTTTATTAGGCTAGTTTAAAGAAAACAAAGAATATGTTATTATTTAGTTCATTAAGTAATAACACAATAACATTTAAAAGGAAAAGTTGGGAACATATTTGATTTTTAAAAGCAATTATGGAAGAAGCTCGACGATTTGAGTTGTACCTCTAAAAAGACTTAATAACTTGGTCAAAGACCAAGGCATCTTCGTATCATGGCAGATTGACTTTCTTGTTATCATACGTAAAATCATTGACAATACACCTGTAGTAGACTGCTAGCCCAATGTACAAGAACAGACGCAAAGTTTAGACGTAGTTATGACAGTCCTCAAAAGATAGCGCCACCAGAAAACAATGTATTCAGCCAGGGTGTAGTTGAAATATAACAATAGGTAGTTACTGAGAATCAAAAATTTAACTGTACCATATCTAAGTTACTACCACGGTTTTTTAAAATAAACCGCGTAACCATCTTCTGTTTATAAATAGAAATAATTTAGATCAATCAAGCACATTATTTTTGGCGATAAGTGTATTATTTATTCTGTCTAATTCAACAATCGCTCATTGGCGACAAGCTGCACAATACTGTTTACCGACCTCGATTTTCTGACCGCTCTCGCCAGGTAGCTCTAGCGTCTGTGCTCACATGAATCGCCATTAGGTTTTGCATCTATTTAGAATATATATAATCAATGGTAAAATACGACCATGTATTTAAAAACTCCTGCCAAATCGAACGGGGGTCCTCTATAGTACGAGACAAATAACATGACCCCCTCCTTCTATAAGCCCTATACTAATTAACAAGGCCTGTCTTATGGACGGACAGGCCTTGTTATTTGAATTGGCCTGTAAGTAGTTCGTATTAACAACGTCACTAGCAACTAAGGTGCCTAAAAATATTTACCTTTAACGTAAATTCGGTAAGATTTATACATTCGAGAATTTGTTTTTGAATTCACACGAATTTTTTATTAGTTATTGCTTATTTCCCCAATAACTTTCTATGGTTATAGGTTTTAGCCGTTGAAAATGTCAAACTATGTACAGAAATATTATTTTCTGTAATGCGATTTTTCCGTTTTCTCTGTGACATTAAGCTAATGCAGTCTAAGATGGATAACAGAGCCCATGTGGAACACATTACGCACTGTGTCGCTCCAGGCTAGCCTTTGTAGGTCTCTGAAATACGCGAATTTGTTTTCGTGCATTTTCTCTACATTTCTGTTAGCTCCTCATCTCATTAAAATATTTCACTAGGGCTTGTTTCAAATGTTAAATTGATTTTTTAATTAGTAATTTCTGTAATTTTTAAATACGTGTAATGAATTATTTTAGACCCTGCATAAATATTTTGAAGACATTCCCCATAATAAATTAAAATTAATTTGTTGAACTAGAGTCTGCAAGAAGGGGACATATTGTATAATTTGATGCCATTTATTTCAACTACTTTCTTATTTCCATTGCGTTCAAATATTTTACCAGATATGTCCTAGGTGATAATTTTATCCCTTTAGTTATGTTCATAAAAAGTTCGATTCAATAAAAAATAGTTTATCAATGACTTCATACAATGCTTGGAAACTTGAAAAATACTCTTATTCGTGTCTTAAAACTTGGAAAGTTTTAGGCTTTCATTTACTTTCAATTACAATAATTCTATAATGCTTTCAATTATATTTTAAATTACTATCCAAAATTTAAAATAAAACCTCAAAAGGAAACTCATACTGAGGCTCAGAATCAGAAATATTAATATGGTTTTCCAACTTGTATCGTAATATCGCCGCATTTTTCAGGCATTTGGCGTTTCTCTCTCGTTTTTCACGCCTGTTCCTTTTTATCAGGGACACACCTGGTGCTTCCCACACTGTTATTAGTGTAGTTGTTTAGCCACCGCCATAAAGTTATATTGAGTTACGTCATGAAAAATAAAAGTTTATGCAAGAATAAAATATAATATCGGCTTTATTTTTATTTCCTTTTTTCATTTCACTGTCGACCTTACTTAATACAAGTGAGCAGAGTATACATGTCGTACTTGCTTAATGTATCAAGTCGGATCAACAGGGATTTGCAAAAGTGACGTGAGGCAATTTCGTTAAGAGCAGTGTTTCTCAACCGGTGGTACCGGTGGTACCGGTCCTAGCGATGGTACGCCAAAATATTGAGATTGAGGTATGTGGTACGCGAGCACCAAAAGGTTGGGAAACACTGATATAAAAGATTAAGTGTAAAGCTATCTAGGTACTGAGGCTTAAAAGAACTTAATATCGTCTCCGTTTATGTTCGTTTTCATAATTTGAACACGAAGATTAAAATTAAAGGTAATTTTAGTAGGTTGTATAGTCGTTTTACATTTTATAAAAACATATTAAGATGCTTTCAGAGAACTAATATCATTTGTCTTCGAGATAATACTTTGATCGAGAAATCATAATAGATAATAAAATAATGCTCACCATCAAATACCAATATTGTTACATAAACTTTAAAGATTTCTCGGTCTAAATTTAAAGAAGATCGAAATTGAAAAAAATCAAGAGTTGAACAAAATCAAACCTATATTAAAATAATACGGTGGTTGTACCATTGTATCGTTTTATTTAATTAATTGATAGGACAACAGACTAACAACAGGACCGAAGACAATGAATTAATTACTTTCCATTTCCTAATATAACATAATTACTTCATGGTTTATTCCATTACAAGGAGGCATGCATTTCCACTAAGCACTTTAGAGGAAACGCCAACGCGAAGTAATCAGAACTATGAATATTAATGGCTATTTCAACCTTAAGTGAAGGTTATTTGCTATGGATTCAGAAGTTATTATTTGTTATTGATTTGAATTCCCTGCAATCCTCTGAAGACAATTTTAAAACAAATGAATGTAAACATATTAATAAAGAATATATTTTTGAAAAATATGTTCCGTTTTTAATAGGTATTCTTGTATAGTTGAACTTGGATAATATCAACATAGATAAGATCTTAATTCATTAACATCCTGAAATTTTTGGGGAAAATGTTCCGAAAAGAAAAAAAACAATTGGAAAAAGGCCCTCATTTACTGATTTTAAATATCGTAACGTCTCAGAAAACTATATTATAACAGGTTTATTTTCATTGTAATGATATTTGGCCTTGAACGATTAAAAAAAATAAATTATCTTCAGTAGGCATGGCATTTTAACAATATTCGTGGGAAATTTGATTTTGCTGTATTATGAAACAACGTTAGGGTTTAAATAACATACATGAGGAATTTAAATAAAAAGGCCACAAAGACAATCTAAAAATAAACTAAAAAATAAGAGGATGATATAAATAAATCATGGTTCTTGTATTTGTGTTGATCGCTGTACGCTAAACTAAAAGGAGTTAAGGCAAATTTTCACAATCAGTTCCTCACTGTTGCACTGGACCTTCAGTTTACTGTTAGTCCTCTACAGTTGTAGGGCTCCTCTGTGGGAAATCCAAAGTTGGAACGAGAGCATGTGGTTAAGTCTACTGTTATTTATTTAATATCATCCAAATAATTAGCTGATGCAATTTCATTTTCATTACTTTATTCAGTTGTTGACCAGTTTTAACGTATTTTTTCTTAGTGAAGAAAATACCAGCAACCAAAAAATGAATTCTACATATATATAATATTACCTGAAAATGGCAGACGATGTCGAACCTTCTACTATACACTAAAGATTACTACTTGTTCAAGTAAAGTTATCATTATCTTTTGGGCAAACGCTATCTTTGCTAAGGTAAATATGGAAATTCTTTTAGGCCTCTTGGAGGGGAACCAAGTGAGCTGGGACGAAATTTATGGCATAAAAATCTCCTCCATGAAATTTTACATGCACAACACAAGTTTAATGGCAAATAGTCCAACGTTTCTGAGTCCATAAATTTCAAAAGGATGTGTACAACCCAACATCTTCTTCTATGAATATATATTGTTTTCACTGGAAATTTAATTAAACCCAAAATTAACCTGCAGTAGATTATTCTAGCTGGTGTTTACCATATCAAACAATTAATTAACTAACTAATGAGTGCAATAGTTTGATTAGATTCCACATAATGGTAATTGCATAGCTTACTCCATAGTTTATTCAATTATCTGAAGAAGTTATTCCAATATCACTTTAGGAGAACGCCAACGCCAGTGGTATTCGATACAGAAAGTAAGCGACGCTATAAATATTAATTGGGATTGCTTTTTCCAGCCGAAAGTCGTTATATATTTTTTATTTGTTATTGATTGAAATTTACCTACAATTACATCCATTCTATTTTCTTATTAATATTATTTTAATATTGATAGTTTTTTTATTAATAAATAGGCTATTACGTTTTCAAAGGATATTGTTTGAGTTTTCATTACTTCATTACTAATACAGTTCTGCTTAAAATTAACAGCTGTTAATACACACAAATTGAAATATTTAAAAAAAATAAGTTGGCGTTTTAAGGGCTCTATGGCATAGCCCTTAAGCAAATCTTAAAACCCTATCAAGCAAAAGTATGCATGATTTTTTTTTAATTGACTCATAGTTCATGAATTTGGCAGTCCAGTAGTCACTGAGACGTTCAGACGCGTATGAATGTAAAAGCCGTTTCGGTAGTATTTATTTTATTTAAAATAATTGTAAAGTCTTAAATGTTTAAGGGAATACATTTTAAAATACAGGCTACAGTTAAATCATGCACCAAGATAACGTTTAATAAATTTTGAAATTCGTAATCTGTCTATATTTTTCTATTACAACTGTGTACCAGTAAATACTTTTCATTTGTAGTAGTTTAACATTTCATATAAGAATCTATTATTATTAGACAAGTAATAAACGCAGGAAATAAATAACTTACGTAGACAGCACATAAAGGACTTTTCTTTTTATAGTGTGATGTTTATTTCTGGAGTAAAGAATATTCTGATGAGCACAACACAACCACACCACGACCACGAGTACCTGTTCAACTTTATTGTTACGTCACAGAAATATAAATAGTTTAATAGGAATAAGAAAACAGTTTTATGTAGCAATTATTGGGGCAGTTATACATAAAAAATTCCACAGAAACTAGTTTACAAACCTTGCTATTTCATTTTGAAAGGACTATTTATGAGCAATCGTTAATTAAATGTTGAGCCACGTCAGGCTTCGGCAAAGAAAATCCTCTTTTATCCTTTAAAGCAAATCCGTCTGCTTTTAGATCTATTTGTTAAAAACGACAATTTTCAAATATTGATTTTCAAAGTTGTATGTGCAAGTTATTTATGCAAGTTAATTATTAATTCTTATCAATAGATAATTAATTATCAATTAGTAAATTGAAAACTTAAAAGTGAATCCCACATCAAAAATACCATCCAAACCCTTGTTTTGCAAACCAGCAATATCCGAAAAAAAACATAAGCGTCGAAATTCATTGTAAAATAACGGTTAAATAGTGGCGTTATAGAAAATACTAGCTTATTGGACATTGAAAATCACTACAACCTTTTTCAAACGAGCCATAAGAATTTAGAATTTCCTAGGCACTCCAGGTTCAAATCAATTTTAAGCTGGACAACCTCAAGGTATTAAAGTGGTGGGTCGAGTTCAAGGTGCTAATAATGGTGTGAGGGAGGGTAAAAGGGGGACGGTAAATGGGGAGGGGCGGAAGGGGTGGCTAAGAGGTGAACCACAACTTGCCTTGATATTGGACAGTAAAGTACGTTGGCCAAACGTTTAAATCTTGGTCAACAAATATCCTTCCCTACAAGAGGCTTTGACCTTACTTTCTTTTGCTTGTCTCTTATTTATTTTACGTCAAACTAATTGTTGCGATCTAAATATAAATCATTTATTTCTTACTCTTACTTCTACGGACTTTTTTGTCTTATTTTTAGAGTTTATTGCATGTTTATAACCGATGGTCGCACTTAATTATTGATCATTATTTGATTTTTCTAGTTTAGTGGTTTAGTCTGTGCTCGTTCCGGAATGATTGTTTTAATGTGCCTCGTAGAATCCTAAACGTTAGGTTAGGATTATGAGTTGTTATTATGTTCTTGATTTTAGATATTGAATGTATGAAGTTTTAACCGAGTATATAACTAAATATTACAAATAAATTAAATAACCCAGGTGAAATTTCACCTCACCAACTGTCGCCACTTTGAAAGTTTCATTTCTCTTACATCCTCCCCCACGCAGAACCTCTTTCTTCTAACGTTCAAGTAATAAAATACCCCAGTCGCAGCAAACCTGTGTATTCAGTGAATTTCCAAAAAAGAAAAAATCCAACAATTAATTAATCAGTTATTACTAAAAAATAAATATTATACAAGTAATGTATATTTGTATATTAAAAATAATATTTCATCGTTTTATCGTTTTTTATAGTCCCGGCTACAAATATTGGTAAATGGGTTTTTCTCGAAAAATTTAAATTTCTCTTAAATAAATAGGCTAGATTGTTTTTTTATTACTATAATCATTTAACAAGTTAAAAAAGCCAAAATCATGTTAAGTACACTTTTTATGAAGTCATTAAACACTCCAAGGATTTCGTTGAAACTCGGGATTTCGTTGAAACTCGGGAGACGTTGAAACGTGAATTAACTATAAATTGTCAAATATATAATATAAGCTGCTGAATATTCTGCTGCCCTGATACTAACATGCATGACATACATTTTGTAACGATCGGACGATTTTGACGAGAGTTATCGTGCTAACACTCAAAATAATGAAAATTCTATTTCCCATACAAGGCCAAGCTCAATTTTTAAACAAATCGTTATTTGTGCAACTAAATATGCGTTACCGCAATAAACTCAATTCATATCCAGAAAGAACACATAAAAAGCTATGAATTAATATAAATATTGATATAATTGTTTAGTTCACCATGAACAGATATTGTTTGCACATTCTGTAAAAACACGGTAATAGCTTATTCCAGAGGATATTCGCTAAAATTAAAACTAACTTTATAAAACCATTAAGTATGCGTTTCATTTTTTCATTAAAATAGAAGATTTGAGTCATTTAAGTGTTTTTAACTAGTTTAAACATTCATTAGCGTGACCCCAGAATGAAATAACCGAGTCTATAAAAATGATTAATCTTAAATTAACTGTTATTAATTGTTGAAATGGCGGTTTGACTGTCTCATTTGTTTAAGAAAACCTAAGACTCGACAGTATCAGATTTTCAATTACTGACATATCAGGTTTACAGCAATTGAAATTTACGAGATAGCAAGCTTTATCAGTATTCTTAACCAGATATAACCAAATATAATGTAGTGAAATAATTTTTGACTGAGCAAACTATTTCTGCCGAATAATGTATTGTTTCATTGACAACTAACAACAGTTAAAAGTAGGGTAATTTTTTGGTGTTGTAAATTATTTACCTCTGGGTTTTACAAGTTGAAAAATATGTAGTAAAGAAAGTGCCAAGTAAGTTTGGTACAAAACTGAAGAGAATTAATTGATTACGTTTCAATTCTTAGTGTTGGATAGTTTACTTCATAGTTTATTCCATTACAAAGAGAAATTTTCACTTAGCACTTTTGAGGAAAACGCCATCGCGGACCATGGCGAAGTAATCAAGAGCCATAAATATTAATGACTGTTTTTAACTTCAGATAAAGGTCGATTGCTTCATATCCAAAAGAAATTTGCTATTGATTTTAATTTTCTACAATGCCTTAGAAAATAAATTACAAAACAATATACGGTATTTAAGGCTACATCTTTAGAAGATATGTTTCGTTTTCAATAGGTATAGTCATTTGTATTTGCAAAGTTGATAAGATTTTGAGATAAATCCTGATGTAGTTGAAATTTTGGGAGTAATGTTCGAAACAGAAAAAAAACATCATTAGAAAAACCCTCATTTACTGACTGTAGGTTTTTAATTTTTGGGAAAAGTATTATATAACAGTTATATTTTTATTGTATTTTTTGGCACTACATTTTTAAATGATACAGTATATTTTTGTTATTTTAAGATATTCGCTGAATATTTGAATTTTTAGAGTCGTTCTATAGAGCAATTTTGTGGTTTGAATGACATGATTTTCTAATAAGACGTTTTCCTAGTCGATGTAATTGTATATTGTCTTGATGGAAGTAAAGTTGTTGATTCTTGATAATGGATTTAAGTAAGAAGGGAAAGAAGGTCACAGAGAAAATCTATAAATAAACTTATGAGAGAATAATATAAATAAACCTGAGTTCTTGACTATGTGTGCATCGTACGACTAAACTACAAGGAGCTAAGCCATTAAATTTTCAGGTTAGGTTTCCTTACGGTTGCAGCTGTTTCACCTGACTCTCAGTTTTCTCTTTCCTCTAGGGCTTCTCTCCGTGGAAAATCCAAAATTGCAATGTAAATTAAATGAGAGGTAATGGTTAAAGTTACCTGTTATTTATTTTAATCAAACAGCTGATGACGTTTCACTTTCATAACTTAGTACTTTGACTAATTTCAACTTATATCCCAGGGTGAAGAAATAAACAGCTAGTAAAATAGGTTTTTGTGTATTGAGTGAGTAAAGTCCACCATTGTCTCACGAGTGAAAATGTTGCCGCCCGAGCTTGCGAGGCGTTTTCACGAGAGAGACAAAGTACTTTGCTCTCGAAATACACGCAGCATTTTTCCATCAGCTGCAATAATAAATATCCTGACCATAAAAATTTATTTTGCTAACTTAGTAAGTAACAAAAGTATACATTTTGACTCGTCCTGCTAATAGCATCCATGCATTCACCAGCGATCAGCTGATTTTTGCAACGTTCTTCCAAGCTTATTACATAAACTTTCTCACAGCTGATTGTTGTTAATGTTAATCTTATTTGATTATTCCTGCCACTAAATCAGCTGTGACGCTTGCATTAGTTGAGCTGCAACATATTTGTATTTGTACGTGAAATTTGAAGGCACTCTAATTTCTCAATTATTAATTTCAATGTAAATCTTATGGTTTTAATTTTTCTCCCACCGAGTGACAAAGTAATCACTTCATTCCCGCTAGGAAACAAATTATTATTTTACTCTCCCATAAGAAGGAGTAAAAAGCGTCTAAACTGGGAAAATAATGGCGTCATGTGGGGGAAAATTAATTTAATCTTTATTCAGTACTAGCTGAGCCCGGCAGACGATTTCGAGCATTCGGCTATTTTACCAAAAATCATTCGTTCCAGTAAACATGTCATTAGCTTTTAGATAAACAATATATTTGTATAAGGTTAATATGGGAATTCTCTTGTGTTTCTGAGAAGGAACTAAATTGAGCCAGAACGAAATTGTCTAGCTTTAAAATCTTCTTCATAAAACTTTCAATATACAAACCAAGTTTCATGGCAAATGGTCCAACGGTTTCTGAGTCCGTAAACTTCAAACAGATGTGTACATGCCAACATCCTCTTTTATAAATGTAAAAACTAACTCAGTAAAAATTAACCTACAGGAAATTATTCTAGTTGGTGTTCCAGTTTAGCCCTATAGAAACAATTAATTAACTAGCAGGAGGGGAACAAGTTTATTAAGTTCTACTTTCTGGCTATTGCATAACTTACTTCATAGTTTATTCCGTTAACTGAAGAACTTGGTTCATTCTATTAGCACTTTAGGAGAAACGCCACCAGCAATGGTAGTCGAAAGTAATCAACACTATAAATATTAATGGGGTCGCCGATTCCTGCTGAAGTCATTTTCTTTGGTATTTTTATTGACTTCAATTTTCCTGTGATTCTCTACGGTCTTAGTCACATTTATATCTCTGACGTTTTAATAGGTAGATTACTGTCGCAGTTTCGCTTACAATCAACAGCTGTTAGCATATAACAAATTTATTCGTCTAAAAAAATTGTATCCACTCAAAATTTGAAGGGCTGTGTGACGTAGCCCTTGAAAAACTAAATAACCTACGTCATTTAACAAACCTAGACATGGTCTTTTTTTAATTTAACATATAAGGTATGAATTCAGAGACGATTAGTCACTGACCACTCAGACCTTCGACTGCGTATTAATTTATTATATGTTTCATCAGTAATAACGTGATAAGATAATAGTCTTAAATGTTTGAGGGAATACGTTTTCAAATATAGGCTGCAAGTATACAACACAATAAGGTCACTTTAAATATAAATATAATTTTCGTAATCCATCTTTATTAATATTATATATAAGTAAATCGTTTTCATTTATAATATTTTGATATTTTAACCTACAGTTTATCACTGTTAGATCAAGTATTTTGAGAATTGAAAGCGAACCATTTTTATTTCCGTAGTCCAATAAAAACGTCCTGTTATATCATGGTGCCTCTGGTGAAATGGTGTATTTTATAACAAGAAAGTAAAGTGGGACACTTTATGTTCTCGACCATGTGAAGTGCTCGATAAATCTCGCACTTCAAACATATGGTCCTGAATATGCAAAACACTTTCTTTCGTGTTTTAGCAATACTTTTTACAGCACTAAATTGAAACCAGCCTTATTCGATCTTAGCCCGTCAATTAGTCAATATTGATGTTGAAGTCGTTAATCGAATCAATTATTATTTTTTGAAAAATAATATTTTAATCATCGGCATACGTTCTCTAAGGAAAATACAGGAAATTCCTTCACTAAACAATTAAATACCTTTATTATTTAAAAAAAATCCTTAAACATTTTTGCTAAACATGTTACAGTTCAGTTAATAAGTAAAACTAAAAAATTGTTATTTGTGCATCTAGGGACTAAAGTACTTTAGTCACGTGATGCACACAAAATTTTTCCTCCACCCACACCATAAACAATAACTAGGTATAACACTGTAACTTTACCTTCAGATGATTCTTTGCTTCAACAAACTGCATTGCAATCACATAGCCTATATAAATGAATAATGCAAGGTATTTAGGCTTTAATTTCAACCATTTTATTCACACTCTTTTTTAAAAATACTCTAGGCCTAACTTATTTGTTCACAGATATGCAAAAATATAGCCTAAACTACAGCAAACTCAAAATGGATACGCTGTCCAAAAGACAACGGAAAGGGACGCTCGGATGCCGTGACACTCTCTTCAACATAGAGAAAAAATTAAAATCGCCAGTGTTGCCATATTTTCTCACTGTCCATCGCGGCGTTGCCGGATTTCTTCCCATGTATTTCTTATGAGATTACTTTTAGTCCCATGGAGTATAAACTAGTACTTTGGTATTCTATTCCAGGGACTAAAAGACGACTATAGATAGTAGGTGGAGGAAAATACAGTTTTACATAGCAATTATTGGACTGGTTCTAGGTGTAACATAACAATGAAACTAGAACTTATTAAGATATTTTAATTTTATACTTTTTTCAGGAAGAAATATTTATGAACAATTTGCATTTAATACCGAGCCACGACAAGCCTCTTTAAATAAAGTACCCTTTTATCCCTAAAAGAAAATCTGTCAGCTTGTAAATCTCTTTCTATGAAGACGACTTGTCTTATCCAACGCTTTCAAATAATGATTTTATTTTGCAGGTTTTGTTAGTAAGTTAATCGTTTGAAAATTGAAAAATTGACATACTTTACAAATATTGTTTAGCTCTTGGTTTTGTAAACAAACAACATACAATCAAGAGAATGAGTGCCCCAATTCGTTATAAATTAATGGTTAAATAGCTTCCTTACAAACAATGAACAATAATAACAATTCTTGCTCATTCACCATCGAAAAGCGTTATTACTGTTTTCGCAAAAGTTATGTAAATTTTGGAAATCATGGACTAAAGTGATATCTTTTGATAATATTAAAAACAAACAGTAACTGTTACTTAAAAGTAACATATTATTTTAACTGTTATTTAATATTATTATAGCTATAGCTTTTACTATATCCATATTATATTTTACTTGTACATCAAGGTCAGAGATGAGTAATATTTTCAAACAATAATTTTTGCCATTAATTTTAATTTTAAAATGACAAGTACAAGTAAGGGTATGAATATTTTGTACAGAAATTATTTCAAATAATCTTTTTATCATGGAAAAATTAATAATGTGCATACTTTTTCGCTTCTCTGTTAGCGAATTTCCTTAGAAATAAGCTATTACCGTCGCCGTTTTAACAGAATAGAATGGACAAAAAATATCCGTTCAGGGTAACCTCAGCAATCATATTAATATTTATATTAATTGACAGCTTTTTATATGTACTTTCTGGATATGAAGTGAGTTTATTGTGAAAACGCATTTTTACCTGCAAAATTCACGATTTGTTTCAAAATTTAACATGGGCTTATATGGGAAATAGAATTTTCATTTTTTGAGTTTTGTTAGCACGATAACTCTCGTAAATATTCTCCGATCGTAACAAAATTTGGTACACACATGTAAAACTAGATTCTCTTGGACGAGTTCAAAACAAACAATTTGGTATTTTTAATCATTTCTCTAAGTCCATTGGTCTCCGAGATATTGTCACTTCGCATTTTTTCCCCCTGTATTTATAGTATCAGGGCAGCAGATTGTTAGCTTACCCAATTTCATATTACTCTCTACTGAGGTTTTCAAGGAATCACTTTGAGTGATTTCTCAGTTTATCAATGTATTTAATAGAATTTTGATTTTTTTTTTAACAATAATATGTTAATAAAATTTAAAAAATTAACATTCTTGCCTACTTTATTATATGAAATATTTGTGTTCTTTCATTTAAGTCATTTACCAATATTTTTTTACAAAGTTTTTGTAAAACAAGCTATAATATATTATTTTAATATATGAATATATCACTTGTTTATTTTTCTTTTTTTCGTAATAATGGATTAATTACTGGATATTTTGTAATTGGAAATTCGCTGAGTACGCAGGTTTGCTGCGACGGGGGTATTCGCTTCTCTGTTAGGTATTTTACAACTCAAGTGTGCGTCTTCTCACAAACAAGAAGCGCAAGGAAATACGCGATTACGTTTTTAATCAGTAACTGCGGAAAAATGTACCAATTAACGATTATTCAATAACAGTTGTTCACGAAAAATTTCCAACTGCTATACATAGAACAGTTACATAGATATAACAGTTGTTATCAAGTAACATATAGCCAATAACAACTAATCAATAGACTTTTCCAGGCATTCCAGATGCAATTTAATTTATAGGTGGACAACCGCAAGGCATTAAAGTGGTGGGTTGAGTTCAAGGTGCTAATAATAGTGGGAGAGGGAAGTAGGGGGGTAAGTGGTAAGGGGGGAAGGGGGAGGGGTTAAGGGGGAAGGGGTGGCAAAGAGGTGACCATACCTGGTCTTGATATTGGACAGTAAAGTACGTTGACCAAACGTTTAAATATTGGCCAACAAATATCCTTCCTTACAAGAGGCTTTGACCTTACTTTCTGTTACTTTTCTCTTATTTATTATACGTCAAACTAAATGTTGCTATCTAATTCTAGATAATTAACTGCTTACTCTTACTTTTAATTTTGTTTGTTGTTGCTTTGTCAATTACTAAGGTATTTTATCATCATTGGTTGCTCTGTTGCGCTATTACTGAATACTGCGCTGATTACTTGATTTTGCTACCTCAGTCTGAACTCTAAAAAAATGCATTAATGAGTCTCGAATGATAAAAAATAACTTCTTTGTCATTCGTTGTTATTATATTCCTGATTTTATATTTTAAATCTAAAATCAAATGAGTTATAAGGCTACATAATGTAGCAATCAATGAGGTAACTAATCAGTTTTATTACACAAGTTAAATCTTGCCTTGCCAATTGTCAAACTAAATCTTTTCCTTCCTTCTGCATTCTCTTCGCCGTCCATCATTCTTGACAATGCCAAACAGTTACCATCTAAAAATAACTCTTTATTACGACATATAAACAACTTATAATTTATAAATAACTTTATTGTGTATAAACAACTGCAATAGCCATAAATGACTCGTCAATCCTTAAAACACTCTACAATCCATAATGCTTGCGTTTCTTGCTTTTGGAAACCAAAGAAAGTCAGTTAGATGTGTTTGATTAGTTAACTGACCTACCTTTTATATTAAGCTTGTAAATATCGCATACATTGCCAATATACTATTTGCGATCTGATATCTCCATACGCGTATTTCTATCTTCTATCATCCCAAACAACATAACACCAGATAATAACAACACAGTTCATAAATGAATGAATTTTAAGTTAGCTGTTATTAATTGTTGGCGTATGAACTTAAAAATCTTTCTCCTTCGTGTGGGTAAAGTGCTCTTGAAAACCTGAGACTATTGAAAAAATACTCTCAACGATATCAGGTATTCAAAAGCAAATCGAATTGACGAAATTATTAGCTTTCCTGTGCTAATATTTTTCATTCTTAATCCTAAATGTTTGTTATCTTCGTAAAATATCATTCATTTTTTAAACTGTTCACCCACTTTTAAATATTAAATTAAATATATCGGAAGTTAGGTTTCTTATCATTGCGATAATTTAAATGGAAATGATCATAATTTTCTAAACTTAACATAAAAAAATTAAACAAAAATTTTTAAGGTCTTTTTTAAGAATTTTAAATTTATTTGCTTCTGTATATTTATTGAATGGTTATGTCCCTGCAAAATATTTTTCTTTCGCCGTGAAAGTGAACGGTAATGTTTTTAATTTAAATTTTTCCTTTAAAATAAATTTATTATACTCTTTTTTTGTTCTTAAGACATTCTAAATCAATCTAGTAAACAATAAAAACTCAGGGTTGAAATAGTTCTAAAAGATAATTTACAAAAATTCCATTAAAAAATCCTAAGTATGAATAAATTAAAAATAATAACTGGATGAATTAATGAATTTTCAAAAAAGAGAGACGAAAAGGGTGAATGAGCGAACGGACGGATGAATAACAAATGAATGAACACACAAAAATATGTACGATAAAATGAAGAGGTTTAGCTATACGATACTGTCAAGACAATTGATGTTGTGGCTATTCTCGGTCTAGGCCACAGGGACGTTCCACCAATGGGATTTGTCAATGGTGAGAACCATCTATATCAAGACTGCCTTCTCCACAACACCATTCAATTGGTTTAGTTATCCTTCAGATTTTCTCTATTTATTACTAGCAGTTGCCCGTGGCCTCATTCACGAAAAAAATTGCAGCTGATCTTATTCAGTGTTTGAATGTTTACAACATTCAAAAATGTAGAAATTGAAACTAAGGACGTTCACGGGGTATGGCCCGAGGGGATTTTAAGGAAGTGAATAGGCCTATGTGTTTCCCTGGTTCAAGATCTACCTCTGTGTGAAATTTCAACCCAGTCAGTTAACTTTTTTTCGCGTTCACTTGCCACATCTAAATATACATACAGAAACCACCTCTTCTTTATAATAGTATAAATTTTCTATTTATTGTTATATTTTTATTAATATTTATTCTTGAATTCCAGTCGTGCTCATGTAAAGTACGCTTACAGGTGCAAGGTTGCATGTAAAGAATAGGTTTTTTTCAATAGTTTCGTTACTATCCGATTATTTAAGCGAATTCTTAGGGAATGTGGTCTAAAAATGAAAGATGTTGTTTCAGTTTTATAATTTTACAAATAATTCGATTGAAAATAACAATAATTTGCTCAAAACAAAACAAACAATAATAATTGGTTCTCAAAGAACCTTACACCAAAGATGTCTCAGGCTTAAATTATTCATGCTTTGCCAATTCAGCAACATAAATTCTTAAAAATTATTTACAATATGACTTATTTAAAAATCAATTAAAAAGACATATAAAACTTTCGTACATCCAGTGTGTTAAAGTTCCAAGAGTTTTTATCACATTGTTTACTATTTTAGCATTCACTGTTTTATACCGAGTTAAAATTGTATTTTGTTTGCCTAATTAGTACTCGAATTTCACAAATGACTCAAATAAGAAATTAAAGTGATCTTAAATTCTAAAGTCATCGTGAAACGTTACAATAAGCCCCAAAACTATTTTTAATGGTGATAATTTATTTATGATGATCGATAAATTTCTATAATTATTTTATTTTTTATATTTGAGTATTTGACTTATTGAACGTTCAATCCGTAAGTAGAGTAAAAGTCACAAATAGTCTAGCAAGAGAGTAGTATGTATTAAAATGAAGTCACGAAAGAACGCAGATTATTTGTAAATGTCACCTATGTGAGTTTAATCCAACCCGAGTTGACTTTACTGAAATTACTTTTTTAACCTCGAAAGACAAGCAAAAAATACAAGAGTGGAAATATGAGTTTGTGTCTAAACATATTACCAATATACCCCGTTAATGTACCCACTTCCGAAAATAACATTTTAAAAATGTTTAAATAATATCGAAGTGTGACAATTATATAATCACACTCATTCTTCACTCATATTCAGGGTAACGTCCTCCATGAGGTACCTGTCTCACCAAAGAATGATTAAGAATGATATACTTTCTTACCATTCTTACTCATTTCTTAAAAAGGGTCATTAATGATTAAAATTGTACAGAACCAAGATTATCTTAAGTTAGGTGCCCATGTTAACCTCCCGCCATTTTCAAGTACGACAACCGGCAGTATTGATAATATGAAAATAGTATTTTAGGGGGTAGTTTAAGAAGATGTAAGGAGGGGAAGGGGAAATTCAATTCCCAAAGTTGTCCGTTAACAGCAATTCCTATTAAAGTTTTGTTATTGGTTCTATTGAAAATTAAGATTCCCGCTTTTCACTCACCTCGTAAGTACTGGATTCAATAAGTCTTTATTATGCATAAATAGTCCGTAATTTTGGGGTGGGGGTTCTGCAGTTGTATTGAAAATGTTATTTTTTAGTGTTTTTTTTACAGGACTTTCAAAGTCCTGTAATAAAAGTCTCCCTATTTTCTACTTGATTTTTTCGTTAACTACTCTTTTACATTTTATTTTATCTTTATGCAAAAACACAATCAACAACTACTGCCTCCTAACCGTGGTAGACGGAAAACGCCATAATCACTGACTCAAACTTAATATTTTAAAAATTGATAAAAAATGCAATTTCAGTTTTATTTTCCTTTGTAAATTAAATTATTATTAAAGTGACGGAAAATACTAAGAAAAGCTCTTAAAGCTTTGTAGCTTTATTTGATTAAACATCATTGGACATCATTACACATCATTAAACCTTTTTGGACATGAGTGACAGAAATAAGTGTTTTCCAACAAAAACTACAATATCAATGGGGTTTAGGAGGGAAGCCATCAAATAAGCGGCAAGAATTGAAGTTGAAGCAATAAATAATGGTTTACTGCTGACTGGCAAGAGAAAAACAAAGTTATTTGTGGATGTTAGTTAAACGACGGCAAGTCAGTCGTTATTATTATATTCGTCATTGTCAAGCCGTCGTAATAATGACTGTCTTTATTATTTTAATTCTTTATGACTTTGACTGTCGATCAGGTTCGAAATGATATGATTGAACCCTCGTCAAAACTAAGAGCTGACTTAAAACAGGTTCATACTCTAACGAGTAAATTTGCCTGGTTAAAAAATTTACATGCCAACAGTAAGGGATAAAAGTGAAATAATATTAAAAGTAAGAGAGTTATGTTTGACCATACACTAATGTTTTAAGGGATACATAGCTGTAAAATTTAGCTCCAACATGAGGTTTTATCGAAATTTCCTTAATTAATGGATAATATTTCAATGACTTTGTTCAACTTGAATTTAATATAGTTATTATTACATTATCTCCTCACAAAATACTGAAAAGACTTTTTCAATGAAGGCTTGAGTGGTCTTGCACTAATGTGAGATTGCACTTTGTGATGAATGCAGTTCAACGTTTAATATAGTTTGAATCAAATGAAGTGACACAGACAAGGCACAAGATTTCAGTTGTAGCAATCGGCTTAGAGACGACCTAACTAGCAAGTCATGTGACAAGAACTATTTATGAAATGCTCAACTGTTTGAGAGACCAAACCTTAAATATTTTACAAACTTCACAAAAACATCATCGAAGTAAAATAATTATATTAAATCATTAGATATATTTCATATTCCCACTTTATTATAAATTAAAAAATATATCATATTAAAAATAGACCACACAGATGTTTTGTTTAGAGGTCGGTGGCGATTCATTTGAAAAGACATTTGGAGGTCTTTGATAAGGCTTATGTGACCGTGACATTTCCTTGATTGGTCTAATTTAGATGTCTTTGGCTTTGTGTTAACTGTCTTTGAGACTGGTTCAACAGTCTTTGACTTAGGTCCAACAGTCTTTGATGTTAATTGCTAGTGACATGTGCCTCTACATGCAAGTTAAGTTTTCCGTACAATATTTGAAATCTTATATTCTCTGCTTATTATAGAGGACAAAAAATACCAAATTATTTAAGTAGGAAAATGTTATATTTTTATAAAATGCCTATTCATGTTACAAACTATGACAATTTGGCTTTTTGTTCATAATACCTAGTGGACAAAGCCTTCCTTGATATTAATTTTCTGTTCACCGAAATTACTGTAAACTATTTCAGTGTCGTAAAATTGATAAATACAAACTTTTTTATTACTCCACGCAGTCTTCATCCCAAACGCTGTATTTTTCCTTTATGGTTGCAAATTTCTAACAGCTGTTATGAGTACTTTATTTGCTTACACTTTTTTAAATATTTCGTTGCTATCATGGCAATACAACTGGCCTAATAAGAGAAGCAAGTAAATATGCGAAGATAAAGTCAGCAACATCAAGATTTATTAACTTACACTCCATGCAAAAATATATATGTCTGTTTCAATCGGTGCATAATAATTTATTTCACTCTCGTCAATTGTTTTTTATTTCCATTATTTTCAAAAAAAAGTCTTTCATCCAACTTTTAAAATCATTCCAATAAACCGTGATGTTATAAAGTTTAAAACTTCGTAAAAGTAAGGGCTTATAAGAACATTTAAAAATATGATAAAAAGAACAAAGGTATACTAATCCATCATCGACACGACAGGGCTACCAACTGTTAGAAACGAGAAATAAAACTCCCCGAGGTATATGATAGCGTGACAGGGCTACAAACCGAATGTAAGTGGAAGTGAAATTCCCCGAAGTAAAGCAGGTTTTTCACAAAATAGTTTTGTCCGTCTCTCCGGAGACATCCACGAATCAAATGAACATTTTGCAAAAGCTTCCCACGGAAACTGCTTGTCATTGGAATGGATTTTTACAATTTTGCGGGTCATTTTTTATATGGCCTAAAACTTTTTTATGATTTGATATTTTATATTTAAAAATATTTTATTTATGAAGTTACGTTTTATATGAAGTCATACCTTATACATTAATCTACGCGTAAAAAGGTATTAATTTCCCCACGTTAAAAAAATCAAATCAAAATTATTAATTACCCTTAAATCTCCCATCAACAAAATGTTTCATTTCATTCAATTATTTCATTCAATGTCTGAAATCGTTTACAGCTTTTCCAAGTTAGAATCCTATGCTCTGCCTGTTTGGAGTGCAGAGTACCAAACTACTCAGTTTCTTTTTAGGTTGCAGAAGAAAGCCGTCCGAGAGATAATTGTCCTCCAAAAGACTCAATCGTGCAAAGACGTTTTCCGTTCGGCTTCAATACTGACCTTGGATTCATTGTACGTTCTAGAAACCTTGAGTTTTATCAATGAATACAGAAACTATAATATTATAGTTTTAGCCTCACCATGTTATTTATTTTATACGTGGTTTTAGTTTTTCATTGGTTTTATGTAACAAAATTCAGTAAATTCGAGGGTAACTCATATTTCACCATCTATTCTTTGCGGGCAACTGCAAACTGTAAAATTCCCAAGCATTGTCCAACTTTTTTTCAGCGCCATTTTCTGTACAATGCCATTAAGCTTTTTTACCTCTCCAGCTAAAACTAGAGACCCACTAGAAAAAATTAATAAAGATCCTGAAATCGAGAAAGCAGCGAGAGAACAGCGTCTGAGAATTTTTGGCTGACGGACAAAAGTAAAGAGTATGTAGACACTACGATCTCAAAAGTTGAGTTTTATTGTATTTATTTTATACTAACGTTTTTAGTTATTCGACCTTTATTTTAAGGTTGTTGTAATTTAACGTTATGACATTGTCAATGCAAATTGTAATTTTGTTAATTATTCTGGCAAATAAATGAGTTATGAATCAGATTCCAAATCCCAAAGTGTTGGGTTGATTTTGTAATCAGAGGTGGTGAATGTCGCAAAAAATAAAATATATCAAGTGATCCTTGCAGTTTAAGATAGTATATTTTCCCCCACCTATTAAGTCGAGTATTAAAAAAATTCCCTAAAGTATTTAAACCAAATTTATGTCCCATATTCTTTATACTCATGCACCTTTATTTTGATTATTCTTTCAGATGTAAAAATTTAGGAAATAATAGAAAGTGTCGTCCCCCAGACAATCACAAAAAATACAAAGGAAGAATATTTTTTTACATGGATGACTGTTAGAAAACGAATATTCGTCTATTATTATTGATGCTGTTATTAATTCATTTGAACAAAATGTTGCCTTTAGATCACACCAGGGTATCGGTCTGATCCTCATAAAAAATATAACTTCCATTATGGCCAAAACACTAAAAAAACTTCAGAGATTAAAAGAAGGGGGCAAAGAATTCTCGTCACTCGTGGGTGGAAATTCCAACATCCTCCTCCTGTGTGTGGGCTCTTACGATATCTTTACTGTGCATTATTAATTATGATAAATTTCCTTCATTCACTTCATACAACTGAAATTGTTGAACAATAAGAGGAAGGTTGTAGCAATTCCTTTCTACAGGATGTTTATTTTAAAACGCAACCCATATTTAAGATTGAATAATGCACATAAATATGAAATGAGTATTGGTTTGTTAATCTTTACATTTTATGCAACCTATTATTTAAGTGTGATCACATTTAGTTTACATTATGTATTCAAACAATCCGCCATTGGCATTTGTATAAAGTTGTTTTCCCGAACACATGTTGCAGGGTACCCCTTTAAGAATTTCTTGCACTAAATTTGTTAAGTTTGTTTTGAGGTGCTGAATATCCTGTGAATTGTTTCCGTAGGCCTTACTTTTTATGCATCCCAAAAATATATATATATATAGTTCGTAAAATCCGGGGATCATTGGGGGGTAATAGTCCTTCACTGGTAAAATAAAGTTTTAGATTGCGTTTAAAAAAACACCATGTACATTTTAATTCCATTATTTGTGATTTTAGGCTGCTCCCCACCTGAGAATGGGATCAAATTTCACACCCCAGATCGTCGTGACACTTGTTTTTACCATAGGAAATAACCGCAAAAATTAAAACCGGAAAAAGAGGGAGGTTATAGAAATCAAATGTCCCTAACTATTTCGACCGGGGCCTTTTTTTAATCCTCCCCAATTGCAGTATTTCAAGCTTAAAAGGAAATTCCCCACGGGAAATCCTAGCTATTCAACTTATTTACATACATTACATTGTTATAGTTTTACTGTTTCCTTTACCTACTTCTTATAGACATTAAAACAGTAGCTTTTTATTTAGTAAATAATATAATTATTTTTGAGCATGTTAATTAATTAGAAACAAAAATAGTGAGGAAATGAAACTTTACTCAGAACTCAGTGGGTCGTCATCAATCGGCTTGTAATAATAATAACTATCTAACTAGAAGTTGTCACAATTAATTAATAATATGAGGTCTTACCTTAACAATCCTAATATTGAGATCCATAATCGATATCAAACCCGAAGGTCCATCAGTTGGGATCTAGTTGATGATGGACCTTCGGGTTGGAAATCGATTTTGGATCTCAATAGTAGGATTGTTAAAGTGAGACCTTATATTATTAATTGTATACAAGTAATCCAGAGGCTAAGGTGATTGATAAAAATTATCTTTGGATAGCAGTAAACCAGTGTTTTGATCTGATCTTTATCAAATCGCAAAAAAATTCCATCAGTGTAAAAACACACTAAAATTTCAAAGGTTAAAAGGAAGCAACTTTTCCTTGAAAAATTACTGTTACTCGTAGGTGGTAATTGTAACACCCCCCTTGACTGGGGGGGGGCGGCGGAGGTCCTGGGGTGGTTTTCGGCTTGATCAAAGGGGAGCTAAAAATAGCACCACTCAAGATTGTCTTTTAATTCTCCACTCCCCAGTTTTCTGTCAGTGATCGGTTAGGTCAATGATTGTTTTGTTTTTAAAATACAATTTTAAGGTTTGCTGCCGTAATTTTTATTGGCGAATATTGATTAATTCAGAATTTGATGCTTAATGGGAGGGATGTTGTAAAAAGCGTTAAAATATATTTTCCATTAAAGCTTTTGAAAACATTGTTCTTTAGTTAAAAAATATAATTTGTAATATTTCTGGCGTTACCGATGATTAGTTGGTTACCAATTAAAGAAGTCTACTTGGTTTGTGTATTTACTCCTACGTTATCGTCCTAAACAATCTTCGTCCGATCAATATTACGAATTGTGATGAGTGAGCAAAAAATAAATTATTGTAGTGACCACCGCCTGTTCAATATCTGTGTTTATGATTAACTCTTACAGATGATGCTAAAAATCCTGGAGAGTTGCCAAACAATAGAAAGAAAAACAAATCGGTTGGTTTTCTTACCTCATTTTGGTAAACAAGGTTTTTATAATTCAAATTTATGGTTATGTCCAACATAAATAATTTGTTCAATAATATCTTTCTAATTTTATGTTTACCAAATAACGACTAGTTTAATTCAATCAAGTAGATCATAGAATCTAAATGATTACTTTGGTTTTAGATGCTTTGCAAAAAAACCCTTTTTAACTGTAAATTGTTATAAAAACATCAAATGACATCGTATAAGCAATTCAAAAGGGTATGGCTTCATGTGACGCTTTGGTCGGTGAATTTTAATCCCATTGACTTAATACCCATTCTCAATCTTTAGGGTTTAATCCTCATTTAAACCTACATTATTGATGTCAATAGTAGTTTATGCAACGATTGTATAATGAATGTCTTTAAGCCACGAGTGAGATGTCAGTTAGAACACGAGCGAAGCGAGTGTTCTAAATATCTCACGAGTGGCTTAAAGGCATAATACAATCGTTGCATACACTATTTTATCTACGACCAACAATATACGACAAAAGTTCCCCCGAAGTTAAACAAAACTCATGACTTTTAATAATGATGGAATAGGTCAACTAAAATTTGAGGTTAGGCAAATAAGCAGACTGAACCATGAATCGTTGTGGTATAATCAGCTGATGGGATAAGTAAACTCAAACATGAATCGTAATGCAACAATCAGCTGATGTGCGAATTGCGTAATTGTTATTATGACACTACTTCCGTCAAATGCCGAGCTCTCATTGGTCTAGAGCCAGTACTCTAAAGTGACTCCAGTACTCTAAAGTCGTCATTAGAGTACTGCTTGGTTTTTGGTGTTTTAATGTATATCATTATAATGTTCATTGTAATACCATAATTGGTGCTTATTGCAATGGTCGTAGATAAATATTTATATATAACGATACCAGGTGATCATCTTACCTAAAAGTACTCCCACTGTTTACTTACGATTCAATTTTGTCTTTTGTAAGGTTACATCGTACACCCGCGTTTTACCCAAGATTATTATAACTTCCCGCCTCGTTATATTTTCAGATTGAAACTTCTTAGGGATGGCAACAAAATATCAATACATCGATATTTTAGTTCCGATTTATGGGAAAAAGAATATATCGATATTTTGTTTCCGATATTATTGGTGAATCTTTATTTCTTCAGCAATACATGTCACCTTATGAAAAAAGGTTTTGAATACCATTTTTAAGGTGTTTATTATCATTAAGGCTGTTTTCAGACGGTAAAAATATGTACAGCATTTTCTGCGTTTTAAAAGCAAAGATATCTTCCCAAGTAAGATTTTGAAAAATCTTGAGTTCCGTGGTGGCAAAACCTGTTTCTGATTCCTTTTTCATCTTATAAAATTATATTAGGCTTTTTTTCCCAGATAATATAGTTTTTTTCATATCGGATATGTCGATATTTTCCCCAATACATCGCACGTATCGATATTAATTGTCCGATACATCGAATAAGCGATATATCGATATTTTGAAAATAATTACCATATTTAATACTTTTACAGCGGGATTAAGCAGGTTTCGGATTACTGTACCGAATTGTGGCCATGAGGCCTCAACTGCAGCCCCAAACCGGTTATGTTAGATGTTAGATGTTAAGTTAGACGTTAGATTGTAGAATCTACACTCCTGTGAGTTGGTGGGTTCGACAAGTTGTGGGTTAATCCAAGCTGTCAGCGGCGGCTTACCTACCTGTAGGAGGTAACCGCCCATTAACCACGGCCTAAACCCTGCTGTTTCATGTTTGTTGCAACATTACAATATATCTTACTTTGGAATAAGTTTCCAGTCGTTCCTATAGCATAACTGACCTTAGCATATTTCATTACTTTGTTTCAGTGAGTTGTTAAACGTTTTCAAAGGCAGTTCCGTTTAGGGATCTCCAACCAATGTGGTGTAGATAAAAAAATTGACAGGAATGCTTTAGCGTCACCGAAGTTTACTTAGTCAGTAAAAGTTAGGGTAGTCTTCTTAGTTTCTATATTTAATCCTACATAATCCTTCTAAATAATCCTTATCCAACATATATTGATAATTGAGATGAGATCTATGGTCTTGGCATATGGTTGAGAATTAAGTATCAGCGCCACACGTTTTAAGTAACTTAAGCAGACGCTCTTAGATCCCAATGCTATTTAAATTATAACAGATATTTTACGTGATTTCTCATTTTACAGTAAACTAATAGCGATTTCAATATTTTTCTCGAGTCCGTGGCATCAAAACATTCAATTTGAGCCCTCTCCCATCATCGTTTGATTTGCCAAACGTCCATAATTTCAGCGCAAAAATTCTTCTTACGTAATTATATATAGATGAATGAGTTAGGCAGGGTTCTGAAAACCAAATTGAAATGTGTTATTATTGTTCATCTGATTATATATTCACTGAACCTATTTGAAAAAATATCCAATCACTTTATGAATTTAAAACCACCGCATGTCCACAAAAAGCTTCCTATGACTTATCATAATAGTAGTTGTTTTACCTCATTGGGAACAAGTTGAGACTTGGGTGTTTGAAACATAAATGGATTTGGGCTCTTAATTGTTAGGGGAAACTGAAGACATTAATTTGTTTGTTTAATGGAAATTCATTGAATGATGAACACTTGAATATTTCAAATCAAATGTGTAGACTCACTGTGATAAGCAATCCAGTTATTTTTAATTAAGTGCACAGCTGTTTCGCCCCCTTGTTCTAGAAGGATCATCAGCAGTGCTGTGGTCAAATAACTAAAACTTACGTAAACTAGAAGTTGTTGCCTGCACAAATTCAAGTTAAAAACACAAACACTGACATCGTCACGAACACAGATAAAAAACACATTTAAAAACTGTCTGTAAATCGAGTCACATCTAAACTCAAATCCCGCTCGTGGCCACAATGATTTTGATAGGTCAATGGGGTGAAACAGCTGTACACTGAATTAAAAATTACTTTATTGCTTATGACGGCGAGTCTACACATTTGATTTAGAAATTCCTTGATAGCCA
The DNA here is from genome assembly GCA_035578135.1 of Flexamia atlantica. Classification (NCBI taxonomy): domain Eukaryota; kingdom Metazoa; phylum Arthropoda; class Insecta; order Hemiptera; family Cicadellidae; genus Flexamia; species Flexamia atlantica. The sequence goes on along the minus strand of JAQJVK010000065.1, from coordinate 1,215,767 downwards.
TTTTACCATTATTTCAAACCACTTGTGTTTGTAAACACCCAAGCTTGAACATGATCCACACAAAGTCTACAATTTATACCACTAATCAATGTGATCGAATTTTGATGCCGATTAAAATCCAACCCGTCACTTTGTTTTGACATCCACTACGAATTAACAAATACCCCCGTTGCATCAGACCTGCATACTCAGCAAATTTCAAATGCAAAACAACATATTTTAATACAATATAGCAAGACTTGACATGTTTTTGGAAGTTTCATAAGAATAAAATGGGGAATGAGTATGCAAGTTTGCTGCTACGGGTAGATTAAAAGTGGGTGGTTTTAATTCAATACTTAGTAGATCTGAACTAGAAGAAGCCACTTACCAAGTTTTATCAAGATGTGTTGAGAAATATGCGAGATATAGAATTTTACTTATTTCCCATAAGGTTAACATTGAGACAACGTACTGTGTTTACCACTTTCAATATCTCGGTAACCAATGGACATAGAGCAGTGATTCAAATTACTAAATTGTTTGTTTTTTTAGCTGAATTCAATGGCGCCAACAAAAATTTGATTAATTTAATTTTCCTATGTGAAAAATTCGAAAAACCCATTTTTGGGGGGGTTTATCCCCCTTTATCCCCCTTCCGGTGGTCCGATCGGGTTGGTTTACGAACTCGTCCGAGTGGTTACCACTTTACACGTCTGTACCAAATTTCATATATATATATATATATATATATATATATATATATATATATATATATATATATATATAAATTCGAACGAATGGTGTTATTTACTTCTGGGGACCCCAAAATGAAAAATTAACATGGTCTCGGACTTAGGTCTTACCATGAGTACTACCGTAATAGCTCATTCCTCAAAGGAAATTCGCTAAAATATTTTTACTGGAATTTGACACTTAATTGTTATACTATTGTTTTTATAATTGGTCAAACCATAAAGTTCACACTGCCGACACAGTTTGGATGAACCAATAGACGGATGATAGAGTGGGTTGATAGCTTAATCAAGCTACAATAACAAGTTATTGCTGGGGGCGGGGCGACCTGATGCGACAAATCCCCTCTTGCCACGCTATCGTGCGGAAATAGTCTATATTGCGATGACTCACAATTTTCTATTGTATGGGTGTACACCTTCGCGATGACCTCTGGAATCAACCTATTTGTTTTAGCGAATTTCCCCTATAGGGAAGAAGCTATTACCGTAGGTCTCATGGTAAGACCTAAGCCCGAGACCATGATAACTTTTCGTTTTGGGGCCCCCAGAAGCAAAAAACACTATTCGTTCATTTTCATAAATATAGTTCTACCCAGAACCCAATAACTGCTCTTTCTGGCTTCCAGAACCCAATAGGTGCTCTTGAAGAGCACTTAAGAAAGAGCGCGTATTGGGGTCTTCCAGAGCCCATTAACTGCTCTTTCCCCTCTCCCCCTCCACTGTTAACCAGTTCCCCTCACATGCTGCTCCCAATAGGTGCTCGCACTTTTTTCTATCTTGGAGGAGCAGGTTTGCAAGTAAGGGGATTTTCTCCCGCCCGCGCTTGTGTCTCTCTTCCCGCCAAAACTGTTGCCTGGGCCTGTTAGCATATCTTCTGCTACTACACATATTATCAGATTCGACGACACCCGTTCACTTCTGGGTCGCACTCCCGGTAATATCTCCGGAACCGTTGCCCGCTGGTACGCGATTGAAAGTACTTAATTTTTTTATCTGAATCTAAAAATGTTATTTAAAAGCTTATTATTATATTTTCCCCTGTGTGACAATAACATTAACTTTCCGTACGGAAGGGCGTAACCAGAAGAATTCTAATTGTGTACTTGCATTACAAAATTATAAAATGAATTACAAGAGTCTGATTTTTAATTGTTACACACTAGAGTAAGACAAGTTATTTTATTTTAGTATCGAAGGACAAATCAAGTAATGATGTACTGTACGTTTTAATTTTGCTGCAAATTTATAACCTGTAAGTTAAATTTACACTTATTATGAAAATCAAACTACCTCCCCATAAAATATTATTCCATATAAAACAGCAATGTTGCCTACATAGAGTACACATGTCAAGAGGTTATTTTTTTATTATTGAAACATATTAAGCTTATTTGAGAAAATTGTGTAAACAAACATTGAAGTATACAACATAAAAGTTATCAGTCAAGAGTATTTTCATTTTAGGGCACATAACATTTTGAAGAAAAGCTTTAAAGTTAATAGGTAACCCCAAAATAATAGTAATTTGACTTGAGGGCTGTTAAAAATACGAACTTTTATTATTTTGGTTTAACCTGAACGGGACAAAGTTTTCCTTGATAAATAGTTCAAAAAATTAGGTACTATTGCATTTTAATATCCTTCAGGCCCTTCTTGCCACCATCACCAAGTCTTATGCAGTTGAATTGATCATTTAGCTAAGGATACCTAATATTAATTTTATTCATGAGATGTTTAAAAAAATTTGAAGCCTGTAAAAAATTAGGATAAGCTATAACTCCTAATATTAGCCCCATTAATATGTGATAGCTTGCACGTGACTAATAATTTTTGTCTTTTTGATATTCAATAAAAAAATTAAATTTTGCACCGAAAGTTTAAACTAGGTGCCATTTCCCAAGGGGCCCGGCGCGGCGCTGCACCGCTCCGGCCGGCGCAGTGGTACTGTAGGTCGTGTGTCCACGAGACTGCACGCGCCCCACCCGTCATGTCGCGTCATGTCAGCATTCACCGAGAGATTGCTCCATCAACTATCAAGTAGTTTTTTGTCGGTGCATTTTTTTATTATTTACAAATCGTGTTAAAAATAGCTAATACATACTGCGAAGCGATCTTTAAATTTTATATTTGGAATAGGATAGAAAAGTCCACTTAAAATAAACGTCAAGGTGACGACCGTTTTTAAAAACGGCTCTAAGCCACCTAAAATTTATCCTTGATAGAAATAACAACAGGATAAACGTTATTAGTGAAATCAGATTATTTTCTATATTTAGTACAATTGGTACAATGTTAAAAAATACCATTTGACGTTTACCGTATTGCTTGACCGAAGATGGCAAAACTAGGTACATTTCTGTAAACAGTCCCGCTGTTTGTCAAACGCTGTATTTACCAAAATTATATCTTTGAATTATCATATGATATGGTTAGTAGCATAGTAGCCATAGCCGGAGATACAGGGTGTTTTTTTCAACGCAACCCAAAACTTTATTTTATCAATGAAGGAGTATTTCTCCCCAAGATCGCCGGATCTGACCTCACTATATTATTTTCTTTGGGGATACATAAAAAGTAAGGCATACGAAAACAGTTCACATGATATTCAGCACCTTAAAACAAACATAACAAATTTAATGCTAGAAATTCAAAGAGGTGCTAGCAACACGTGTTCGGGAATTAGATGGAGAGAGTGTAACTGTATACAAATTCTAGTAGCGGATTGTTTGAGCACATAATGTTAACTAAATGCGATCAAACTTAAATAATATAGTAGGTAGTGTAAAATGTACAGATCCATAAAACAATACTCATTTCATATTTATATGTGCATTATTCAATCTTAAAATGGGACACGTTAAAAAAAAACACCCTGTATAATGCAGGGACTGTATTTAATTTGATATTTTTAAATTGTGAAATGTGCGCGGGGCTGTTCTCAGTTTCTTACTATGAGACTCTAAGTTATAGTTAAAAAAACGACAAGTCAAGTATTAACTGGCCAAATTTAATATTTACTATCAACGTTGTTTACCATTAACTTCAATACGTAATGTGTTGCACTTTCACCCACTAAATCTTAAGTAACTTTGAATTAATTGTTTAATATCGCTTTTGCTCAGCGAAATATCACCCCTTACTCCTAAAAAGAAAATTAGATTACATTAAATACAAATAAGCTGGTGATCCACCTTAAATACAGGACTTCCTCAACGGATTCTTTTGTATTTTCACCCATACGGCACGATACCATTTACTAGGGGCGAAGCCACGGTACCGTCTATAATTACGTTTGTTTCTAAATTAAATTAAATTGCACCTCAAAAGGGGTCCCTACTAACACCAAAATATACCAAAACACGCTCCGCGCGGTGTAATTCAGCGCCCACAGTTTTCATGGTAAAATTTAATTCAATATACCATTTCAAAGATAAGGAGTTGTACAATGTTATTGCAAATCCATAATCATTCGTGTCGTTATTCTGGAGATTCATTCGGTTGAAGTTAACACATTTTAACGCCATCCACTTTCAAATGAGTGAACATAAACTATTTTTGAGAAGCAATTTCCACTCTACAACTATTTATCTCAAAATAGTATGTCCAAAAAGATTATTGTAATAATTAATTCAAGACGCCAAATGACACCATGTCTACCCTTGCACCGCCTTGCGCGGCAAAAATTGCGCAAATTTAACATCGGCTCCTATAAAGACGCAGGTTTCAAAGTCGCCGTTAGTTTCGCATAAAAACGAAAACGACTGTAGGTAGGGAACCCCCTTAAACGACTTAATAATTTAGTTATTAGTTTTAATTGAATACGTTTTCCTTGTTGCTTTTGTCCCAGGGAACTTTAATTCTCCTTGTGCTATATGTTACCGAGAAACTTGTTCAAATTTAATTGTAATTGATTGCAGTTCTTGTCGATGACACGTAAATTAATTACATGATCCCTTCTGCCTGTTATTAAATAATTAAAAGCGTTTAAGTGTGTTGTTAACACATACCAAGATTACATGTATTCACAAATAATTGAGAATGTATTTAAACTTCAAATATTTCTCAAAATTTGCATTAACGTAACTATACGCTTTTCAATTGAGTTTTCTAAGTTATTTGTTACTCTTGAGGTTGTAAATAAACTTTAATTTTTGATATGAAATAAAACGACAATATAAAATCGTAATCATAAACAATCTTTAAATATAAACTTGTGATAAGTGACTGACTTAACCAACGACAGTTGACCAAATATGGCCAATACTATCAATTTTGAGGTTATAACATTAAATCAAAATTAAAAAGTCTAATTTTGTCTTTTTCAACTAAGAAATCACCACTAAATTACTTTTTACGACTTTTTATGTACTTTTTGTTTTGTTTTGCTTTAAGTCGGTAAACAAGCGGTAAATTATTACAAAACAAGTTTTGTGAACATTTTGAAATTTCATCAATCAATTTATTAATGTTAATTGAATTAAGATTTAATGTTGTTTTTTCTTTTGGTGCACAATAAACAGTCATTTAAGGAAACTGCCCTGATAACATATTTCAGTGTACACGTTAAATGAGAAAGATTAAATAAACTAAATCCTCCGGTAAAAAAGGATATTTTGTAGAATTAATTAGTAATCATGTTTTATACTTTTAACAGCATATATCTTTCTCTTTCGTGTGACATCAGTCAGAAAAACTACTTATTTACTACTAGCAGATATGAAATATCTGTGCTACTACTTACTAATTAAACTATGTATTTATGTTTTATTGAATGCATTCTTTAAAAAAATACTAGCGTGATAGTTGGTGTAATAAAAAATATTCAATGCATTTTTTGTATTTACTACAGTAATATTCCACTCCTAAGAGCTCCGCATATCCCGATATGCTATTCACCACTGTAATAATAAGTTTAATAGCCAATTTCACCAATATGCCTACTTCCTGGAAATCTTTTAACAATTTAAATTTACTTTTATCATTTATTCTAAGTTATACTTTTATTATTGCGATCAAAAATACTTTAACTGTATTTGTAGATAGTTATTTAAGAAAAAAATCACATAAAATTGAGCTCTACCCTAACTGGGGGCCTCACGGCGCGCGAGACGGACACGTGTGCAGCTGTGCGTTGGGAGCCTTCTTATCAACAATGAATGTCAGATAAAAGAAGCCCGCCACTTTTTACTAGACAGACTGTCCCTTATGTCTGACGTAAAACCATAGAGTGATTTTTTTGGATAACAAGAAATCTCTGAAATCATTATGGACCCACCTGACTTTATCTCCCTAAATTATTAAGGTGACCAGACGTCCCATTTCAACGGGAGAGTCCCATTAATTTACCGAAGTGTCCCGTTGTCCCGACAAACTCTTTCGGGACGCCCACTTGTCCCATTTTGGCGTTATTTGTTCTGTTCAATAGTACAGTTAAAAGTAACTTTTCAACTTAAAACTTTCTTAAATTCAATTTTCTTAAGATCTTTCGTAAATTGATTTTTGATAATTTTTCGATTTTAGTTGATTGTTTAAAATTATTATGATGAAGAAAATACTATTATACTGGAATGCATTTTGGTTATCATACTTTTTATGATTTGTATAATAACATTTTACAATCGTTTAATAATCTAGCCTAATAGTAATGCACAGTTGTCAATTTTAAAATTTGTACGGAAGTAAACTTATCTACCACAAGTTTTGAAACAGTTAAGTAAATAATTTAATTGTTGATACCAGCAGGAATATCGCATGAATGTACTTTCAGAAAGTGTCTTAAAACCCACAAAAATATTCCTAAATTTTCAAAGTTTCCGGGGATGACCTCCTCTCTTTGTGGGTGTATTCTATACCCCACACCCCCCGAGATCAGCGCTCTGTTTTAGCTCTTCCAAAATGTCACCTTACCCTACATACATGTCCGTTTGTGTTTTTACTATTTTATAATTGTTTTATAATTTGATGGTAGGCTCATAAAATCAGGCCGATTGTGTATGCAATGAATGCATTGTATTCTTTGGTATACTTTAGCAAGGGAAATAATTATGCCATAAAATCATTGTTTTTTCCTATACTAAGCCATGTCAAGAACTTATAGTTTTATAGTTTATAGTTTCTAGCCGTGTTTATAGTTTCTAGTCTAGCTTTAACTAAACAAAATTTTGAATAGGATTAGTTGAATACGTTCAGCCCTACAGGCCTAAAACAAAATACTTGAATCTCTTAAGACATAAATTATTCAGCTTATTCGACTCAAATAACCATGCTATTAAGTTCGGCTGTTTGAGAGTTTTTGAAATTAAATATTTTCATTACTTTACTCCAACGTGATTCAATAGTTTATCAAACATTTTGAGAGTACGGTTTTAGATATTTGTTGTAACTGACTATATTTTTTTTTAACTATAATCTACCTCAATTTGAATGTCATATGAAGGAACGAATAACTGGTGAAAACTTATCAATCGATCTTATAAACAGTTTATATTACTCAGTAGTATTTACATATTATTCGTAAAAATGTTTGAGGAAAGTATAAATTATTGTAATCTTGTTCTAAATATTTGCAAAATTGTCTGCACTGAAATAATTGAAAAATCCAGATTATAAGATGTTATGGATACTTAACTTTCAAGATAAAGTAATCAATCACTTTGCCGATCACAATGTTACAAAAAATGCGTGATTGTTCTTATTGCAAAATATTATTCAATTTTAAAGAAATAGTGACTTTTGAAATTGGATACTAGGATGTAAATTTTTTTTGATATTTTACAAAATTATATTATCAACGGGAATTAAATATAAGCTGTTACGAAGTTCAGTGTTTTATAAGTTCTTCTTTACACATTAAGTTTATTAATATATTACTAATAGTTTAATAGTAGTATTATAACATAATATAATTATGTCTATGTGTCACTTCGTGACTTAATAATAACCACACAATGAAATAGGTCATAGTTTTATGATATAGTAATAATATTAATGATTAATATATTTTTAATTTGTATTATGAGTTTCTGCAAAGTAAAACCCTTCAAAAAACGCAGAAAACCGACGTTTAATGATTGTTTATTGGTTACGTTTTAGTGGAATGTAGTGGCAGCACTGGATCCGTAGCAAATGTTTGTTCTGTTTGATATAGGTTAGGTTTGAAGGACTGAGAAACGTATGTTTATGCAAGGACTACGTTATGATTGAAAGTATGTTTTTTTCTGCGTAGTATGATGAAAAATATCATACGTTACACGGCCGGGAAGTTTTGCAGCCTAATAACGTTATATATACTATTTCGATAAGGAGTGTGAGTAGTGTCTATTTATATTTTATAGTAAACATCTCTGGGTGCTGCACTTCTTAGCAGGGAAACGTTTTAAAAACATGTAACAACTTAAAGACTTCGAAGTTATAGTAACTTAGTAGTAGAACACTTGTAAGTGAATAATAAATTCAGAATTTCTGAAGTTCGTATATTTCATCTGCCTGAACAGTGTCTATGTATAGTACATTCTACTCTAAGCAGCTTTGACGGGAGGACATCCACTTTCATTTTTCATTATGATTTTTTCTAATAGTTTTGTTTAAGAAACACAAAAAACAACCAAGGTATCACTTCGTATTTATCATAAGCTGACTGATGTCTGGTGTCTCAAAATAGGAGTAGTTAAAAACGATTTTGGTCGTTTTGAGTGTTGGATGGTTCTTTTTAAAAGGCAAATGAAAGTGCAATTTTGATGATTTGGTGTTAAGCGCATCTTCATACCTCTGTTAAAGAGATTTTTTTAAATAATGAAGCTGCATGTTTTTGAAACACAAGTCGTCACGTGGTTCTCTTGCCTACATGGACGTCAGTAAACTTTTTAAAATTAATTTACCTTGATTTTTGGTCTGCATTTCGTATACGTTTGGCAAAAACCATAAGATATAAGTTTCTACAAATGCCTGGAATACCTGTTGTACGAGGAGGTCCATTAGTATATTTGAAAATGTAGTAGGGGAAGTCTTATAAACGGCTAATCTATGTTTGAAGTTAACAGTGTGATTAAACACTGATGTATCCTGGGTGATAAAAGCCCTGCATTCTGTGGTGAAATCATGATACTTTTTCAAATCTTAACCATCTGTTTTGTTATGAGCAAATGTGAATTAGGAAAAAATTACAGGATTTACAACACATGGCAGCACATTCGCTGAAATGTCAAAACCCTCCTGGACGAAAGCTTTTTATGGGATATTTTCCAAACCAAAAAAAAGGCACATCTAGAGAGTCCTAATAGCTTTATTTTGAAACCAATTATAAACAAAAAATAAGCTTCTAGGAGATATACTGTAAAAACATAAAAATGTTTGTATCTAATATAATAGCAGCTTGCGTCACTATATGAGACTTAAAAACAGCTAGTAAAATTGTCTTTAATTTTATTTAGATTTTTATTTTCGCAGCATAAAACATGTTTCAAATGAGTAAGTGTATGTTTATCAATTTTCTAGACAAATTCATTTTATTTCTGGAATAAAATTACCGATGGCTGAACTACCCATCAGGTAAAACTTTAAAATCAACCTATTACCCCAGACTTTTTCAATATGCATAAGAAATTCCGCACATAATTTCTGAAGGGCATTTATTTCATCTGATTTAAAAGTATTCATGTATCCATGTAGGGCCTGTACGTTCTACACTTAGCAGCTTTTTGACAGTACAACCATTTTCATTTTGCACACTTGGGTTTACATGGATAATCATTGTTTATCACATCCTCATACCACTATCTTTTATTTATTCTGCCTAATTTTAAGTAATGAATCTGTATGTTATTTCTTCTCAAAACTGACGTTCTTGCATTAATTTTCATTAGGTCTAAAAAACGAAAAGAAGATGCGCAAACCACTGATCGACATAAACTAACTGATCTCTAATTAAAATTTAGAAAATGGTCATTCGTCATAAAAATGTGAATTGCTCAACACTCATAACTGCCGAGAAATTACATTTTCAAATTGACCCTGTTTTTCACTTCTCATCTTAAATACATGTTTGGTAAATTAATACTCAAGCATATGTCATAACTTTCTACGAAATGCATGTGAAAGCGTATGCGTTTGCATGCATACGTATTCGAGGAATAAAGTTATATTGGTATAGGTTAGGTGTATTGGTACTGGTGGATTAAAAAAAAGTAAAACTAGTAGGCTTGTTGAAAATACTTAATATAATTCGTATTCCATATATGTATTCAGGGTTTACAGTTATTATGATTTTTTAAATCTTGATTTTTTCGATGAATCTTCAACTAATATTGATGTATAAAATCTCAATTCTGAAATATGCATTATAGTCTGCCCGAAAATCAGAACTCCAGAGCACCCTCTAAGTTACTTATAAGTTTTTCTTGTTAGAAAGGAAATGCAGGAAATAAAATATGATCACAGAGTGTTTGTCTTGGTTCCAAAGGGATACATATTCTCCCTTATGTAAGAGTGTTTTATTTTCGTTGTGTTAAATTAATGAAATCAAAATCCTAACGCGAATGAATGTTAACGAACTTTTGCTGGCCCTGCATTCTGTGGTATGACTTGACAACTAATTTAAATCTTCACCATGAGATTTGTTTGAAACAAATGTTAGTTAGAAAAGTTCACTAATTTTACAACAGTAGCATATTCGCTGGAATTTCAAAAGCCTCCTATGCGAACAAAAACAACCTCTGTGTTAAAACTACTCCATGACTCTTTCAATTCTTGACCACCTGTTTTGTTATAAACAAATGTGAATTGGAAAAAACTCACAGGTTTTACAACAGGTAGAAGGTATATCTAGTACCATACGCTGAAATATCAAAAAGTCTCATACACGAAGACTTATAAAATATTTTCTAAATCCGCAAAAGGCACGTCTAAATTGTAGGAAGGTTTTAATTTTATAAGGATCAAGTGATCGTTCTGATCATTCAAAATTACGGATCTTCCTTACTAATATAGAAATGCTTTGATTTTTTATAACCAGTATGTTGTATGTGTTCATTTGAGCCATTAATATGTTTGAATAGGAGGGTCGCGCTGCTAACTTCATGCCTCCAAATAACACAATAAATAAATCAATCAACGATTCATGACTTTGATTTTTATTCTATACATTTTTGACCCAAAATGCGAATTATTACAGTAGCCGCTTACATATTAGCCATTGATCATGCAATTTGTCTACTTTTAATGTGAATTACGACCTTCAAATCGTAGTTATAATTTTCACTTTGGTTGACGGATCTACGATTCTAATCTTGCTACTATAAACTATCCGAACCAACTATCCTCAACCAAAGCTAAAGAGAGTAACAACCATTCTCTTGGATAGTTGATATTACTTTAAATTTAATGTTTCAGTCTAAGAACCTTCAGTGAAATACCGGTAAAATATTATAATAATTTTCATCCAGTGATTCAGGATAAGGAAACGTTGCCCATTTATGAGAAAGAAGATTAATTTTCCATTTATAGTAAAATCAACGTGCGCTGCCCTGTAGATTTTAAGTACGCATATACAGTGTTTGGTGTTCCAGTTCATGGTTAACAAAGGCGTTATGATTTAAAATTTATTTTTATTTGGAAATGATTTTCGATATTTAACATATATCGATTGAAGTTTCAATTAAATGTTGTTTTGCCATGCTTAGCCGACAATTTAAATATTACTATCACCAATAATAATGACAGTAATTTATATTGTAAATGCATTTTCTTTTCAACCTTATTATAAAAACTGTAATGGAATAAAGGGAATATCGGATTGTGAAATAAACTGGACTCGCGTGCTGCTCAGCACTTTTTAAGTTATTGTTTATAGTCTGCTGATGATTAAATGTTCACTAAAATTAGCATTTTCTTTGAACTTTTTTTTAATATTAAATGAACAATTACAAAACTTGAAGGTCGTCTAGGGATGCTCCCTTTAGTCTAACCCTCATAAATGTTATTTTCTGAAAAATTTTACTTAGAACTCTTTCCAACGACTCTTAGATTAATTAATTATTGAAATCAGTTCTGAACTGTAGGAGAGGTCGTAATAACACAAACCCCTTATTAGGGCACAAGTGAGTTTCTATTTATATCTTTGCCTTTGCTAGTGACTGACTATTTCAGCTATGCCTTCGTGTCTGTTATTTGCAGAATCTGAAGGTTAGTCTTGTATCTGGTCTACTTTTCATTAAATTTGAATACTTAATACTGTTTTCGATTTTTATGGTACTTGTTAAAAGTGATATACGAAATACTTTATAAAACTACTCTTTAACACCAAGAGGATGGAAATTGTGAATTGCAAATTCGTAATTATTGCGTCTGACAGCTGTAAATAATTCATTTCAACTTAAATAAATAAGAGTGTAAATATTACGTCTCGAGCACTTTAAACCAAAAGTAATTTAAACTCTAAAATGTATATCAATGATTGTAAGAGTATTGTCATTACTTTTAATGTTGTGAGTTTTGGTTTGCTCAATGTTCTCCATTACAATTTTATTATTATCTATATCATGCTCAAAATCTTATAGGGAAGTAGAACTGGCGCCAAATCTTAAGGCCCACGCCGTCCATATGACAAATTGTTTGAAATTCATTGTTGGTGATGGTAATTTTATATTTTGATTAGGATTTTTGCGGACATTTGCCATTACTGATTTGTAAAAAACAAGTTTCACGACGTTTCGGGATCTGGAGACACACACTTTGGGGTCTGGAGACGTTTCGGGTTCTGGTTTGGGGACGTTTCGGGCGTCGTTTCTGAAGACGGGATCAGATTCCAGATCCCGAAACGTCGTGAAACTTGTTTTTTACTAATCAGTGATGGTAAATGTCCGCAAAAATCCTAATCAAAATATAAGACCAATGTTAATTTTACCATTGGTCTTATGGACGGCTTGGGCCTTAAGATTTGGTGCCAGGTATATATTAAGCATAATTACGTAAACAACAAATTTTTATAGAGATTTTGGGCGTTTGAAAAGTCGCGGAATGATAAGAGAGGGCTTAAATTAAAGGTTTTGATGTTAGGGACTCAAGAACATTACTGAATTTATTTCACTACGCACGAAAACGTTAAATAACGTAGTATTTAGCTACCATTTAAAAACCAGTGGGACTAAAAACGCCTGCTATGTTAATACATTAACATAAAATACATAATACATATGATCACATAATACACATGTTAATACATTAAAACATGTAATACTGATGCGTTTTTTAATCTTTTGCTAGACATTAACTAAAAGCCAAGTTAATATGGTAGGTCTAAATGTCAGTTTGCTATTAAGATATTTTGAACTATAACAAGGAAGGATTGTTTTGCTTTATAATTACCCTAGTCATTTTTAGGGACTTTTAACCCTTTCAAGTCATTAGGTTGATTACATTTCCTGCCTAGTTCTTAGTTTCGTATTAGGTACTACTATTTCCTATTGCAAAATTGCTGTTGTTAATGTAACAAGTTTTTTATGTAAGCTTTGCTCTATGTGTTTATTAATAGTGAACCTAGTGGACCGAGCCTTGCTCGTTGATATATATCATCCCAAGCTTAATATTCCAGACATATGCAAAGAGAATTGTTCTCTTTAAAGTTGACTGGGTTTGGAAACAACTGTTAATGTTCTGTATTTTCGTTGTTTATTTCGCTGCTGTCGTGGCAACTTATATCGCCCAAAGCAAATTTTTCTCGACTTGAAAATTTATTTTTTATGTTTTTTTGATTAGGCTAAGTAACAAGTACATTGAAAGTTTTTGTCCATATATTAGCTATTTCCAGATTTTGAAGGGTATCCTATGAGCCGGGTTTGAGATATTTATGCAAACATACAAGCAAGCAAGCAGGCACGCAAGTAAGCAAGCATTGCTCATTTATTTAAAGCAGATTTAAAGCATTTATTTAAAAAGCATGTGCATAGGATTTATGCACTTTGTTTTTTTTTCACAATAATCCATTACGATTTTAGAAATAACCATGTAAATAACAAATCATCATAATAAGCATTATAAACAAATTATACCGGTGCAAAAATTGTAGATAATTCTTTCTATTTTCAGTAATATTTCATTCTTATACCTGAGATAATCCAACCTCAGTTTCTAATCAAACGCAGGAAATTTATCAATGACTGTAAACTGACATATTTATACCGCAAAATTGTTTGTTATCTTTAAGGCAGAAAGTTTTCGCAGCAATCACACGACTTGTCTTATAGAAATTCAAAGCAGAACCTCGTGGGCCGAACCTTGCTTGGTAATTTTTAATTTTCACCTGTTTATCCCATTACTAACCCCTTGCCGACGTACTAACTAACTACCCTCCCCATTACTAACCCCTTGCCGACGTACTAACTAACTACCCTCCCCATTACTAACTAAAAAAAATCTGTGCCGACCTCTTTGTACACATTTTTAAGATATTAAAATCATCAGGCCACACGCTTAAAGAGCATTACTCTTAATATATGGCTGGGTTTTCAAACAGCTGCTATGAGTGGAAGTTTGTATTTCAGTTGTTTACTTTGCTGCCAACATGGCAAACCAAAAGGGCCAACGCTAAAATTATACAACTTTCAAATTCACTTTCAAGTAATAAGATTTTTGATGGCAATGAGATAATTTGGTACACGTTTTTGAACCATAATTTCCAGCATTTCCAGCATTGGGAATGCTCCTAGCCGTTGTTGAGGTAGTGCAATCACAAACAACCACTCAATCAAAGAAAACATTGTTCATATTTATAACGTTTTATGGAATTTCCATATTATGTTTAGGGATTTTTAAAGGACTTAATTGCACTGTATTGAAAGTAAACTCATGTCAATCTGTGATAAGGTATTTGACATTTGAAAAACAACTTTACGCCTATTATTGTTTTTATGTTTTTAATTATTTTCAAAATAACCAAAATATATTGTTCTGTGCAAAAAGCATTGATTCTAAAATAAATAAATACAGGGGAAAGGTGCGATAACTCTAAAAATTAGGTGGTCTACATGAGGTCCGTATACATTTAAGATATCTAACGTATACACCTTTTTTAAATCTTGGAAACATGTTCTGATTGTGAATTGTTTCCCTTCAAAATATTTTACAATAGTATCAAAGCTTTAAGATCATAAACAGTTACTGAACAGTTGACCATTAACTGACCAATAACCATTTAAGTAGAGGGTTCATGGGTGTTAGACTTATGATTTCATCAAAGGTTACGTGGGCTTTATACATAAAGACATAGATAACATGATAATACGTAATGTGACTAAGAATGAAACTTTAAGGATAATAATTTATTAACTTTAAGACTTTATGCGTATAGTGGCTAAACTGGGTGTTATTTATACATTTAAGATAATAAAAACTCTTTAGATTACACCTTAAAACACAAAATGTTTAAGGGTCGCCGAATCTCCTAGAAAAATGTGATGGTTGGTCTTGAGTTGGTTTAAAAAAACCAAGTTAAGGTTAATGACTTTGAAGTAACTTTTTTCTTATCTGACTAACTATATGAATTTTAACATAAGTTATAGTGACAATGCTCTGAGTATTGGCAATTAACGTGCTACATGTACTCGGCCAGCGGTGTAATTAAAGCAAAGAAAGGAAAGAAGTTATTCTAATCATACATACGCTGCTCGTCAGGTACATTTATAACCGCCAACAGAGCGTTGTTTTATAACTAATATAATCGGTCATAAAGTTAACAAACAGATTGTTCCAGAAGTTACAAACAAGATATTACCCAGAAATTAGCCTTAACTTGGTAATTACTTCGATGTCACATCTTTTTCAGCATTGGCTAGCCTTCAAATTTGCGTTTTTATTTGTGATATTAATGCTTTTGAAGTCATCACATTGAAATAAACATATTACCTACTTTAAGGTAATTTAGGGTCAAACGATGATTTATTTTCCTTATTTTTATCGGTGTTGGAAGTATGTGTGATGTAAAACGGTATGCCACTGTCTTGTTCGATTGTCTCTGATAAAATTAAAAACTATCGAACC